>VZTG01003865.1:154662-433826 GCA_013397845.1 Melanocharis versteri
GGAGCCGGCATCCCGGCACGGCGGCCGCAGGAGGGGGAAGCTTCCCGCAGGTCCCCCTCCGGCTCCCGCTGCTCGGACCTACGGCAGGACCGCGGCGCCGCCGGCACCGGCGGGGGGACCCGGCCCTTCTCCCTCCCGGTGCTCCGCTCCTCTCCTCGGAGCGCGCCGGGCACCCATCCCGCCGGCCGGGAGCCGGTCGGAGCAGCGGGGGGCTGAAGCGCCCCGGGCTGGGGCGGGAGCGGCACCNGAGACAGCAGTAAAGACTAATGTGAACTAACTCTGCTTTTTGGGGTTAACAGTGTGCTTTTGTCTTATTTCTCTTTGAACAAAGCAGCCTCTCTCAGAAAACTATGTTCGATCCTCCTGTGGGGTTTGTAAATAGGAGCTGATACAGAACCGTGCCTCCTCCTCGGTCCCGGGGTTCTGAGCCCTGTCGCGGCCGTGGGGCTCAGCGCAGGTGTGTTTTCAGCGTTCCGCAGGGGCGCAGGGACGCGGCCGGGCGCAGTCCGCTCCGCGCGATCCAGGCAGGCTTTGCCGGCGCTCCCGGCGGGGCTGCGGCGCAGCGGGAATCGGTGCGGGAATCGCGTCTCGGGCGCCTGGAGGGTCCCGCTGCCGCGGCCGCGCACGAAGCACCGAGCGCGCCCGCGGTAGGTGGCTCCCCGGGTGCCCCCCAGCGCTCCGAGGTGCCCGCTGTGTGCCGCGAGAGAGACCCGCACGAACTTTTCCAGACGGCGCTGATTGTTCTCTAAAGAGGGTTGGGATCTGGAAAGTGCTGCGAGTCATTAATTTGAGACCGCAGATCAGCAGATTTGGGAGGAGAGTTTCCACCACGCCCTCCTCGAAATAAATCGGTGGACTGCCTCCCTCTGCTAGCAGCTCCTACTAATTAGGTAGGTTATTAATTTGAGAATCTCGAAGGAACTTAACTTCTTTACGTCTTGTGCCAAGGATCTTCTTAATTTTAACAGACCTTTTTCCTTCAGTCAACATCTTTTAGTCACTGAGAGCCTTTGAAAGTGGTATTTTTTTCCTACACAATCCTGCCCAAAACATCAGTCGTGATGTTCAGAAGCTCAGGACACGGCACAGACCTGTGCAACCAGTTTTCTGCCGCTCGACATCTCCTAGGATTGTCTGCCCGTCTTAAGCAAGGAGCACAAAGTCCTAACAGACATAACAAGTCACCCATCTCTTCTCCAGGCTTGCTTGGGAGGTGTCAGTGGCAGTGATGGGAATACCCACGGATTTAGGGGCAAAAAACAAGAACTGAGTTGACTTTTCATGTGACTCCAAGTAGGAGGATCAAAGCACATGCCCCACATACAAACCAGCTCCATCTTATTGGAAAATGGACCCGAAATGGACATTTGCCACATGTTCTGGGCTTGCACTGTGTTTGGAAGGCTTGCTGTAAGTTAAACTGGAAAAATAAAGTCTAGAGAGCTGAGAAAGGAAATGTTTGTATGAACTTGATCTTTTCCTCTTTTCATCTTAGCGTGAGCAATGCAGCAGCTTTGCTTTCCTGCTGTGATGGCCAAGGCCAAGCTGTGGAGATGCAGCATCCCCGGGGTGCTCAGAGGCTGAACACCCCTTTTGGGTTTATTTGATGTAAAGATGGATCTTGAAATCCAGCAGCTGGATCTGTGTGATTTAGTGGTTCAACATCTGGACCAACAAGGCCAGTTCACTGGCACAAAGTTAATCAGCAGCTGAAGGACTGGTCTTCAGTCCAGTTTTTTGAAATTTTTGTTTCAATTTCTGTTTGTTTGTTTGTTTTTTGAAGAAACAAAGTTCCAAATAGGCAGAAACCAGCAAGAATTTTTAGTCTTATTTTAAATTTTGTACTTGTTGTATTTGTGATGCCCATTTGAGAAGTACAGATTAAGCTTGCTTGTCTTCTATTTTATGCTTACTTCAGGAAGCGCAAATGTTTCATTACCATCTCTTTTATATTAATAAAGACTCTTCAAACTAATAATGCCTACCAAGCTTTGTTTAACCAGAAAGAGAACTCAATGAAAATGAATTTAAAAATACCTATTTTTGGGTGAGATAGAAGCTGGTAAACCATACAGAATTCATAAAGAATGAGGTTATATGTTTCAAAGCATAAAATGGGGGTTTATTTACCAGCAGAGCTAAAGGGATTTCCACTCTCCCTTCCCCAGCCATTGCAGATCCTGTTCATTTTTCCGCGTGCACATGAATACACAATCCTCTTCTTCTCATCTACCCTGTCTTTGAAGCTAACAGGTATTATTGAGGACAAAAATTGCTTTATTTGAGGAGTGGAGCTAGTGTTTTTTCTATTTCTTCTATCCTACAAGAATTTAGAAATGGTAGATTACTGCCTCTCCTTTTATTTTTTTAATTCACCTATAAGAAAAGCTGCTTTTTGCCTGTTCCATTCCTTCCCAATTTTTCAACCTAGCGTTAAATACTTATAGGAAACAAGGTGAATATACTAATATGAGGAAATATGCTTATGAGGAAATATGCTTTTAATACCTCCAAAGGCCTACTGCTAGCAAAGGTACCTTTCAAATTTCTTCAACAAAATCTGGTTTCTGCTGTTTTTTCTCAATCTGAGTTAAATATCCGTCCTTTTATAGATCAGTGTAAGCACCTTTATCCCACTCTGATCTGAGAAATGATCTGTTTCTGGATAGCTTATTAATTAGGCTAAAATAGGGGGTCACAGCATGAAAAACTGGCTGCATTCTTTCGTTAGTAGAAAAATAGAATATTACATAAGTATTTATAAATTTTGTATGATGTATCAATATTATTTCTTAATAGCATTTAATAATTTATTAAAAGTGAATGCTTCCCAATCAAGCTTCACTGAAATCCAATTCAGTCCATTCTTGTGAATTCTCTAAGACGCACTTTTCTTTTCCCTGTTTCCGAATTAGTTGCAGCTTTAGTCGCTTTCCTCCGGAGCAGAGCTGAGGCACGACTGGGACAGCTTGAGAAAATCCCTTTTTCTCCGGCCTCCCCTCTGCATGCCCGTGCTGTGCTGCAAGGAGCAGTGGCTTCGGCTCCACGCCCCATCAGGAGCCGAAGCACTCGGTGTGCCGAGCCCGGGCCGCCCCAGCCCGGGCTGCACGAGGCGCTGCAGCCCCTGCCAGCTGTTTTCCTCCTCAGACTCGGTCACGAAGATGGTTTTAATTTAACTGCTTTTGCTCAGCCACCTTTCAGGGTTTTGTTGTTTTTTTTTTCTCATCGCTTGCCAAGGGCACAGCATTCCTTTGACAATTTCTATAAATCTTCATCTGTTTTAGTAATCTGTGGTTACTTTACCCTGTTTCTGACCTGCAGAGCTTTTAAATCTTCCCGGGTGCCTGTCTCTCAGCCCTTTCTTGCAGCCTTGTTCCTAGATGCAGCTGGAACATGTGAGCACATTTGCTGTCACCCAGCCCCTTCCTGCATGCAGCACTTCACCAATTACTCTTGTTTCCTGCCCTAAACTGGGCAGGGAAGCCACAGTCCAGAGATCCTGACAGGCCATTTAAAAAATATTCAGATTTTCCTGTTTTCACTGCTTTTTATTTACCAGACCAAGAAAAAGTGCTGCAGCATGTGCCAGACTCACATTCCTGCAATGCTGGTTTTCAGCATGCAAGGGGCTTCCCTCTGACTTGCTGTACACCTCATCAGTATTAACAAGTTATCTACATGCTCTGAAGGGAAAAAATGCCCCAGACTCGCATCCAAGGAGTTGTTTTTCGAAGTCTACACCCTGCATTGAACTTGCAAGAGTTACAAATAGCACATCCGAAGTTCTTGGGGAAACTGCTGAAACGACAGACTGGTTTTGGTTTCTTTAAATGTAAACCAAAATGAGGCACGGCACGAAGAAGGGAAGAGGGAGGATGACAGCTATTGTTTTGCTCGTAGTGAGCAGTGTTCCAGCCACAGTGAAGATGGTTTCTGCTTCATCAAACTCAGAGTACAATACCAGGGAACATCCATTGCCCTAGTGCAGGGCTTACCTAGAGGGGAACAGAAGAATAATGCCACCAGCCACAGCAGTAATGGATGGTCCAGGACAAGAGACCGGCTGCTCCAATGGTTTTCCATTGTTTCATCCCATGTGGCAGTGAAATGTCTTCTTTTTCTTTCCTTTTAAGAGCTTTTGCCTTCAGGCCTACAAGAGATGTATGTGCATTTTAAGAGGAGAAAGAGCAGAGGGGGGGGGTTGTTCTCAAGGCGTGGGGAACTTGATGCTTCTTTTCTACCAAGGATGAGGAAGCATTGAGGAAACCTCTTGTGTGACTTTACTACAAAACAGTTGAAGAGGGGAGACCAGAGCAGCAGCTGAGGGAATGGCACCTGCTGGGCTGCATGCAGAGCTCACAAGCAAGCACGAGGATGAGCACTTGCCGTTGCAGCTCCCGGTATTTATCCAGAGAGGTGTGCCGGGGGGAGTGGGTGGAGCTGTCCCAAGGCTGTCTGCACACAGGTACTCCGGCTTCAGCAGGTCAGACCAACATGCTCTTGTGTCAGCTGAAAACTTTCCCATTTGGCTTTACTGGTGAAGATTATATGACCAGTTACGCTTTAGCATTAGCTTGAAAATAATTCAGGAACCAGAGCTGCTGGGATACCATAATCCGAGCAGCCAAACTCTGAGCATCACAAGAGAGGGAGTAAGGTGGGTTATGAGATCATTTGTCCTTTTTCCAAATTACAGCTCAACTGGGATTAAAAGCAACAGTACTCTACAAGGATGGGAAAGGTGAGTTTCATTGCCAGAGATGAATTTAGGACTGGGAGGAGGGAAGAGAGAGGATCATGCTCCTTGTTCTGCATCTGAAGTATGCTTTAGGTACATGACTCTCCAGGATTCGACATTTCCCATGAAACACAGAAATATTCAAACTTTGTACATGAATCTGCTGAATTTAATGATCTTTAGCTCCCTTTCAATTGCTTTGATTCTTGGTTTTCTGGTCTTTACCGAAGAGAAACTGGAAAAAGCAATGTTTCCCAGATGTCATTCATTGCAGCAGAAAAATAGATCTCATCCTCTATTGGTGTCCAGAGTTAGGTCCTTCTACTTCCACGTGGGTTAAAAACGTTGTTTACAATGTGCTGCTCTGCAGATAGCAGCTACTCATGATGTTAGAATGATTGCTGCAGATACTTTAAAAATATTTAAAGGCAGTACTGCTCGTCACAGGCCTAGGGTGTGCAAGGGTCTACCCGGTTCTCTTCTGCCTTTATTGCTGGTCCTACTTCTACAGGAAACCGAAGCATAATTGAAAGTTGGCAAGTGCAGATACATCTTCTAATTAGTCCAATGCTATCAAATAATTTATGCAGATGGCAACATCTTTATCTTCCCAAGCATTTTTTCTGTGCGAAA
Source organism: Melanocharis versteri (assembly GCA_013397845.1). Taxonomy (NCBI): domain Eukaryota; kingdom Metazoa; phylum Chordata; class Aves; order Passeriformes; family Melanocharitidae; genus Melanocharis; species Melanocharis versteri. Next base: position 160,034 of record VZTG01003865.1, read on the forward strand.
CTATGAATATTGAAACACACTATGACACAGGAGTAATTTTTCTGCAGTAGTTACCGAATTTTCTAATGGAATTAAGCTGACCAGATCTGGAAAGAAAATTAGTATTGTTAATTTTCAAAGTTAATGTCTTTATGAGAAAGCTGCTATCATGAAGATATAATCACACCTTCCTTTGAAGTGCTTATCTAACTTGCTCAGTGAACAGAGAAACCTGCCTGTGGAACCTTTCTGCCATCCTTCTCAATCACAAACTGGCTTTAATCTCTTTTGGGTAACAATTTAACTCATCTAAATGACATCTACCATCTTTGTTTTCTGGCGGCTGAAGTGTAGGGTCTGGTAACAGGGTAAGAGAGTATGAATTTTGCCCAGACTGGCTCAGTCCCCCACCAAGATCACAGAGAGGTTTTCAGCTTTGCATGGAATGCAATTACCTGCAAAGAGCAACCAGAATCTTATTGAGAATATAATTTATTGAGAACTTCCGTCTGGGAAGTGACTAAATGTCACCTTAAGTAAACAACCCCAATATTCCTGAACTGCAGCTTTAGGCAATTTGTAAGGCACTATGTCTAGCTAGTAAGTCAAGCCCTCTCAGAAGTGGTGGTTTGTGGTCTCACCTGCTAATAAAGGAAAATAATAAGAAACTGTCCTAGCCATGCGAGTCATACAACAAACAAATCTTGTCTGTTTGCTTACCGACTTGAATTCCTAAGAAATGTAATATGCTGCAGCTGAAAGCTTCTTAGTGAAAAAAAAACATAAAAAATTGTCAGATGACTTTTTAAGCCTGCTCTTTGCAAAATTTCTTTGGCAGATCTGCTAGACCAGCGGCAGTGTTAAGATAAAGATAGATTCAAAGATGTCATTCTTGATTAAAAATAATAATAAAAAAAGGTTAGAGGGAAAGGTCACATATTCTCATAGCAAACTTCATCTGATGTTTACTGCACATAGCTGTACCAGGCTGAAATCACCTGATCCTGTCAGAACTACTGAAGCAAATTCCTGTGTGGAAGGGCACTGTGAAGCTCTAATTGGCTGGGACTGCACATAATCTCTTCTTCACTCACCTGATTTGCAAAAAGAGATTTGCCAAGAAGTGGCTTACTACACTGGAGATGTCCTTCAGCATGCCTTTGTGCCCTGCGAACACTGAAATTTAAATCATTTGTGCACAATCGATCCTTTCCAGAGCTTTCAGTGAAGGCAGACAGCCTCATGTGAGGCTTGAAGTCCCTCAGAGCAGCTGTTTAGAAATGCATGAAGCATGAGGCACATTATATTCTCTTCCCACAGGCTGAGGGCCAGATGTTCAGTGGGTGTAAAGCAACAGAGCCTCAGTGTGGCTTTTTTGGGGGGCCACGATGATTTATACCAGTCAAGAATCTGGCCCTTTGTGTTTCAGCCAATTGATTTCACCAACCTCTGCTGCTGAAGAGCATGGTTTTGTGAGGTGAGAAGGGATGGGAAGTGTTCAGGATTGCTGGCTGAAGGTGCTGAAAAGAGAAATCTCTCAGAAGATTCCTGACACCACTTCTCCAGGCCAGATTGCTGAAGAAAGCGCAGGTTTTTGGCTGTGATGCATTTACATATTTTCCTTCCCGTGTTTCTGCTGCTAGCAATGTACATAGGTTCTTTATATCTGTTTACTCCCAAAGCAAGCTCACTTTTCCACCCTCTTAAGATCAGGAAATGAGAATATTTCTAAGTAGAGGTGATGTTCCTGTATTTCTGTTTCCTTCATAACTTGCATCTTCCTGAAGCATGAATGCGAATTACTCATGGGAGTATGGATTTCAGAGTCAGACCTTTCGGTCATTTTGACAGTGTCATGGGAGAAAAAAACTGTTTCCCAGAACCAAACAATTTTATTGCATTCCAGAATCATGTGCAAAACAGGGATCCCATCTGTTCAACAGCATTCCCAGTAAGTACAGTTCTGCCTGTAGCTCACCAGCATAAGCAGCTCAACAAAGGAGCCTCAGTTTTCAATGATAATGTTTTCTTCAAAATACAAGACAGCAGTAGAAAGGCCTTCATAATAATTTGCACATTTGCAAGGATGTATTTTCTTAAATACTGTTTTGACTACTAAGGGCGCTTCAGAGTAGTAAAGCATCAGAGCATAAATTAAGCCCTCTCTGTGATCAGTTTTGCCAATTCTTCCACATCCACTATAAATGAAGAAAAAATTAAAAAACATTAGTCTCAGAACTGATGGATTAAAATTGGGCTGAAACAGACTTCTTTATTTTTTCCCTTGACAGCTTGAAGAGTTTTGAATAAAGGATGCCTGATTGCAGCACTCTAGGTTTAGGCTAGTTTCCTAGAGCAATTCTGCAATAGAAAGATTATGAAACAAAAGAGAGAGTATCTAATTTATGAGATCCTGCTAACTGAGGACTGGTGCCTGGGACTTTTATCATCACCATGAACACCAGCAAGTTTTGCTTAGCAAGTGCAATGAAGAACTTACAGAAACCCCAGGCCGGAGGTTTGTAATTGCTTAATTCCGCATATCTCTGTTTCTAAGTGTCTGCTTTGAGTTACTTCAAAGTCCTCTTAACAGTTGCTCCATTTGACTGAGGTTCCCTTGACAGCTCTGCTTGTACTTTTCCTTAGAGAATCTGATCTGAGAAATAAATGCAATTTTAATACTTGCCTGTGGGAAGGGATCGTTGCTGGTACACATGATTTGCCTGTGGGTAAAGAGCGGTGCCCACCAAGCCCAGTTTGCCCCAACCTCCCTTGTTTCCAGGCTAGAGGAGCCTGGAAATACTTGTACCCAGCTCATGGATAGTAGCGAGAGGGCTGGAAGGGAGATGTCTTTCAAGACAGGGGCTGAAGTTGTTTTCTCCTTTCCTGTAAAGGTTCAGAGGTAGGGCAGGATATCTATCAAGCCTTATTCCACCTTTTCCTGCCTAAAGTCCACCTGAGCACGTCTGGTGCACCAGCGTGGTTCTGCAGCAGAGCCGCCTCTTTCCTGTAGTCCTCCTATACACACGGCTCTGGGATCATCACCAGAGGGTGCCAGCACCCTGATCTCCCAGGATGTTTCTCACAAGATGTAGGTATTATAGCTGCCACTCATTGCACAGATTTCATGCTGGCTGGGCTTTACCACGGTGCAGGCAGTTCGGCGTGAGCGGATTGGAGGGTGCAATGGAGATATGTCTGGCTTCCACTCCTTGGATTCACCTGTAGGTGCAGGTGTCATGAGGCCTACATGCTGGGAATGACAGAGAGATACAACCCATGGGCAGTTAAGAGTCATCCCTTGCCTGCCTAATGATTCATATGGGTATGGGTGTCTTCACGAGTGCACCCGTGGTGAGCTCCCAGGTTTTTGAGAGGCGGGAGGCACTTCCAGGGCAACGATGTAGGGAGAATAACAAACATTGAAATTCTTCACGATTTTCACCTTTGTAAGAAAAGTTTGTCAGGATTTTGCAGGGACACTGGATGTAGTCTGTTAATTTTATCAGCAACCGGTCAAAACTTGTTGGTGATCTGGCAGGTAGGAGAGCACCTAGTGGCTACAGTGGAGTGGCCAGCATAGGGCTTGAGGTTTAGGACTGAGTAGCAGGTATAAGCTGGTCCCTCAGCTTCTTCATTTATAAATCGGAATGAAGAGAAATAGCTGTAACTCTGCATCACAGGCTTAGCACGAGGCTTAATTGACTTGTGTTTATGACACCCTGCTGGAAAGGTGTTAAGATAATTAGAAACGTAACTCTTACATCTGTTCAGGACTACTCCGCTGGGGCCACAACCCATGATTAAGATTTCTAGCAGATGTCACAATGCAAATGGCGATGACTTGTGAGTGGGAGTACAGTAACGAGGAGCACGAGCAGCTCTCCTCCCTCTGAGGACAGGTATGCTCACGCCATCGCTACTGCCCGCGCACCCTCATGTTGGGTGAGGTCCCTTCAAGGGATCCAGCCCCACACCACGGTGCTGCTCAGCTCTGTGTCCAGGGGGAAAGGGAGACTATGCTGAAAAATGCTGTTTTATGATAATCATGAAACCTCTGCAAAGCAGATTAATCCGTTCCATGCCTTCTACCCTCACTGCAGGCCAACTGCAGAGAGAGGCACTTGCTATTGGAAAGCATGCTTTACTGACACTGCTAGGGAGCAGAGTGACATCATTTCAGTTTTTTGGAACAATGGCCTTTTTCCCACAACTGCCTTGGCTTTTGTTCCCTTTGCACTGGCGCCATGCAGCTGGCTGGCATCTGACATTCCCCTGAGTGCCAGGAGAAAACAGTCCCCGGAGAGTGGGTGTTTGAGAGGAGTCAGCGTGATGTTGATGGGCTCCAGTTGATTTTTGGGGGAAAGTTATGATATTTAGTTTTAGCCTGCTCCATGTTTCAAACTTGAAACTTGTTAGAAAAAGTGCCTGTCTGCAGAGCAGAGATCCAGTCTGTTGGTACCTGTGGTGCTTGATGTAGTGACACACATGAACAGGAGAGAGACGAAGGTACCTGCGCTAGGTGGGGGCTGGAAGCTCAGTGGTCTGGATCCAGGCTGAAGAACAGAGATAAAACAGGATCCTGCAAATAACAACTGCCCTCGTTATTCTCCTTCCTCTCCAGAGCAAGTCAGTCCTTCGCATCAAGGTGAGTCTTGGTTCTCCTGCTCTTCCCCTATTGCTTCTTTAAAGTTCCCCTGCCTCCTTTGCTTCACTGCATTCCTCCTCCTTAGCTGGATGCTTGTTTCTTCTGTTGCTGCCTGGAGCTGTTTCCCACTAAGCCCGAGGTCCTTGCTGCTCACACGACTGATGGGGCTTTTACCCCACTAGGGTGCCCTGGCCTAGCATGACCTGCAGGAACTGTGAGTGGCTAACCAGGAAAGGATTTAACCCCAAATTTAACCACTCAGGTGTTGTTCAAACTAGGACTCCTCACATGTTTGGAAAAAATTAGGTGCATGTCAGTGACGATGCCATCAGTCTCCTACTCAGTGTACTCAGCAAAACACTGCGTAAAAACGCCATCTGCATGAATACAATCTATCTCTTAAGTCCTGCTAGTGTTAGTAATTTCCAAATGAAAGTTCACACAATTTAATTCTTTTAAATAAGGGTAAGAGGTACCTTCCCTAGCTTCTTCCTTGGCAATGGTGGAGCTGTTTTGCCTGGGAGAAACAATACAAAATAATCCCAACCAACCCCCTCCAAACCACAAAAATCCCAAACTGAAATCAACTCCCAACAAGACTAAACTAGCCTGAGGTAGGCACCCAGGGAAGATTTCAGCTTCCTCACTTTTGGCAGTGCCGTAAGGAAGCAAAGGCAGGATCTCATGCCAGGAAATGCCAGGCAACCTGAACCTGAGGCGGGCTGCTCCTCTTGCCCGCTGAGCTGGCCTGGACACTTGGCACCCCATTCCAGCTGTGTTGGCTGTGTGTGGCAGGTTGCCCCTATTATAGATTCCTGCTGGCAAGCCTGCACCTGAAAAGCAGTACAGTGACTTTTTCTTTTTTAAACGCAAAGCAGTTTGAAGCATGTGAAGTAGTAAGGACTACGAGAGGCTGTTGGGGTAATCACTGTGCAGAGATTTGGTACCTGGTCTCTAAAACAACAGTTTCCTGGAACATTGATTCAGTATTAGTGGAAAACACAAAGGGACTCAGGTTTATTAGGAGGGGAAGGGCAAAACTTCAGAAATGTCATTATATAAACCCACAGTGAATATCTCTCTTAATTATCTGGTGTCTGGTCCCAGCCCCATCTCTCAAAGGTGGCTCAGCAGAATTTGAAAAGTTGCATAAAGGGCCAACAAAGCTGGCCACAGGTGTGATACCGCTTCTTTAGTACAGAAGATGAACTGAAGTTCCGCAGTCTTGAAAAAAAGAGGACTGAGAGAAGAAACTGGAGAGGTCATAAAATCATTAAGTGAATGAATCACAGAATGCTTTGGGTTGGAAGAGACCTTAAAGATCATCAAATTCCAACCTCCTGCCATGGGCAGGGACACCCTTCACTAGACCAGGTTGCTCAGAGCTCCATCCATCCTGGTCTTGGACATTTCCAGGAATGGGACATCCACAAATTCTCTGGGCAACTTGTTCCTGTGCCTCACCACCCTCACAGTAAATAATTTTTTCCTAATGTCTAATCTAAACCTACTCTCAGTTTGTGCTGTCACTACATGCTCTTGTAAATAGTCCCTCTCCATCTTTCTTGTGGGCTCCCTTCAGGTTACTGGAAGGACACAATTAGGTCACCCCTAAGCCTTCTCTTTTCCAGGCTGAACAAAACAAATTCTCTCAGCCTTTCCTCATAGGAGAGGTGCTCTGTCTCTCCAGTCATCTTGGTGGCCCTGGACTCACTTCAAGAGGTTGATGTCCTTCCTGTGCTGGGGACAGGAAGGTGAATAAGGAGTAATTATTGGCACTTGCTCATAAGAAAAAAATCGGGAAGCTTCAGATGGAAGTTTAAAGCCAAGAAGAGAAAGTATTTTTCCCACATAGCACTTCATTAAACAGTGGGATGCTGTAGGATGTGAGGGCTGAAAGATTAAATTAGTTCTAAAGCACTAAGACTGTTGGAAGACACGTTATCAGGGCTGATAAACACAGAGCTGCAGGTATGTTCTTTGGCTCTAGAAACCTCTGCCTGCCAGCTGCTAGAAGCCAGAACAACACATCAGGAGGAGCAGTACTGTATGCTGGTCCGAATCCTTACTTTTTTTTTTTTATTTATTCCTTTTGTATTCAATACTAACATTTTTCTGAGGCTACAGGCTGAGTGGTATTACACATTAGGTGGTTGTTTTAGTTATGGTGCAACAATTATGGAAATGCACCATCTATCATTTGAGGCGACTAGGGAAACAACATGTCCGAGACAGGGCTCTCTGGGTTGGAAGTTCATTAACACCCCATCAGCAGAGCTACATCAGGCGTCAATTTGTACTGTTCATTTTCTGCTACAAGTAGCTGCTTGGAGCACTAGTCCCTTCCAGCTAGGTTTGGTGGATTGTGCTTCCTTAGGAAGGTTACGATCTATAAAATAGCCATAAGCAAGACAAGTACACGGAGTACTTTGGCCGGCTGCTGGTCTTCTCCCACCATAAAAAGGATGAGATTGAACGAATGTGCAGCATGTTTTAAGTTACATTGTGTAGTTACCTCAAAACCATTTCTTAGGGGAACAATAATTCTTGGGAGGAAGTGCCAGCTAAGAATTAATCCTGATAAAACCTACATATTTCTTCCTGGGGATTCTCATGGGAAATGTCTAGGTTTGCTATTCAAAATTATTTTTTGAAAAATGTGCTACCAGTTAGGTGTTCTGGAAATAGATTAAGTAAAAGGGTAGGTGGCAGGCATAAACATAAAAAAAGAATGGTGAACCCTCTGTCACTGAGTTTGTCATGTGCAATTTGGGTACTCCTGAGAAGACAAGCAGTACCTTGGAACCTGCGAGTTTTTAAGCCAGCCACCAGTTTGCAGAAGCAGGTCTCCCAGTTTAAATCAGCTTCAAAGTGAATGACTGAAGAGTGATCCTGGAAAAAAAAATCTCCAAAGGTATCTTTTCCCTTTAATACACTGCCAAGGGTTTTTTCTACAACAGGAAGAGTTAGTTCACGGGAACAGGGAAGCCAGGATTTGGGCCTCAAACATAGCAACAGGAAAGTTAAAAGGTGGAATTATGCTGCTAATGAGCCTGACAGTTGGCAAGTCATTATCTCCTGTCAGAGAAGCCAGAAAAGCAGTGTGAGGAAGAAGAGCCTGTGCTGCCTGCAAGACGATTTTGTCTGCTAATGAACCTGTATGAGTGAAAGAACATCAAAAACAGGCCAGGAGTCCTTCTTGTTTGTTTCTTAATTTCTTCCTGTAGGGATTTGTCCTGAAGCTCCTTAGGACCCTCCTATCTGATGCCTTCAGGTTTCATCCAGATAATCCCACCTCTGAAAAAAGGACCTCAAACCTGTTGCTGGTGGAAATAGGTGGCTTTAGACAGCTGTGCCTTTCAGATACCCCACGTTTTGCCTCCTCTGCTGTCCACCGTCACTTGGCTGTGAGGGTTGCCGATAGCACTGAAGTGACTGCCGTGGCTGGGCGCAGTCTGACACAGCAGGGAGCAGCCCCCTTCTTCTACCGTGGCATTCCCCACTGCTGTTCTTCTCCATATGGAAGCCTGGGAAATTTTGATTCGCCTCCTTTTTTCACCAGCTGGGGATAACCCAGTGGCTTGGTGATACCAGTAAGACTTCCTCCTCCTAGAAAAGAAAGCTGTGGGACATGTTTTCTTCTGCCTTTTCAGTGTCAGGACATCAGACTGGACTGTATTCACCTCCTCAGGTTTCAGAGTGAGCCTTTGATACCAGACCCCACATCATGATAAGATTTTCCTCCAGCCTTTGAGAACATACTGCAACAAACTTGCCATCCCTCCTTCATCTGCATTTACACATCATCTCTTCATTTCCTGATACAAGATTTTCTTTCCTTCAGGCCATAGACTACTTACTGTCCAAATGCCTTGTGTTCATTTCACCAAGTCCTAACAATTTCTGACTGTTTTTCCCATTTCCCTGCCTATTTGGGTAATCTGATATAAACCATTCTCCATTCTGTTTCTAAGAGGAAGGCAAAGCTCTCCTGCGGTTGTTGACTCATTTTGGCACTTTTATGCTAGCCTACAGTAGGTCTGCTGCAGAGTGATTGACTGTCACTCCAGATTCCTTAACCTTTAGAAGATGACTAGCTTGTATTTCCCAGTGGAGAACAGGAAAGACATTCAGGGCTCCCAGTGAGGATGAGGGAGGTCTTGGTAGACAGTGAAGCCTGACCCAGAATTATTCTGGGTTGTATATATAGGTAACAGGATTCAAATTTTCACTGACCTTTGTCAGAGGTTTCACCACTGATATCACCCTTGACAGGGCAAAGCACCATTACACCCAAGAGACTGAACAATCAATAATCAGTGTGTAGTGGAATGGTAGATTCAGCTTTGCTTCCTGATGGAAAAGCTCACACAGAATAGTTATTTATTTCCAGTGACAAAGAGGGAAGAATTGCTCATTTCTCAGAGCCTATGGAAAAAATGAAGCTGACAAGAAAGGGAAGAAATTATGGAGATGAAATAATCAGATGAACTTATTTCCCATACACGCAGGCATAGTATACTTTTTTCTTAAAAGAACCTGATATGAAAAATGTTATCATTGTTGGACTATGGGAAAGGAAATATTCTGCCTTCTTATCTTGGCTTGGTTTCAGGAGAGAGAGCTAAAGCTGCCTGGTGCAGCTCTCAGAAGATGAATTTATCTTAAAACTTTTTAGCTAGAGCCCAACTCCTCACCATATGAAGGCACTGGTTTATCCAGGGAAGCTGAGCATCCACAGAGCTGTGATACTAACTATGTACTACTGCAGTCAATTGAATTTTGGTTCCTGATTGCCTGGGAATTGCATAAGCTCAGTACATAATAAAAAAGGCTCACATTAATTAAGGATGTTCGAATTAGAGTCCCAAGCGATGGGCTGACTGTTTGAAAGACACAACAAGGGGGTGAAGTTCAGGCAGTTTGTGGATGGCATCAGGTTTGTGCTGCCTGGTTGCAGACATTCAGTTCTGGGATGAAGGAGTACCAGGCTGGAACTTGGGGTGGGACCAAGTTAAGCTTTGCTGAGCAGCAGGAAGAGGAGTCACATGCAAACATTAATTCACTAGTCCAAGCACCTAACCACTGACAATGCCTGGGACCATTCCCAGGAGGCAGAACTTGCTTGTTCTGTTGTTAAACAATTTTGTTCAAATCGTTGAACAACTGCAAAGTATTGTTAAATTCTTAGCATAGCTCCTGCCAAAGAGCATCTTCCAAAGATCTCCTGGCCCAGAAACTGTTCCTAGAAGGCAGCTTGAGACAGGCACGCTCTTTGGTGGGTAGCAGAGGTTAAACATGTGGTCATGGGGCCCTTAATGCCAGGGAGTGGAGCAGGGCAAGATAAATTTACTTGTACAGACGTAGCTACAAGTTGTACAGAGAAGGTAACAGCTTGATTTGAGTGCTCCTGAACAACCTATTTGGGAACCAGCAATGATTTTTAAAAGGGTGTTTACCAGGCCAAAACAAAGGCCTGCAACAATGCTCTGGATGGTAGCAACCCATGAAGGGCTGCAGGCGCTCTTTGCTGCTGCCCTGTCCAAACCTCACACCAGCAAGAGAGCAGCTATCAGCTGGGGCATGGCCAGCCATGGGAGCAGAACACGCTCTGTGCCAGGGACTTCGGATACCAAGGTCTGGATTTGTAGAGGAGAAGGGAGCAAAGTTACACATTACAAACACTGTTTTTAATAAAGATTTTTTTTTTCCTACTTAATTTAAACATCCACATAGACAGTCCTTTAGGCTTGTAAACACTTGCTTCTGGTAGATTAATTTGGTTGTTGCTGCATTTGTCACGTCGGTACTCAAGAAACTGAAAGCGGAAATGAGTAGAAACAAAGGGGAAACAGCTGAGTTTGTGTTCATCCTCTGAAGTAAGTAAATCAAAAGCAAATAAATAGCACAGATAATGTAATTGGTGATTATAAGACTACATAGTATCCCTTCAAAACACAGAATGAAACGAGCTACTCTCTTGATCTTCCTGTTGCTTATGCAGTTCTTGTTTAAATGTCGTTGAAATAACAGTGTGCCAACAAATATAAACTGCAAACACAGTATTTTAATAAGCTCAAAGTGAAATAAAACAAGCCAGAGCAGATCTGTTGGCTCATGTAGTTTTTTGTTTGCAAGACGGGGAGGTTGGAGGTTGGGGGGCATGTAGGGAGGATATTATTTCTTGCACATGTTTGTCTGGTGCTGATTAAGAGGGGTGATGTTAAAAACTTTCTGTGACATGTTACAGGCTATAATCTTCAAATTTAAGGCCTTGTATTGCTCTCAATCTAGTCACAGAATCTCCATTAAGGAGTGTAGAGAGCCCTGAAGAGTTTGTGTAATAGGCTTTAATAGCATCTAGGAAACAAAAATCTCCTTAATTGTGCCCAAGCCATCTTTTCTCACATTTTGCAGGAGGACCTTGGATACTAGTGTATTTGTCCTTCATATAATCTGTTGTTCTTTAAGAGTGCTCATCTAAAGGTGGGCTTAAAATAGATCTAATTAACAGATCTGACCAGCTGCCTAGTCAGATATAACAGCCACTACAGCGTAGAAAGGTTAATCCCTAATGTGAAGAAAGCCAAGTGACATCCTCTCTCCCCCCAAGAATTTGCCATACACCCATCATTTTCCCTATCACATTCTCCACTGTTTGTTAGTGCCTTGGTTAACACCACCATCTCCCAACTCACGCCGCTCAGTTTTGCTTCTGCTTTGCACAGCTAAAATCTCTGTGAACTTCCGAGGTGAAGCTTCTGCTTCGAATCCCAAAATATCAAGTCTTTCCCAATGTGTAGGCAGATGGCTGTGGCCATGGTGGTTCCCCTTTCTGAGCACGACCGCCCTGTGTGATGCTGTCAGAGGGGCCTGGTGGATGGAAAGAGGATGCTCATGGATGCTGCCAGAGAGCTTCTGTCTAAGCAAAAGTTTAGCCAGACAAGGCTGGGCTGGATTCGGGGACCAGAGCTCTGCTCCCTGCATGGCATGTCAGCCCCCAGGACAATGCCGCCCCAGACCCTTGCTCCACTGCTACCTCCCTCCTCTCCTCTGCGCAAGCTCCTGCCTGGTGTTTTAGAAAATCAGTGCTAAGTAGAAAGCGATGAAAGCATATTACCTGTAAATTACCTGACTAATCATATTCTCTCTCCTGGGACCTATTATGCTTCCGAGCTTGCAACTTAGTCATCCTTGCAGGCAAGCGCTCCTTGTCTCCCAATTTTGTTCATCAGGTTCATCCAGAACATTTGCAAATTTCTTCATTTTCCTCCAAGCTAGCTGTTCAGTCCTGCCAGGTGCTCAGCTCCCTGAGCTCCCTCCAGGAAATTAATTAAGCACATGCTTGACTTCAAGCATGTGAAGCTGATGGCAATTAGGAAAATGGCAGGTTCTACAGCACTCTCCTTTTGCTGGCAATTCCTTATTTAGGTGGGATGCACTGTCCTCTAGAGACGCTTGCCTCTCTCCATTGACTTGTGAGGAAATCCTGACAGCCTGCACACCAGTAAGAGCAGTTTGGATATACCAGCCAAGACATAGCATGTGTATCCCCTGAGCAGGGTATTTTGACTCACATGGAAGATAAGTCAAGCACTATTTTTAGCATCCTTTATTGATTCCTGTATAATTTCCTTTGCTCTTCCTGTGGAAGTTCCTTCCTTTCCAGTAACACCAGCATTTGAAGTAGCACATCAATCCCTATTATGTGTCAAACCCGACTTTTTTTCCCAAGCCTCGGCATGATGCGGAAACTCTTAAACACAAAGTCTTCCTGTAATTTAAACACCCAACTCTATGTGTCATTCAAATAAGATGTGGTGAGTATTAACAAAGTTACCCCCAGGCTCAGCAGATAGTACAGCTTTCTGGATTACTTGTAGGAAGGTTGATATAGAGCCACAAAAGACTTTATCTTGCCAATGACTCGATGAAACCTAAACTCTAAATGACTTTGGCTCTGCTAACGTCCTTTTTGTGGTTCTGATTTATTCTTCCCATCTGAAAATTACAGTAAAAAACCACAGTTATTCACAATTTTATTTCACTTATTCTCAAGCAAGCTGACTCTCAAAACCTTTTGGAGGAGTTTCTGCTTTTAAAACACTTCTGCCACCAAAATGAATTGATGTTTAATTCAAACCCCTCAAAAAATGGAAGGAATCTGGCCACTAGTTCTGAAAGCCAGATTTAAGAGGTGAAGGCTAAGCATCTAGTGCTGATACCTGCTTGTTCTTGATAAACAAAAACAGGCTGTTTGAGATGAAGAGCACACAAGTGTTTTCACCTCAGCAGCAATGTATGCTACATCAGAGCATTTTAGGTCTTTCTCTGCCTATCCATAAAGTGCAGAGTGAAACAAATGCAATTTGCTCATTAACTGTTTTTATCTTATGCATTTACTATTGGTATGACAGCCTTTGTCTCAGGATTTATCAAATGCTATTGATTTTGTGTGGGATGACAGCAGACAGAAAGGGCCCTGAAAACTGTTGCATCTTAAGGACAAATTGCTTCCACCAAAGGTTTTAGAGCCACATTTTCAAGAAGCACCCAGCCCTGTAAAAATACCAAGGCATACTCAATGGGACAAAAAAAATAAACCTGAGCTGGTTTCTCTGCTTTTGCTAAGTATAAAATATTTGTTCCTGCTCTGTTAGAGCGACACACAGTTTCCACAGCAGAAACTGTGGGCAAAGGCAGTGAACACAACCACATTGACCACAACTGCATTGAAGCACAGGGACCCACCACCTCCTCAAGGTTCGCAATCCACCAGGCATGTGTGCACCAGGGGAAGACAGAGGAGTGAAGGAAGATTTAGATATTTATGCTGCACATGTATGGCAGGAAAGCCAGCCGCAGGGTGATGCTCTGAACTCATGGCTCTTCCATACTGGGTGAAATCCTCCCATACACTGCTGTATTTGGGAAATGAAGGGGTTAACCAAAGCAGTGACACTTGTGACCCTGCCATGCTTCCCAACAAATATTACTTTTTGACTGCCATCTGGGTAAGGGCACCCCAGGTCCATGCTGAGCTTCTCAGTAGAACAAGGAATTTCTATTGGCTTCCTACTGCCCAGATCTGGGGACACAAGCGTGGAGCCAAGGCGCACCAAAGACAGGGGCCATTTTCCCCTCCTGAGGGTATCATGGGAGACAGCAAAGTGTGGGAAAGCTTTTCATTAAAGCCACTTTCTGTCCAGCTCAGGTGAGCCCTGTGGGGATGTGTAGACCCCAAAAGGCTTTGAAGGCGGTTTCAATGGGGACAAACTGATACACTCAATGCCACAGAAGAGTTTTCCATCCTTGTATCTAGCTCGCTAGTTTGGATTTTGAATGCCAAGACCACATGCCTAACAAACAATTCACAGGCTTCAAGACTTTTATCATTTTCTTCTAAACTCCGAATAGCTTTAAATGCTTCATGAAACTCAAGTAAAAGTTAGACTCAACAATGGCCAAGCAGCTTGCACAAAAATTTAGCTGTCTACCTTGCTCTGCAGTTCTGAAATGCTTTAGATGAATGTTCTTGTGCAACACTAGCCCCGGCTTCCACGGCGTGCATTAGGACTGTAATAAATAAGTTGTGAGTTACACGGGTCTGACATAGTATTTATGAAAAGATCGTATTCACTCCTTTGAAACAGCCACCCTGCAGAAAGTCTGGCGCTCGTACAAAGGCGTTTATTTGGTGCATCCCCTTTAAAGGTCAGGAAAGAAAACTGAGAAGATGGGTAATTGCAAAACTGGTTCTGAAAATGTGCTCTTATCTGCTGGACAAGAGGGGAATGTCAAGAAGGCAGGGAGGTGAGCTAAAGCAGGCTCAGGGAAGATGCAAATTCCAGGACCCTCACGTAGGCAGATGTTACAAAAGGAATTCCTCCAGCTTTTGCCATCTGAGGAGTGCTGTGCTGTCTTCAGCCAGCAGCAGAGGTATCCAAGGGAGGAAAGAGTCATATGTTATTCACCCCACCTACCAATTTTTTCCAAGAGTGGGAACAGGGATGAAAAAATACCTATTTAACAAGCATTTAACATGGCATTTGGAATTCCCTGTTTTGGTATGAACCGCCCTCTTAAATCCCAAATCTACCTTCCTATTCAGACATGAATTTTGATCTGGCACATATTTCAATGACCAACCCTCTTTTCTGTTGACTCCAGCAGACTTAAGTTGATTTTTTGACTAATGCTGCTGTTAGTTTCAAGTAGACATGCATCCTAACTGGTAAATAGCAAGTTAAAAAACAACCTACTGTTATTCTAGTCCTGCTTTCTTAGGGCTGGTTCCCTGAGACTGACATTACCTGTTTTGCCTACTCCAGTACTTTCTATCCACATTTTCACTGCTCCCAGGTTATGTCCGTGAAACACTTGCTGCACTTTGTTACATGGCAATGAAGATTGGTGTTTCACTACGTAATGTGTGTGATGTATGGAAGCACATACTTGATTTTGTTTGGACTTTCAGCCTCTAATGGGTAGAGTTACGGCATACCTGGAGCACAAGCCTTGATCCTTTTTCTTTGGCTGGGCTTACAGTGATATGTTGAAGGGCTCAGAGTGGTCCATCCTCAAGCACAGTGCAAGCTTTTAAACCAGGATTTCTGGGGCAACTCCAAATCAGGTACTATAGTGCAGGAAGGAAGGACGGGCAGGACTGATCACATTGCAAAGTGGAAAGTCTCTTACACAGGAGCAGGTGCTCTTTTGGCGGGCAATGCTTGTTCCAATAAGCATAAATTACCATTTCAGAGTTTTTGGCATTGGTAAAACTCACTGAGCAGAAAAAGAGCCCAGCACACGGGAGCAGAGAGGCACTGGGTGTCACCTGGTTTCACCGAGACTCAAATGGAAGATGTCCAAGGACTCCTGAAGCAGCAAAATTTCTCCATAGAGACCAGTTGAAGATGTTGTCCTTTTGAAATCGCAAGACATGATTTCTCTATACACATCAGCTTTTTCTTCTGTTTTATTTATCTAGAAATAACAAAAGAAAACGTCGGAGCTTGTCTGGAGTTAAGTGACAAGTACAATGTGATGGAGGTCCACATTTCTTAACTGTAAAATGAGTCAGGCAGCATGCCAGTGAGACCACAAAGCAAAGAAAAATAGAGACATTTGTGGTAGCAGCCTAAAAACCCCTCAGTTTCATGTGTCCCTTCTATTTAGAGTACTGATGTGTTGGAACTGCTGCATGAATCTGAGCCAGTCAAAGAAAGCAGAATTAAACCCCAAAGTTCTTGTTTCTCACCAAGGTGGCCGTGTCTCGCAGAGCAGCATGTGCCCTGTGCTCTGGTCAGTGGGAGCAGTGCCGAGCCAGGGCAGAGGTGACTGAAGCCTAGTCCTGGAAAGGAGAGCCATAGGCTTTGCCACTGGCATTGCCCCGACCCTGCTGTGACCTTGGGAAGCCTCTTTGTCTCCACCACCACTATTTCTTTTATCACCCTCATGAAGGTGTTAATTGCTTCACACTTCAATGGGCTGCTCTTTCAGTAAGCTCTTCTAGTGGCTTCATTCACTCAGCCACTAGGTTTCACTGGTGTTTGTGCCAATGCAGTGGAAGAAGAGAGCCAGCCACAAATCGAGAAACAAAACATGATGTGGGGTGTGCAGCCGTCTCCTGCCAAGTGAAGGAAATATTAATATCCTGCTCCCCCTCCAAAGCTCACAAACACTAAGGTAAGAACAAAACCTGAATTTAAAGCTTTGCACAACAACCACCAGGCTGTAATGAGATTTATTTTGTGGTCTTTTAGATATTTTGGACTGATAGGCCCAGCAGTTCACAGCATGTGGTATACACGTATCAGACTTTGGGCATGCATCTGGAAGAATGCATTTATGGTGGAAAAATGTGAGCCACTATGTCTCCAAACTGAGCTTCTAGTCTAAACTAGACTAGTCTATTCTTCTGCCTTCCTGTGTCCTACCAAAAAGCACATGCACATGATCAGATCTCCTTTTTGTCCTTGGAAAGGTTACAGTAGTTACTCAATTACGAACTTCCTCTCCTCTGTTTCTCTCCTGCTTTTAAACAAACCCACAGGAAAAACAATGGAATTAAACATAAGGAAACCTAAATGCTGGGATGGCTACTTCAAAAATGTTTTGGAAAAATGTTTATTTGTGGATGAAAAGCTATGTACTCCTACTCATCCCTCTGCACCTGGCACAATAATGTAACCACCACTTTCAGCAACTATACGGATTTGAAAAGCAGAACTCTGAGTGAACTACCTGTCCCATCTAACAAACTGTGAATAACAAACAGGAAATTGGGGCTGGTGCATCTGGAATCTGTTTTCCCACTTAACTCTGGACTTCTGCATAAGCATATGTAGGTGCTTCACCAGAGCACAAATCTCGTAATGCCATGACGCAAGCAGTGTCCCTGTTGTTTCAAGCCAAATGCACAGCTCTTAAGACACAGGTCTGAGACCCACCAACGGAGCACCAGCAACTGCTGTGATAGATCCTCACATCCTCCTGGCACTCATTTGCTTTTATGAGTTACACTCAATGGAGAAAATCAAGAGGGAAGGAAGACATGCAGCTTGTGCTGCTCAGAGGAGTGGTAATTCCTGGAGCTCCTTGTGGAGCTATGTGATGGGGAAGACCACTGGCACTCATTTGAGTACAGCTAGCAACTATCATTTTATTCTTTCAGGTTTTTAATTTACAAGAAGTGGATACCCACAGTCCTCTCTGCCCATCACTGAAGGTCTTCAAGAGTCCTGTCTGCATCCAGGAAAGGAGACCGGATGCTTAATTCACTTATGAAGGGCTTTGCAAATGCATGTATTTGATGCTGTCGAGAAGTGGGATCTGTGGTAGGGATGCAAGGAAAGTAATGTGAGCCTGGAGGAGAGCTTTAGGAGATTAGAGAAAGATGAATATTTAGATATGTTTATGAGCTGAGCAAGAAGCTGTGCGGAAAATTGCATGATTTAGATGCTGCCAGTGTCTGAGGATATGAAAAAAGAGTATCAGGTCAAAGTAGCAGTTCATGGATAAGCTGTAGACATATGAGAGGAGCCTAATGGCAGTGGTGTCTGCGGCAAGCAAGAGAATCAATATCACGCTTTGCTGAAGAACACGTTTATTCAGAAACAATTAAACGGGAGTGCAGAGCAGCTGCCCCTTCTAGATTAGCTCGCTGTTTACAGAAACCACTCACACACCTTTAAAACTTTCTCCTTTCAGCCTTGTCATCCTCTTTAATGAGTATAATTGACTTGGTCACTATTTCTCAAGGTCACTAACCTCAAGGTAACATCACTGGGAGGCATAACCAAGAATCACTTGGAGGCTGATTGAGGAGAATATCTGGGCTTTGCATCACTTCTACGCTGAGGGAGCATCTAGTGAACCACACCAACACATCAGTGAAAGTCAGCCTTACTCAAGAAGGTGGCAGCAGATTTAATTGAGAGGTTGCTTACGCCTGTGGCGTGAGCAGCTTCAGTGCCTCTGGCCATAGAGGCCTCTTTCTTTGCTTATTTAGTGTACACTGTAAAGTGACTTCTAGTGGCTGTCTCTTGACTAGCTTGCCTTTTCTACTGCATGCTCTTGTAATATTTTTCAGGAAATAGATTCTGAGCACTATCCCCATGAGAATTTGGGGACTTCTATGTTTGATTTTGCTCTGGGAACAACCTTTCTGGCCATCAGTGAACAAACAGGTTTACACAGGTTTAATGCAAACTCTTAGCACAAAGCGACAGGACCATTCCAGGAAAGACTTGGCTTGACATGATAGGCAACCTCTGAGGAGACAGTAACAGCTGTCCTCTTTGACCTAAATTCCTAGAATATTTAAAAACCAAAGTTGCTTTCTCTTGAGAGGTGCTGGACAGACAATGTCCCTTCATTTGTCAAAAGATGCTAAATATAGATCTCAGGGTCTGCACCAAAGACTCCAAATTTGAAGGTGCTGCCTAATATTGTTGTTGTCTTACTGAATTAGTTCCTGGTGGCCATGACTTAAACTGGGACATGAACCTCTTTTCACTCCTCTCAGTCCCTGATGTGTCTGGTTCTACAGGCACTTGTAACAAAAGGCAGAATTTGCAGCACAGGGTGGTGAGGGGAAGTTTAGCCCTGGCCACAATTTGTGCTTCTTCATAATGAGTGTCCCTGTGCATGCTCTAAGGTCAAGATAAATTTGAGGTGGTTTGAGTTGATCAGCTAACTCTCTCTCATTGAGGGGTAATTCAGTCATCCTTGGGCTAAAGCATGCACATGAGTAATTACCACAAATTACATGGAGCACTGACTACGTACCTTGAATACTCTCTTCTCCTCCAGTGTGTCACTGAAGTGCCATGGACCAGCGCTGGATTCTGGCTCCACTGACACTTGGGCAGCTCCAGTGTGAAAAGCAGTGAATCCAGCCTCGTGAATAAGAATATTAGTCTGTCCCCTCCTAAGTACCTCTCACTGCTGCTGGGGTTTGGTTACATACCGAGATGTCTCACGATTTATCATGCTGTGAACTTTCAGGACAAGCTTTCTTTGCTCAGTCCCCTGTTAAATCTACCTGAAGTTTTCACCTTGCAGCCTTTTATTGGCTGAAATGATGTTTCACTTAAAAAGGTGCTAGATAAAGCAAATGACCCTTATTTATCCCCAAATATGACTTTGATAGGAGTAACAGGAAGTCCAGCTCTGGTCTTAGACAACCCTAGGCTGGCTCAGCAGCTGGGACTTTGGTAGGAGCTGTGTGAAGTAAGACATTAATCCACATGAATAACACGTTTATATTTTGCTGAAAAAAACCCCAACTAAACACCAAAACAACATCAAGAGAGTTTTGTTCCCTCTGTTTCTCCTTCCTATCACCACTGTAAACTGCTATTGAATCGGACACAATCAATATTTGCTTCCTAACAGGAAGCACTTGTGTGGTCAGGCAGGTTTATATTTAGAGTAGGAGTGGTGTAAGATGAGAGATGGGAGTTGTCTCCAAACATTGCCATTACTTCTTTAATGGAATATACAGCTTGCCTCCCTCTTTAAATAGCAGAACAGGCCTCTGTAACCAATTATTAAAACTTGCAAGCCTTCCTCAGGCCCATAGATGGCATATTCCAACTATTTGTGTTCTGTGAAACCAGCAGTGGGCCGGAGAGCCGAACAACCTAAAAGGCAAGATTGAAACTGAAGTGTTTCTTCACAGGCAAAAGAAAATAGCGGGGTTTTTTACCCCTGGGGTTCAAAGGCAGAGAAGTGAGGAGCTCAGAGAAGACTTGGTGAATACTCACAATGGATTCTCACCATTTACCCTTTGTCTAAGTACAGACAAGAAATGCAGTGTGATGGCACAAATTGTTTCTGTTTTCCTGAAAACAAAAGCAACTGTAAAATGAGGCACTAAATGTAATGCAGATGGGAACTACAAAAAAAGCACACCACCAATGAATTCTGGAAGAGCCACAGACCCTCTTCCATGCCTACTTTATAGTGATCTCAGCTCTGCAATGGTCCTTGTCACTAGCTGTTGAAAGCTGATCCAGTGTTACACCGGTGAGTGGCCTTCCCAGACAAAAAAAAGCAACAGAAGGGAAAGAAAGAAGACTCAAGTCTGTTCTCTGGGAGAAATATCTGTTTAAAAGCCTGAAGAGGATAAAAGATGTGCAAGATGAAGTAGGATGCAGCTGACCTTTCTGGGCCTTTGGTTTTGAGCTTCCTATGCCAAAGTCAAATCCAAGAGTCTGAGTAAAACTAAAATTGTATCTTCCTCTCCTGTCTCAAGTCCATGCAAATTATGCATGCAGATTCTGTATAGAGGGTTAGGTAGCTGGGGACAAGTAGTGAAGTCATTTGGGAATTAGTTATGGATGAGTAAGCTGATTTGTGTGAGGAGAAGGAAAAGATGTTCTCAAAGCATTTTACAAGCAGACCTAATTATTAGCCTGCTGTGACCATCAGTGCTGCATTCTGGTACTGAGAGGCTCACACATAAACATGGGATAAACCAACCCAGCCTTCAGCAGGAGTATCCTGGAGAAGAAGGAATAGGGAGGATGCCTAGAACATTTCTTTTTACCCATATGCTCATCATAGAAGCCAAGTTCACTTCTAGCTCAGCAAAATTGGTGCTCAGGGATGTTCTATATTTCACTTGGCAGTAAGAAGGAATAATGCTTTTTGTCATCACTGGTGGAGCACTTTTCAATGTCTTCAGATGCATCTCTACAGCCACAACAACATCTATGGCAGGACATGAAGCACTTGTGTGGCCAGGCCAAGTGGCACAGAGAAGGTCTTATCCATGCCATTCATGGTAGCCACCCCTAGGGCAGCCTAGTTCCACCTACCTGCAAATTATGTGGCCTGGTTCTACTGTGCCCAATGTAGTACCCCAAAAATACCTTTGTTTTTTATTTCAGTGCATCTGAAATGGAGGTATTGCAGCCAGAGTGGGGGTTTTAATAGCAGGAGACAGAAGTTTGCACATTGCATGCACTAACTTATGGCACAGGGAGCAGCCTGAGAGTACAAAATGTGGTGGTGAGTGGGACAAAAATCTGTGTAGTTACAGTGTTGTTCTTTGGAACGTGAATCATTTAGTCCTTTAGAAGATGAGCTCCAGACATTGTCCTAGAGGAAATCAAACAACTTGTTAAAAGGGGAACTTGAGAAGCTCAGTATCCCCTGAGCAGTGCAGATGGTTAGAAGTTGCAGACCAGGCAACAAAATTATCTGGCATTTTAAATTTACTCTGACAATTACTGGTTCATAGGTTAGTCAGGCCAGAGTCAAATAATCTTTTGGCTCCATCCTTTTGAGGAAAATACTGAAGAGATCTGCCTGTACACTTCTTGGAATTATGAGGAACATATCTGCTAGCAGAGAGCTCAGCCGCATCTTATTTTAGTAAATGTGTGCTTGTGTGCTTTTCTGAGGAGTCAACCTTTATCGAGGTTTGTCACACTCTCTTTTTTGTGCATGTGTGGATTTTGGCACCTCTGTACCATAAACACAAGAAAAACTCGTGTTTTACAGAGCAAAGTTTGCTGTTGCAGTGTTAAAGGTACCTTTGTAATCCAAACTGCAATCCATGTGCAGCAAAGCTCACCAAAACCTAATAAAATAAACAGTGGATAGAAAAAGTTTATATTGGAAATTATATCAATAACAGCATTAGAAAAGCAGGCCACATGCAAGAGTGCTGAGAATTCATCAGAAATTGTTCTGATGATCCTCAAATAACAAAGGCTTATTCTTCTTTGTTTTTGTAACACATGCTATGGTGAATTTTCCAGTGTCCTTGAAGCCTGCCAAGAATGGGGAAAAGCAAAAGAAAATTAAGGAAAGAGAGGGGAATGTACAGCAAATATGGGATGACAGAGGGCAGAAAAATGTGGAATGAACTTTGATGTGGAGCAGATGTACCCCTGCATTCCATAGGCAAAACCAGTGCCGAGGTCATTCTGAAGATAATGAGGAGAGAAACGTCTCCTGTCTCCCTTTAGCTTTAGCACAGAACCATTTCGAAGATGGGTAACAGAAATGTTTCTAATAACCTCCCCCCATTTTTTTTCCCATGGAAGGAAAGGATCAAAAAGCAGGCAGAGAGAGAATTACACTCTGCGGCAGCACTTCTCCAAATTATTTCTGGATTCAGACACTTTGCAAAGTGCCCTATATTACCCTCAATCTGGGGATATTTGCTCTGTCTCCTGGAGATAAAGCTAGAGAGACATATTTAATGTGTTGTATAAAAGTGTTCAATTGACATAATATGCAAATACAGAAATGTATCTTTTTATTTTTATATTGCAACAGCAGAAAATATAAGACAAACCCATAAGCAACAGCAAATGACATTATTCAAATATTTTCTTTTTTTCTAATAATACTAGAGATGATCCTTTCAAGCTGTTAACAGCACTCAGAAAGGGAGGAGGGAGAGGGTGTCACAGACAATTTGATATTTGCACTGAATCCAGACCCATGTGGAAAACTTGTGATGTTAACATTTCTGTTGATTCGATCTGGGCAGAGATTGGAGTGCAGTACTGGCCCTATAAGGAATGAACAGCAGAAGCCACACTGACTTCAACAGAACTATTGTTTAACCCTTTGCATCGTTTGCTTTATTAGAAACATCTGTCAAAGACACAAAGCACTGTCAAGGAGATGAGAAGATTTTCCTTGTGGTTTTGCTTTTAGAAGTATATTGAAATATATGTATGTGCCTATGTTATAAAAGATGGACTTACTGTGTATGAGTGTGTGTACATATACACTTATATGTAAAGACATGATGCTTTGAGATGCCTTTTCCATGGGTCAGAATGAGTATATTTTAAAACTTTTGAAAATTAGTAGTAAGATGTTAAAAGCCCCATTGAATTAGATGATTCAAAAAACTAAGAATCCCAAACTATGCAGCATCAGTTATTGTTTTTTCAAAAAGAGGCAGCTTTTTCAGAGAATGAGTTGTGCATCATACATGACTCTTTTTTTTGTCATTTATATGGTTGAAAGTCAGAAGTGTTTGCAATCTTGTGTACAAAAATACTCTTCCCTTTCTCCGCCCTAGTCTGTTCAATGGGAACAAATGAAATGTTCCAGTAATACAGCAAACTTGTGTATGTTTCTTGCAAGACTTAATAATTTCTACTGGATGTGTTAAATAAGAGTCAAAATAAACATCAAAACACAAGAGAACAATAAGAATGAGTATAGTTACTGAAAACACGTATAAGTGTCAAAAATTATCCTTATGTCTGGGACTCCAGTGCAATGTGCTGTTCCCTTTCTGTGTCCCGGTGCACAAGGAGTCACACAGGACCAGAGGTTTTGCAAACAGGACACGTTGTCCTGGCTGGACTCACACAAGAGGATGTTTGATGAATCAAGCAGCCAAAGATGAAGAGTGCTGTGAGAAGGGCCACAAGCATTCTTGTATTAGCATACAGCACAAAGCACACAGCACCTTCAGAATCTTCCTCTCTTGGGAACCAGCAGCATCTCCTTCACTTCCATCTGAAACTCCTGATGGTGCATACAGTCAGGAAAAGAAGCGTGGGACATTGCACTGGCTACATCGTGGTTGTGCCCTAGAGCCCCAGTCAAACAGCTCAGAGGGCACAAGCAGCTGGTGGCATTTTTTCCTCAGCACCAACTCCTGGGGACCAGGAGAGAAGCTATGGGTGAATCTGCACAGATGCAGCTGAAAAGCTCCTTGTATCAATGGGAAATACCACGCTGGGACAGTGGGCTCTGATGGGGAAGTTCCCAGCAGACCTGTGGAACTGGTTGCCTGGAAGAGCTGGGAACCACCTATTTGGAAGGAGGTATTAAGAAAACAGCGAATTAATACAATCCTTTTTGGTCCTGGGCACACAGGTCTTGTTGGATGAGTGCACAGAGATCCACCAGGCTTTTGCAGCCTGCTCTGGACAATATTCCCTGCACAGGAGCACACAGGGGAAGCAGGATTAGGCCTGAGAACATCAGTTAAGGATTAAGCTGAAACAAAACCTGCCCTATGGCAGTAAGCAAAGTAAGATGTTTTATTTTGCATGTGCTGGGGTATGTGCAGAAAAGGTCTCTTTGGAGTCCCCAGTGGCCGAATGAAATTGATTGAAGTGCAAAAAAACCAGGCGAGTATAAAAAAAACCCTGAAAGCAAAGTAATTGCTTCCAGATGTTTTAAAATTGCCTTCAGATATGAACTATCAAACCCGACATGAGCAATACACAATAACAGAGGTAGGGAGAGTCAGGAATATTTATGAAGAACACCGTAGAGGGCACCTCTTCTTTCAGCAGGGACATAAAAGACTTAGCAGCCAACATCATCCAAAGTCCGTGTTTTGGATGGTGGCCTGCTATGGACTTTCAGACTGGCAGCCAGTTAAGTGGAAGGGATTGACATGCTAATTACGAATGAACACAGCCACGACAAGTGTTGCTGGCCACAAGTTTTTCAGGCCTTAATTAAACATGATAAGACACACAAAGCCTTGGTTTATCGAACTGTCAGCATGAGGCCGCTGCCTGTCATTCATCTTTGTATGTGGTCTTATGACAAACAGGGAGGTGAACTCAGAGCTTTATTTCTCTTTTGATTGATTCAGTACACAAACTCTTGGGTCTCCTCTAACTTTGTTTCAAAATTAAGATTTTCTTATGAAGTCCATCCTCATCTACATTTTTTTAAACTCTAAAACTTCCACATCTGCATTGTACTTTAAACTCTTACAGGGCACAGCAGAGACCTTGGTCTGATGCCTGCAAGCCACCCTCCACCTCCTGCCCTTTGGAACAGATCCCAGGCTCAGATACCAGATCGCTCCACTGTGCCTTTAGTCACATACTCAGAGTAAAGAACTGAATCACCCAACAGTATTTATTTTAAAAAGCCCTAGAAGCAGTTCAATTTACTAAATAGGATTTTTAAGGGATGGTGCCCCCACTCAGCATACTTGAGCCTGAACTGAGTACCGGAGAATACTGTCTTAACATCCGCTGTCCAAATGCAATTAAACAGAGCTGTTTTTCAAGAATGCCGCACCCACTATGAATGAACAGTTTAAAACATTAATCCATATCTGTACCAGCAGGTACCATACTGACTTATGTGCAATATGTAAATAAGCGAATGGAGTATTGAAGGCAATCAGAGAAAAGATATGGCTGCAGGAAAAATATTAAATACAGATTTTTTAAAATAACATTTACACAATCAGGTTTTTTTGCGTTGTGCTTGTTTGGTTTGGTTTGTTTGGTTTTTTTTTTAATGAAGCACTGTATCTATGTATCCTTCAGCTTAAAAGACAAGCAGAAAACAGAGGGCAGTATAAGTGAATGTGGTTTCTGTATAGGGATCAATGTCATTGAGCATTGAGCATTGTGATTGAGCATCTTCCACACTAAAGTGGGGCTGGAGAGGTAATCTGTCTCCTTCTGGGGTAGATGTTTGTAATTAAGACACCTTGCCTCATCAGCACGCAGCAAAAAGAAAAGGTGCTTTGTTCTCTGTGGTTCCAACAGGCAGCTGAGGAAAGGATTAAAGAGATTAAACCAAGCTGAACTGCTGGAGGAATTGTTTCTGAGGACGGGCCATGCACTTGCTCAGCAGCAGGCTCCTCTGCACAGCGGGGAACTCCCTGAGCACACGTGCAGCAGTGAGGGGAAGGGGCGTGCGGATGACACGCAACATCTCCAAGCTCAAGCTCTCCGTCTTCACTGAACCGCTCCCCTTTAGCATCAGCCCGAAGCTGGTGTGAGGCTGTTTCCTGGTGCTGCACTCACATATTGACATGGTGCAGCCACACCTCTGGAAGGTGCAGCCCAGCAGATCTGCAGAAAGGAGAACAGAGTGGAGGGGCTGTGCTGAGAACTCCTTTATCGCGCTCACAGATCCAGGTCTCTACCATTCTGTCCACTTCAGGGTCACTACTTCTGATACAGGTTATGTACAAGATATTCTAGGTCTGGTTTTGTAGCACGCTGCTTCTCTAACAACACAAATGACTATTGCAAATGATGAAGTTAAAATGTAGAGCCTGGTCATGCCAGGCAGTTTTGTCTCAAAAGCTCAGAAAATTGCTTGCTCCTCCACCAGCCAATTCAGTCTTTGCTCTGATTGGGGAAAAAGAACTTACGTTTAAGTAACTTACATTTCTATAGAATATCTTAACCAAAAGGAATTTATCCTAAATGTATTTATGACAAAGCTACTATAATTTATTTTTAAGAAAAGATCATGGTCCAGCTTCTCTTTAAATGGGTACAAATTAATTAAGATAATGAATCTAAATTTGTTGACATAATCCGTATCACTTTGTAAAGGATCCTTACATCTGACATGTCAAGGAGCATTAAGGACATGTCCATCACACTAAATTCACAGCCGCACTGTTGGTATCTGCCCAGTGCTGAGTATGGTGCTTCCTGGTGAGACTGAAAGGTGACCAAGTTCAGCAGAAGTTGCCCCCATGGCTGGCTAATGATGCATCTGGTGCTCTACAAAAGCCAAATCCTCCAGGGTAGGAGACTCCTGATTCCTAGAAGGTGTTTTTTCTGCATGGGAAAAAGATGTAGCCTGGGAGTAGCTTGGTCTGTGGCACTGTGTGCTCATGCCAAGGATAAGGTGCCTTGGTTTTGGGCAGCCCTAGCCTGATCATCACCTAGAGAGCAGCCCAGCCTCTTCTTTTTTGGCAGTCTGATGATGCTGGCATTACATCCCCTAATGATAGCAAGATATGATAAAATAAGCAAGGAGCGCAAAACCAGACATCAGTTTTCCCTCCCATCTTTAAAGTTTCATGTCTTCCTGTCACCCGATTCCTCCCTGTACCTTTCCCTGACCAGGAGGACATGGGTTTCAGGCTCACAGCCCATAGGTTGTCTCTGGCTCTCAGCCCCTCACCCAGCCCTCTACTCCTGCTCCCCATGGCACCACAAAGCACTGAATGCACTTGCTCAGCCTGGGCATTTGTGGTCACTTGAGGTGGAGAGAAGGACAATGACTCAGCTCCTTTGTCCCAGGAAGGAAGAATTCTGCTTCAGGGAGGCTCATGCTGAGTGGATAAGTAAAACTTCCAAGTGAGAGAAGCCCAGCGTGTTACCTGATTTAGCAGAATAGCTGACATAAGACAAAAACAACAGGATCCCAAAGATTAACAGACACCATCCTCTCTAGCGGAATTGAAGTTGATTCCAGGTTTTTCACTATACCTCACTCTCTGGCAGTCCGTCAGTACTCCTGAGACTAACCACAGCGAAGTCAGCTCCATCGAGGTCTGCTTTCAGACATGCTCAGGGATACCCCAGTGGTCGGCAGCCTCTGCATCTCTCTATTTTGCCCCACTTGTATTAACACAGCCTGTGACTGTCATGTGTTCTCCAGCTAGGTTTCTGTTATATCAAATAAATCATGCCAGAAGCAACCACTTCACTGGCCTTTGCCTCCCTGTTATGCTGCAGGCAAAGTGCCTGGGATCCTTCCCTCCAGAGCCAAAGGCTTTGACCTTCTGCCATCAGCCAGCATTAAAGCAATTGTGTCTCTGCAGCAGTTGTGTAACAGGAGGAAAGGAGGACTGAAAATACCCTGTAACTGGGCTTGCTCCTGCCTCTTTGATGAGTTATTTAATCTTAGTGATACAAATTCTCTCTCTCCCAAAGAAAATGCTGCAGTTTTAAACAGCTGTTGCTACACTGTTAAAAGCAGCATTTGAAAGCAGAGGCCATGGATGCACAGCTGGACTTCCCCTTTAATTGTTCAGAGTTTATTTCATGGGTCATCTATGCTTGGACAGTCTCATGCCTTCACAGGCACTTGGGAGAGCCAGGACTGATAGCAAGAGGAAGGGCAAAATTTAATATTGCTACAAAGCACATAAACACTTCATTTTCCCTGTCTGAACAGCTCTCCTGACGTCAATGGGAATGAAAACTAGAGCACAGTTAAATACAATCTTACACATTTGCAGGATTCAGAGCTTAAGCAAGCGATGGCTGTTTCACCTAGAAGGAATTATTTCTGTTAGTCTTTCAGGGAAAGCAGGCAGAATTGAGCAATACAAGATAAAGGCTTTTGTGCAGTGAGACACAAGCCATTATCATCACGGAATTAACTGGGAAAGTGATAAAGATCACAGTGATTTTTCTAGACCCAGAATTGACTAAATTTCTATGAATCCTGCACAACAACTCTTTTGACAGATTAAATAGTGTGAAGATGTCTGCACAAACCAGAGAATATTGATAAAATGAAGACATCCCCCATACAATAAGTGAAATTCATTATTTCTCTTCAGAATAATTTCTCTCTCTCAGATACAGAGACCCCTGGGCACCAGTCCTGTTAGTCCGTCCGCTGTAATTCAATATTTTATTTTGCTCTCCAGATTCTTCTCTCCCACTCTCTGCAAGGGATACAGTGTATAAGAGCAGAAAGAATTTCCACCAACCCCCTGGTTGATCAAAATGCTTTTTCACTGTAAACAATGTAAAAGAAGAACCATGAGGAAACATACATGCAAAAAGAAAAATAAAACAAACTCCCAAACCTCACTTAGATTTACTTCTCATAGAAGTACTTCCACTGTTTGAAGATTAGCACAGACTTAGGTGCCACAACCACATGCAAACTGAATTTTTCAAGGAATGTTCCTGTTCTAGAACTGTGGCCTAACGTTTCCATAAAATACCTTATTACACAGTGTAGGGAAAGTACAAAAGATGATAGAAGCATATAATATAAACTTCTATTCTTTCAAATACCTGCTGTTTACTCATGTATATGGTCCCAGTTAGTTATCTGGGAGAGATGAGCAAGGGAAGAAGGTATATAACCAAGGAAAGGGGAAAGGTCTGCCAGAAAATTCTTTTTCTCATCCCTCCAATAACCACACGTAACACCAAGAAAATCTCCCAAGGAAAGGAGATTTTTTAACTCCTAAAGACAATAAAGAGTAACTCTGCAAAAAAAAAAGCCCAGGGAGACAAACAGCATGACTTCCATCTGTTCAGTGCCTTCACCAATCTTTGAGACAGTTGTAAAGACAGAAAAGCCTTTTCACAAGACAACAGAACGAGGTCACTTTGCTTTAACCTAAGAGAATTGCTGATCTCCTGATGACACTAAATGAAGAGCAGAAAAGAATAATTAGATGGGTCATTCCTGCAAGCTTTGCTGTTTGCTATCGCTGTCCAAATTTCTCATGTGATATAGCTGAGGACATCTGATGTCCTCCTGCTGCTTTGAGGTCAACAGCCTTTAATCACCAGCAGCTGCATCTGGACTCGTTCTGATGGTTAATCTCCAAACACCTTGAGAGGTCCATGTTATCCAGTTAATCCATTTTGAACTTCATCCCTTGCAGGTGAGTAGAAGCCTTGCTTTTGTAGAAAAAGCTCTTATCTATAACCGTTCCTTCCTTTTATGGATATTTTTCCTGTCCCCCAGGTGCAGAATACCCTGGGCATGGCTCCTGCCAATCCTTTATTCTAGGTTTATTCTACTCTCCATATGCGCCTGTGGCACTGCATATTGATCAGCTGTTTCCTGGTAACAACTGTATTTTCTTATTTACATCAGCTGTGCTTTGCAGTTTGAAATGCCTTGTTTTCAGTGTACACAACATGAGAAATAATAGCACAAATACAACCTTGTCAGCAGTTAGACTGCGGTATCCAAGGCATGATTAAAGGACACCCCTAGGCTAGAATATTGGTTGGCAAAGGCTGAGTTGTCAGCCTCAGCCTTAAATACTAAGGAAAACTGCATCATCTGTGTGCCACTGGAAGTCTAATTATGCATCTCCTACACATTTGTCACAGCAAGAACCTTATCTCTAGGTTACAGTCAAGAAATAAAATTAAGAGGTTTCATGGCTTCTAGACCAGCAATATTCAACTGATATCCCCACGTGGCATTTGCAGCCTCACCAAGGGTCTCCTTGTGAAGTGGCATACTCCAGCCTGCCCTCCTTCCCAGGACTGCCTCGAGACCAGGCTGGCTTCCCTAGCAGCTATCCTGGCCATGGGTGTGAGCAGTCAGTCAATCAAGCCTAAATTGCTACTGCTTTTCCTGCTCGTGTCTGGTTTAAAATATTTTAATATTTGCCTTTAAAAGGCATTCTGGAAGTTTCTTCACCCAGCTGACACCAGTTAGTCACAATTCAGTGAGTTAGTTAAACATTCACGTCGGCATTAAGGCAACAACAACATTATAATCTGCTTATTTATCAGTATACCTCATTAAAAGTAAGCAAATCATTATTTCCAAGGATGTATTGCAGCCATTTACATAAAAGGTGTGTTAATGACACCCGAGAGAGAGAGCTCATATGGACCAAGGAAAGAAGCTGTCTGGAAGCCACACTGAGCCTGAGCAGAGTAACCAGGTTACACAGCAAACCTACACTTATCAGCAAGGGTGCATTTGCTTCTGCTCAGGTGCCAGCGCAAACAGCCTGGCAAAGGTCTCAGAGGCATCTGCCTCAGTTGCTTCAGTGAGGTTGCTTGGCTTGCTTGGGGAGTTCTGACATGTGTATGCTGTTCTTGAAGGCCACCTGGCTGAGAGGAACCTAAATAGTTCCGAGTGCAAATGATCTCCTTTAAATAGCATTCTTCTTGTCCTTCCTTGAGAGAACTCAGATAACTGAAGCAGCACGTTAAGGCTGTGATACTGGCCAGAATAGCTGAAGTTAGGAAAGCGATGCTGGCTTCGTTAGCTGTCTCTGTGAACTCATAGCTAAGCCAACAGCTTAGAACATAGTCCAGGGAACTGCTGCCCTGCCCTACAGAAGTCCGTGTATTCTAAGAGCAAAGCTGTAGACAAGTATGGAAACCTTCTCTTACAGGTTTTCTTCTTATTGGGATACCAACCTTTTGCTATGAGCACCTTACGTAGCCTGGATAGCTTATCATGGCCTTGACTTTAGTTGCCAGAACTGGGATGTCAGGGTGAGGGACATTCTGCAGAAGGCCTCAATACAACCTTTCCCATGAAAGGCAAGGGCCAGGGACTTTGACGGAACTTGAATTTCCCCATATGCTTTCACTCCTTCCTTCGTACATCTAAATATGTTACCGATGGCAGGGCAGTTTTAGAGTGTAGTCTAACTGAGAAATGTGAGTAGCTGAAACCTAATACAACCCTGTCTTCTCAGCTGACACCACACAGCAGGAAGAGCATCTCAGCTCCTCTAAGAACATAGAAAATGTACATTAATTAATCCCCAAGTTAATTAAAACTAACAGAATTGAAATGAGCAAGAAATTATTTTAGAGGATTACCACAACCTGGGATCTAGGATGAAGTACAAATATTATAAAGGAAGACAAGCTCACACTGTCTGAAAATCTGGCTTAGGACCAGTGACCACAGTTATCTGTAAAAAGAGTAATTGCTGTTAACATCTGTCACACATTCCTCCTCTGAACTTTCTGCTCAGTGCAGTTTCTTTAAGAGATGAGAAAAATTTTGTCAACTAAACTTTGGTGCTATAGAGCCACTCACCTGCCGTGGACTACCTTGAGCCGGGGCACCTTTTGGGGGCCATTTTAAAATAGAACAAATTTGTCTGCCCAGCTCTCTCCTTCCCCCGCATAGTCTCTGCAGGAAGTGGAGTGTCATGGCTATATTTCAGGCATCCTTCTACAGGGATTTAACTTCAAAGCTCCATGATTGGTGAGGAGTTCCCCCCACTATTACGCTATAAGGATTAATAGCAGTCAAAGGGTGTTCAAACTCTGTGGTGAATCCCTGGCCTTTGGAAACCTCTTATCATAGAGAGAACCCAGATAAAGTGTTAGAGATTTCATAGTTTGACTTTTGTATTCTGCACTGGGTATGTCTTTATATTAGAGGAAGGTCTTCACAGTGCAAACTGAAGGAAGCAGGTCAACTTGCCTCCCTTTCACCAGGAACAGACAATAAATTAGTCCATGGACTATGTGGAAATTATGCCTATGTCCTCAGGAATTCATCTTACCAACTCAGGAATAAGAGTCTTCCATAATACTATGGGACAGGACCTCAGTGCATTAATGTGTTTGGTAGCATGAAGAAGAGCAGCATAAGAGTATAGAAAGGCATTTGTTCAGAGGAGAAGAGTACTTTGTGGGTAGTGGGACAGAGGACACTTCCTTTGGCCGAATGAATTTCCACTTTAGATTTTATGAAGATAAGCTGCATTGTAACAGATGGAATTTCTGATGCTGTGGCTGATGCTGTCGCACGGAGCTTACACAGCTTAAGCACATCACTCTGGCTCCCTCTTCTCTCCCCAGCACCCTCTGCACTGCTTTAGTTACTTACTCAACCTTCCTGGTAGTAGCTCTGGTCATGCTAAGGTTGAATTTTTAAAGTGATGAACCACATGTGGCTGAGAGGAATTTCTACCTCCTCACAGCTGCATGCGATTTTCCCCACCCTGTGGTCAGCCAGATGCTGACAGTACCTACCACAGTCATCACCAGGCTTCAGCAAGTGTCTGAAGGTCTGGTAGGAAGAGGTTAAGAGACAGAGTCCTCCCAGCCACACATCTATTTCTGTGCATGCACAGTGCCTGGCATGGCAGTGACCCTGATCTAAATTGGACTCCCTGTGGCAATACCCTTTAAATGTCATTACTTTGAAAATAAGGATGTTGATGTTCAATGATCAAATGATCCCAGGCAAAATAGGATAGTAGATTTCATAAGGTAAGGGAAAGCTTTAAGGGAACAAGCCTCACATGAGTGTTTCTTCAGGGCAGAGGGTACTGGGACCTGCTGGGACCCCCTGTGTCTGGTTTGCTTCTGCTCAGGTGGGTTTTCACAACTGCCCAACAAACACATCTCAAGAGGATTTGCCTCTTTATGATCTTCACTTGAAATGAAGGGCTCAGAAGAGAAAGAGATCCAGATGCCAAAATGAAAGGGTCACCCACTCTGCAAATGGCCAGCAGTACAGTGACCTGTGTGAGGACCACTCCAGCCCCAAAATGAGCTGCTGTCTATCCCAGTAGTGGTAGGATACTTTCTTTACTTAAAAATTTTAGTGGTGCTTTCTGTGATGACAAAATATATCTAGACAGAAACAGATTAAAATCCTTTTCCTATTTTACATTGTATATTGCAATGATTATATGAGGATAACTTTGAATAACTAGTCCCCTGTGACCATGATACTGTGTTATCCAAATCCTGTCTTTAATCCACCCTGCAACTGCACAGAAACTATTCCAATCAAGCTAAAGGCAGTGAAAGGATGCTTCTCATCTATATGTCATCACTTAGCCTTGCTATATTTTGCAGCTATTTAATGCTTTGCACACTTCCTTTCAAAATGTTGGATGTGCTTATCCCTCTCCAGGCAGCTTTCCAGCCATTCTTTCCCAAGCCTGTAGCATTGCATGGGGTTGTTGCAACCCAAGTGCAGGACTTGTGTGTGTCTCAGTGGTGTAGACCGTTTCTGCTTGGATTGTAGGTGCTTCGTTCTGCTCCCCATCTTTGTCTTCCAGCTCAGGGGGCTGTGTACCCCTAGGAAAACCGGTGTTACTATTAAACACTGAGGTAAAGGAGGCATTAAGTACCTCTGGAGTTAAATCCAGTTTGTGGCCAGTCACAAGGGGTGTCCCCCAGGGCTCTGCAATGGGGTCAGTCCTGTATAATATCTTCATTGATGACCTGACAAGGAGATCAAGCGCATCCTCTGTTGTTTTGCAGATGACACCAAGTTGTTGTGGGAGTGTTGATTTGCTGGAGGGCAGGAAGGCTTTGCAGAGGGATCTGGACAGGCTGGGTCAATGGGCTGAGGCCAAATGTATGACATTGTGTGCTAGGTCCTGCTTTTGGGTCACAACAACCCCGGGCAGTGCTACAGGCTGGCGGCAGAGTGTCTGGAAAGCTGCTGGTGGAAAAGGATCTGGGGGTGCTGGTCCACAGCAGCTGAACATGAGCCAGTGTGTGCCCAAGTGGCCAAGGAGGCCAATGGCATCCTGGCCTGTGTCAGAAATAGTGTGGCCAGCAGGATCAGAGGAGGGATCATCCCTCTGTAGTCGGCACTGGTGAGGCCTCACCTCAAATCCTGTGTTCAGTTTTTGGCCCCTAACAAAAGGACATTGAGATTTTTGGAGAGTGTCCAGAGAAGTGCAACAGAGCTGCTGAAGGGTCTGGATCACAAGTCTTTTGAAGAACAGCTAAGGTAGCTGTGGGTGTTTATCCTGGAGCAAAGGAGGCTCAGGAGCAGTACTTTTTTTGCTTTCTGCAGCTACCTGACAGGAGGTTGCAGCAGGTGGGGTTTGGTCTCTTCTCCCAGGTAACAAGTGCCAGAATGAGAGGAAATGGCCTCAAGTTGCACCAGGGGAACTTTAGATTAAATATCAGGAAACATTTCTGCACCAGAAGGATGGTCAGCCATTTGAACAGGCTGCCCAGGGAAGTGGTGGAGTCACCATCCCTGGAGGTATTTAAAAGATGTGTAGGTGTGGCACTTGAGGACATGGTTTAGTGGTGGATTTGGCAGTGCCGGGTTAATTGTTGGACTCAGTGATCTTAAAGGTCACTTCCAACCTAAAAGATTTTATGACTCAATGTCATAATGTGAAGTACTGTCTCGAAATTTTTTTGCAAGGCTTTTTGCAAATTTCTCCTCTACCAGCTCACCTTTGTGAGTCATGATACCCAACAGCTGAGAGGCACATAGTATTTGCAAGTGCTTAGTACAGAATTTCCCCTGAACCATAAAGCTTAAAACATATTTTGTGATTAGTTTTTTTTTTCTTCTGGCCACACCCTGGGAACAGTCACCAAACAAGGCTTTAAGAACTCAGGGCAGGGATGTCTTTCCTCAGATGTATTTATTCAGAAGCTGGCACAACAAGGTTTTCAAGTGTAATTTAATAATTACTTGTTACTAATAATTACCACCTGTGCACTAATCATTATGTAGGATAACTTAAACAATTGGTTAGTCCAAAAGGTGCTGTTAATGCCAGGCACTCTGTTTACTCAGGGACTCTACCTAGCAGCCCTGTGGAGCTCCCTGGCCATGTGGCTGGCGGATGCATGCTGGCTAGTCCTGCAGCTGGGGAGAAGCTCTGTCAAAGCCTTCTTTCCCTGCCAATAGCAGAAACTGGCTGCTGGAGCAGGCTGGACCAGACTCAGTGGCAGCCAGCTCTTCCCAGCTTCGCAGTGGCTCCACAGTTCCAAACCATCGACACTAAATGTCAGTCTGACTGAGTTGCTTACACCAGAAATGTTAAATTACAGTGTAAAGCAAACCTCCAGAAGACTTGAATTGCTTAGAGGGTAATTTTACTGTCTCTGGCATCCCATGCATGCTTCCATCATGGTTTTCCTAATAAGACATCCCTGTTGTTTTCTGTTTGATTGAAAAGTACATGCAGCCTCCAAATAAAATAAATATGCCCATGCTTAGTTCCTACACAGGAATTCTGGCATTTAATCTGTCCATGTATGTTAACATGTTTGCATATACATGGCCACTACGGGTAGCAATGTGTGACTGATACACGTTGCCCCCAGAAATTTGGGATTGTCTAATTCAAGTTACAACTACATTTTGGATTCCTGTCTGTGAAGCCCTGTTGCACACCAAAGCTGTAAAACCAGCACTAATGTCTCCTTGGTACACAGGGCTTCAAGTTGCTCTCAGAAAGGTGCTCTCAGCCCAAACTGTACCTGCTGGAAAGTGCTCCTGAGCCAGGCAAGGCTGGCAAACCTGCAAGTCGTATCTCTGTCCTCACACCAGTGTGAGCAAAAGTATTAATTTGTTTAAGCAAAACAGACTAAATAAGATAGATAAGAAACCATGAAAAATTCTGGAGTGCATGATTTATTTTGGACACCACAGTAGGAGTAAAGCACATCTCGACTTTTGCACATTTGCTCCTAGACTACAAATTAGGAGTTCATCTACAGTGATGCTTAAGTGTCTTCTGTAAAATATTTACTCCAAGTTCAATCAGTTATGGGTGACTGGAAGGTATTAATGTGGCATTTGTAGCGTTGGGTGAACACTCCAGCCCCAGTCCAGAAAAGAGCTTAAGGCTTAAGGCTTGTGCCATGAAGCTATGATCTCTGGCCAGCCTGATATAAGGTTTTGAGCTTGTGTTGTGCCAAACAGTTGCTGAGCAGCCACTGAGCTGGGGATGCAGCACTAAGGCTGCTGCTGTGCCCCATTGATTCCCCATCACCCACAACCCCTTTGAATGCCCATGCACCTGCCTTCCCTGTCAGGCAAGCGGTGTTTGGGAGCGCTCTGGGCAAGAGCTTTGTGGGGAGCAGGATAAGCAGGTTAAAACAGTCAACCTTGATAATTCTTCTCAAGCTCTCTGTTGGTTTAACACTGGCTCCCAGTGTTCATGCAAGGTGGGACAGGAGCAATGAAAGCCTCCAGATCAAGACCCAGTTCTTCACCTGCTGTAATTACCTGAACTAATCTCCTGGCTTTCACTGCTTCTTTTTCTCTGGTTATGAATAAAAGAGGCCCTTGTTATGGCTGCTAAGCATAACTGCCACAAACACAGTTTTGTTATCCTTCAGCATAATATACAAATAGAAAACAAAGTGCCTATTCTCACAGGAGAGAAGCACAGAAAAAAAAGGCGGGGGATGAGAAGGGACCCTCTGTGTCCTCAGAAGTTAGGCTGAGGATGGAATATAGGGATTCCCTCACTGGTGGGAGACTGGCATGTTAGACTGGCATGAGGGAAGAGCCTGGCTTGGCAGAGGCTGGGCCCTGTGAGATTCCAGCTTTGTGCTAACTCCGGGTCTGGATGGGAGATATTCAGCCAAGTGCCATGGGCTGGAGGTACAAGTGTCAACTGATACTGCAGTGACAGTCATACAAATATCACCCCTGCACAGAAATCTTCCTAGGTTCCTATTAGCAAACAAGAACATAGCACTGGTGAAATAAAGGTTAAGACAAGCTTAAGCTGATACTTAGAAGATGTTATGGGCCATATCCTTCTTGGAAAGAGCTGCACTCCGCCAGATGCATCAAAACCTCTGCTTTTCTTTAGTCAAAGAAAAACCAAGGAAAAAATTCTTGGAAAGTTTTGGAAAGCTCTATGAGCCCCACAGGCTGGAAGTCTGACTGCAGTTAAATACACTGCATTTAACCCTAATTGCAGATCATAAAGGGATGCCTGTGCAGGCTGCTGCAGGTACAGCAATAAAGACAAAATGTCCTAGAGTTTGCACACACCAGCCTGGGTGCTGTGTGCATGTGTTCTGCAGGTGGCATTTTCAGCCCATCTTCCTCCTTGTTGCTCTGTGTGTTCAATTCGGCAAAACCTCTAATTTGTGCATGAAATGGCCCTTTCCTTGAATGCCATGAGGCAATTGAATCTAATTTTCTAATTTGTAGTTTCAAATGCTTGTTTGCATGAGGAGTCATGTCTGTGGGCAAGGGGGCTCAACCACGCAAGCACAGACCGCTGCACATCTGGACTCTGGGATTTGAGAAGCACCAGCAAAACAACAAACCTCACCAAAAGGCTTCAGAAAATAGCGTGACCTTTAAATGGCAAGATTAGTAATAGAAAAAATAAAGGGAAGGAAACAAGAGTCATTTAATTCAAGTGGGTTTTCAAATACAATGTAGTTCATTTAAAGTTAATTTCATTTAATGTTAATTTTAATTAGCTCACATCTGTTGCAGATATCCATAGGACTGATTTAACCTGTGAACTGGGGCTGCTTTTCCTTGCAATCCTTTACATCAATTACAAAATCCTACCACACTGAACTGTTGCACACATAGTCGCTTCCTTCAGAAAGGAGCAAGGAGAGGAGGAACTATGCAAAATGGACGCTGGTCATGTTGCTTAATGTACAGCAAAAAAAGACCTATAGATTCTGTGCTGACAAGAAAACAGCTCCAACACAAAAAAAACACCCAACCTACCCAAAGCTATAATTTGTCTTAATATTAGCCCGTGCAAAATTTTCTGTAGAAATGTGAAAGCCAGAAGTACTGGCTGAAAGATCATGGACCACTGACCTCTATTCTTTCCTTTTTTGTATGCTTGAGGCTAACTGAAATCTGCTTTTCACATTGGTTTGTGGTGAGTGAATTTTAAGACTGTGAAATAGTCCCCACTGGAAAATTACACAGAGAACTCAAAAAAGAGAAACTAAGATGATTTTTTGAAGCCAGGTTAGATTTTTCAAAGCTGATGTTCTGCATTGTGATGATTTTATAGGGATGTAGTATTGCAATTTACAGGAGTGTTAGAAGCACTGAGATCTGGATGCACTGAGTACCCTTAACACAACTCTCAAATGGAATGTGCAGCAATTTAAATTAATGAATCACTAATTTCCTGCTCTTTCAAAGAACTCCCTTTACTGCAATAAGGCTCACAGAAACACGTGGACACACACCTGCTTATTTAGTGGTGTGGCCTAAAAGTCTCTAATAGGGCTATTAAACTAAACAAGAACAAATATCTGATGCATTTGTACCAGTGATGGGCTTTGCTATCTCTGCACCCAAGTGCTGCATTTCATACGCCCTTGTTTTTCAAAGCAGGGCACTTAGGCAGACTTACATGGCCCTCACAGGAAAGGCTTTGACGTTTAAGAGATTTCCATTTCTTCTTAGACTGAAATCTAAGCCTGACAGACTCATGGGCTAAATTAATTCCTTAACCCTTGGCCCGGTGATAAAACTTATCTGAAGCAGAAAATGGAAATGTACAGTGTACTTTATAGAGCTGATCGAAGATCCTCCGGAAAGTGCTGAAGCAATCAGAAATGAATGATCTGCTCCCATGGATAGGAAAAGTGGATGTTTTAATTGCATCAATTATTCACCACCAATTATTTGTGAGAAATCTTTTATGTCTGGGTGGTTAGGGAGCCTATCTATGCATGTTAAAATCAGCTGAGTTTCCTATTATTTTTCTGTGAACACCAAATTAGCTGTGCTGATGGTTCAAATCAGAAATGGAGGAGCCTGATGAAGTTTGGAGCTGGCAGCTACTGTGTGGCTCCTTCCCTGCTGAAACTCAAAAGAAACTAACACTGTGGTAGGAAATTGCTCCTTACTGAAATGGTCATTAAAAAAAGGAAAACCAGACAATCTCTTGAAGGAGTTAATGTACAGATATATCACATATTTTAACTTATTAATACATTATTATGCAGCAGAAGATAAAGCACACAGAGGATGCTAACGCAAGCCATTTCTTTTTGTTATTCTTCCACTAAGGTAAGAAACGTCTTTGTCACTGACTAATCCATCAGCCTTTTCACATCCATTTCTACCCACACACGATGTTGTTTTGGGGACCTGTGTTTTTGTTAAACCATTCATTTCTGCCGAGGAAAAACAGTGCCTATCAAGTTATCAGGAAGGGAGCTCATCTCTCCTCAGTACTTCTCCACCCTGTGGGGATCCCTGTGTAACTCCCGTGCT
Organism: Melanocharis versteri; assembly: GCA_013397845.1. Lineage (NCBI taxonomy): Eukaryota > Metazoa > Chordata > Aves > Passeriformes > Melanocharitidae > Melanocharis > Melanocharis versteri. Next base: position 199,575 of record VZTG01003865.1, read on the forward strand.
GCTGGATGGCTTTAAAGGGCTCAGGAGGGGAGTTCATAGTCCAGGCTATTGCATTTATGGTGTCCCTTACAGACTTGAGGCTGAATTTCTTCTTAGTTAACATTAATGGGCTTGCATGTGCTGACATGAGGACGGGATTTCACCTGGGAAAGGTCCAAGTATGCTTCCTGAAAGGGTGAATGTTGGTGTTGATCAATCAGCCAGCTTGATGACACTGTTGGCCACAGGTGAGCAGGAGATATTTATGTGACATCTGAGAACAGTCCCTGCTTGGTGGCTGCTGTGCCTGGCAGCGACCTTCTGCACCATTTCATATGGAGCTGATTCCTACAACACATCCTACCTTGTGAAACAGCTTGGACACACCTGGTATCTCCAGAAAAAGCAAGACGTCCTTTTCCCAAGCTGTTTCCTGTAAAAAACTGTATTTCCATTTCCAGCAATGCTGCTGTCAGCCTGCTGTGGCTGGCATGAAGAGCTGTTATCACACGTAACCCATGCCTGAACCCCAAATCCCCCCGAGACGCAGTTGCCACGCAGTGATTTAAGACTCCTTAAGCAGAGCAGGAAGAGATCAGAAAAACAAGGAAAGCCTATTTGCAAAGCTAAAGAAAGACATCGTGTAGCTGGGGCAGGAAAAGCAATAGCTGGGAGGCACCTGGAGGCACTGCCAGGTGCAGGCACAGGACAAGTAAAGTGATAAAAATTCCCAAAAGCAGAGGAGCTCTGAACCTCTGCAAACACTTAAAGGCTTGTCAGTCCTGCCAGGTGCCCCTGACCAAGGGATGTCCTTCCAACACAGTGGGATGATCCAGGGATGGGGGCTACATATAACAGTGCTGCCTCAGTGCTGCCTATTGTCACTAAAACTTCTCCACAAAGTTGTGAGACTTTGTCTCAGTTTCTGCTTCCTTCTCAAATTTATTGCTTTGAGAAAATTACCAATATTGTCCTATGCCAAAGAGATACGTGTTTCTGTGTGTTTGCTGTGGCATTTGAGCTGAATTGTAATGGAGTTTTTTTTATGAAAAGCTACAGTTGGACTTGATGGTCTGAAAGGTCTTTTCCAACCTAAATTGCTCTACGATTAAATAGCAAAAATTGGCATCCAGAAATAGATCCGTTGTGCATGAATTTTTTTGCTGCATTTTTAATGGAAAAAAAAAGAATTGCAGGGAAAAGCTTGAAGTTCAAGAAAGGATAAATATCATCCCACAGATGTGAGTTGTCCCCTCCCTCTGAAGTGTTTTGGTGTTGGGCCATCAGTTGTGTACTGCTGGTGCTCCTCTGTAAGGAAATGTATTAGGGAAACACTGTGCGACAGATGCCAGGGACTTCTGGCTCTTCAGCTACCTGCTCCAACTGGGGCCACAGCATCTTGCCAGGCAGTCCTGCTTTGAAATGCCAGAGGTAAATGCAATTTCCTGAGCTTGTATGCTGCAGCTCCTCACACATAGCTTTTGGGGGTCTCATGTGGTCATGAGCAGCCTCAGCAATGCGGTTCCCTGTGACTGAGTCCAAGCAATGTCCACTCCTGCTTCCAAAGGCCCAGCAGGACCAAGAGGACTTTTGAAAACTAGGAATGTGGCCAACAAAGTATATATTTAAGGTTGCAAAAGAGGACACCCCCAGCACCAGCAACCTCAAAGGCAGTGGAAAGAAGTTGAGGGGAAAGTCTCAGGCATATGTCAGGCATGATGCCATCCCTCACGCCCTTCTCTGTGTGGACTGAAAAGCCATGCAGCTCTCTGCTTCATTGAGCTCGAGCTCTGATGGGAGCCTGGTAAGATTTTAACCAACACCCCAGCAGCTCCAAGACATCACCTCAGTACAGGGGAAGAGCTGCACTTCTTGACAGAGGTGCCTAAAGGTGTGAATTTAGGCAAAGAGGCATGTTTGGTGATGGCATGGTATATCCCTCTGCCTTGAACTGGCATACTCTCTCCTTTCTTTTCTTCTTTCCATCTACCTGACCGGATTTCTCTGCCTCTCAGAACAGCGAATTAAGGAAAAGCAAAGCTTGTGGATGTGGCAGCCAAGAGGTTTCAGAAACAGAAGACAGGATACAAAGAGTCCCACAGGTTCCTTCAAAAAGGGAAAACAAGGCAAAGATGCAGGGGGGCAATAAGAGAAGGAAAATCTAGAGATTTTACAGTTTTAAAGACAGCTGCTCAATCTGGTGTGGCCTGATTCATAAGCACTGCATGCTAGGTGTTGGCAATTCCACTTTGGGATCCTGTCAGCCAGAGAGTGGAAATGCTGGCCTGGGCAATCATAAGCTAAATTTCATAGTCAGCAAGTCAAAAGGCAGAACATGCATGATAATTTATTGGAACCTAAAATAACACCTATAAGACCCTTTTAACATCAGGCAATTTCTAGATCTTAAAAACTAAAAGACAGCTTTCTGAATGTTGTTGATGGCAAGCCCATGGAATCTTCCATTGATTAGATGTGAAAAGAAATCCTTACTGTAAAGACAGAGATGTATTAGACAGAGATGATTAAATAAGTTCTAGAATGAGTCTCTAAATGTCATCTTGTCATTGTATCAATCATTTAAAGTCCTTGTAGTATGCGACTGATATTAGCATTTTATGCCTTATGATAAAAGTATAGATAGAAAGTATCTATTGATTTGTTTAGAATCTCCTACACAGCCTAAACCCAAGCAGATCACTCTCAGCTTAGAGACCAAAAAATATCCCAGACTCATGTCCCTGCTCCTGTGCGCATTTACTCATCAGGAAGGTGGAGACAGTTGCCTTCGATGATCTCATTAATTAGGTCTTAGGCAAAAAATCAAGTTATTGTGGCACCTTGGCAAGCTTCATGTATCATCTGAGCCATTGCTCATATGTTCTCTTTGCTTGCAGGAAGAACTGAAAAAAGAATGGGTTGGCCTGAATTTCATGTGCATTTGTGGGTTTCCCAATGATCTTGTTAACGTGTCTGAACAGGCACTGATGTCCCCCTAATCTGCAGCAACAGGCTGCCCTTGCTCTGTCTCTCAGCTGAATCGAGGTTCATGTGAAAACTAGAGATTCTGTGTTCCTCTAGGCTCTGCCACCCAGCTGCTGCCTGGATCCTCATCTAAAATCAAAATTTGTCCAGGCTCGTCCTTGACCCTGGCACAGAAAACTCTGGCAGTCTCCTGGCTCCTAATTTTAATATGCTGGAGGAATGAACCCCTTTCCTAAGTATTAACAATAAAAAATGAAAACTTCTTGGTCACACCATCAAAGTTAAGAGACGTATTGGCCAAAGTGACAGATGATAGCAATCCATTCAAACAGCCACCTAAACAAGACTGCTGAGTGCATCTCTATCCTCCTCTCTATGAGGCATTGGGAGTGATATTTTACATGAGACTTGGCAGGGAATCAAAAACTGAGAACGTGTTCTCCTTAGTTCTACCAGCTGCTAGAAGCCCCTTGACAACTCTGTAACAGCTCTTTACCTGTGTAAAGCAGACAACAGCCTCCCTCAGTGCAAGAGGTATTTCACTGTGGTGCCAACCTGAGCAAGCCTTCATGCTGCCTCTTCGTAGCCCTGTCACTATTTAATTTAGAAACCTTCAGCTTTAAAAGCTTTAGAATATGCCTGGAAACAGAGCCACAGCCATTTTTCTTGCCATCCTGAGCTGGTCTTGCTCCATCAGAGCTGAGGAGGCTCTGCAGGCTCGCAGCAGCTGGGGAAAGAGGACTCAGCTTGTGGCTGTCCCATGCAGCTTCTGTCATTAAAGCCCATCTCCCACCTCACAGAGAAATGCAGGAAGGGTGATTTCTTCACACCACATTGGCAGTGACCCTTTTCTCTCTCTTTACATTCTAGTGTTGATTACAAAACAGAACCATGGAAGAGTTGGCACAAACATTACTGTGCAGGGATGCAGGCCACAGCTGGATGGAAAATTAATTTAGGCCTTAAATTCCCTGTATTTCCTCTGGAGATCCTTCCCTGAGTTTTGAATCCAGGGTTTGGTTCAGGAGGACCTTAAAGGGGTGACCAGGTTCAGAGTAGAGTGCAATCCATGCAGTCCCTCACATTGCACGCGGGTGCTGGAACCTTCAGCTCTCCTTTAGTGGGAGCATGATCGCTATTATTGTGAATATATCCCTTGAAAGTACAGTTCCAAACCAAAATGACTCCTTTTAAGTATGCAGTTATGTGCTCTCATCATCCACAACAGAAGCCCTCCCCTGGTAAGACTGAGCAGGTTGAAATAATTTCAGATTCACAGCCACGATGCTGGGGAGAGCAGCAACCCCAAACCAGGTCTCTCTGAGCCTGGAGCAGACACCCATTCTCCAAACATGCTGCCTAATAATATTGTCTGGCGTGGGCTGTGGTGCCTCCCTAAAATCCACTCAAATTAATTTTTTCCTGAAACAGCTCATCTAAAGAGACGCCAGATGATGTCAGAGATGCAGCCTGAACATTTGTCCACACTGCGTGTGCCATTGCGCCAAACATTTTTTCTGGGTAGAGACATCCACTCTGGTTCTGCCATCATCTATGCAAGGTGTCCAGCACACCCACAGGGTGGTTTTTTATGGACTAGAACAACTTTGAAGGAATAAACTGAAGTGCCTGAAGCCAGCGTAAAGGCTAAGCATATACCAGGCAGCAAGCAGGACGCTTTACCACGGAACAAGTTTGTGAAAATCAGTGATTTCAAGCTAAGAAAGAGAGGGCTGGGAAATGTTTTTACCTCTGGGACCCAGTTGGAGCTCCCTGTAGATGTCTCTTGGCATTAGACGAATGGTTCCCTTGTTTTCTCTCGTAGTGGTCATAACTGCATTCTTTCCTCCCCTGTTTCCCATGTGAAAATGTTACTTAAAATGAGACTCAATTCTCCATGGAAATACTGAAAATGCAGGTGCCAGAAAATGAGAGCTTTTCATTAGCAGCCAGTGTAGCCTTCATACAAAATTGACTTTCATAGTTACTTTACCCCATGTAATTACACAGCAAAGCCCTGTTTAACATCTCACTACATAATGGAAACTTTCTATTTCAAATCAGATCGATGTTAAGAGTTACCCAGACATTTCAAGAGATAATAGCTGTAATTAAGGTGTTTCTAGTGATGGGTTCCTATTATAACGTGGCAGAAGATTCTCTGATAGTCTCGTTGGCTGCATTAGTCACAATTGTTTTCATTAATATTGACACTATTCTCTTACCAGACAAACAGAAAAGGAGATTAATCAAAATACTGTGCTGGTTTCCTATGCTCCAAACCCCTCTTTTGGACTGATGCTCAATTCTTAGTTTTCAGTTGGAATAAAGAGCAGTTTTTGTGAGATGTGCAGGCAGCTTCACCCCTGTTATTTAAAGCAATATTGTGAGAACAAAGAGAATTATTTTTTTGAAAATCTGAAAATAAAACACTGATGGAATTTAAATGCTACAATTCCTAAACATCTCATTTGTTTTCAGTTTGCATGTCAGTGATGTGAGATTGTTAAAGTGTGTTCAGACTGGGGAGTGAGGTGAGCATGTATGTGTGGGTTCATTATCCTGGGGAAAGAATTGCACAGACCAAGGCACAACTGGAAAGTGAGCAATTTGGGGTTGTTGTCAGGACATTTGTCAGGAAAATGGGGGCCTCCAGCGGCAGGTCCCTGTGATGATGGCGTGGGATGAGCAAAGAGTGTGTTGAGTTTCAAAATGACGGAAGAAAAGAGACCTTCATTTCCAGCAGAACCAATGAAGTTAAACAAGGGATGGATTTGAGTTTAAAAGCCCTATAAATGTTCATTTTCCACGGGTATCAGTTCTAAACAGTCAACTGAAGCTGTCAGAGCCAGCTTCTGCTGAACGAAGCTGTCATGGCAAGTCATCCAGATAAAAGCTCTGTCAAGTACCAAAAATGAGAAAGGCCAAGACGAGCAGGGAGCATGACAGGAGTGCAGGGCATGATCTCATACAACTCACAGTGAAAAGGGAAGCAAAGGAACAGCTTTGCTCCAAGGAAATCCACACATTGATTTCCAGATCCAGCAGTTTGCCAGTTAAACAAGCAAAGGAAGAAAACCAACCATAAAAATACACATCTGGGAGCACTGTGCATATTGACCACTACGCCTGTGGTTTCTAAATGTGCTTTGGAAATACATTTATGAAATACGGTGAGTCAGTTAAAAGTTTATTTCAGTAGATTTGCATACTATGAAGAAATAAATAACTGTGAATCCCTTAACCCCAGTTTTCTAAAGAAAAACATGAAAATACCAAGGGAAAACTATCTTTGCAAACATTTTTATTCACTTTCTTCTTTCAAATACTAGTTACAAAAATGCAGCCTCCTAAAAAGTGAGTGATAACCACAGAAATTATTGCTGTTTTCATATATCTAATGCAAAACAAGCATTTTTGTGTAACCCTTCAAATGGGAAATATTATCTTGTGATTTGTTCATAGGGGTACATAGAAGTACCCTTCAAATTTGCAAAATGGAAAACAGCTATACTTTATCAGATGCATTTCCCAGCTTTATATCTACAGGAACCTAAAAGGTTAAAATTACCAGAGCCCGAGACCAAAGGACCTTGTAGATCATTTATTATTGAAGTGAAAATAAAAATAATAATAAACAACAACAACAACAGCAACAACAAAAACAACAACAACAAAAAAACAAAACACAAAAAAACCCAAAGAAAGCTCTGCAAGGAACATGTATTCTCTGCAAAAAGTCTCAAAATGCCTGTTTCCTGCCTTAATGTTCACTTTCAGAGGCTACAAGTTCATAAAACAACATCTCACTAGTAATTTCCTTGCTGACCTTTGTATTGTGGGCTCAAATCCCACTGCACCTGACATTTCATTTTGCTTAGAGGGGATCTGCAGCTCACTGAGGCTGTAGTCCCACTGGGATACGGCTCTCCCTTATGGTCCTTGCAAACAAGACAGCACGTATGTCTGTTTTCCTGCTCTCTGGTTTCTGGCCAAGACACAATAAAAAACCCACAAACCCTCATGAGAATGGAAAACTAAACTAACTAAAAAAATCATAAAACCTCACTCTCTGAGTTCTATATATAACCTTTTAATCCAAGATTCCAAATTACTTCTTGGTAATGTTTTTTAAAATGCTCTTTTAAACTCACTTACTGGAGGCTATGCACTCACTCACTAAAAGCTACTAGTTGTGTGAAGCCTCTGGCAAAATCAATACTTTTAAAAAAAATCCCAGACTTGTACAAAAGAGCCAAAATACATTGTGACACTGACATCTCAAATTCATTACTGCTCAGTGTCTGTTGAATAAAAACTATTGGCTGTAGAGGATGTGAAAAGCATAGGGTTTCAATAAAGAGGAAGTGTTGTATAATTCTTTAAATGAGAGCTGTGGTTGTATAAAGCCTCTAAAAATTAATTTTCCCTTTTGGTTAAGAGTTGCTGTAGTTTCGGTGAGGCAGGACAGGATATGCTTGAATGTATAGCTTAATAGATAAGAAAAAGTTCTACTCATATGAGTAGGATTAAACAGAGGGGGAACAGAAAATAGACCTGCCATCACTGAGAAATACAAAGAACAAAAAGACCCTACATCTATATGTGGAAATACATCTAAGGGCATGGTACAGAAATATTTCCCATGTCCAAAAGAATAAAAACTGTAGCTTAAGAAAATAATAATAACAATTAGAACAATATAAAGGCTGAAGTAAGAGAGAGAAACAGAAAAATATACTTCAAGGTGTAACTCTTTATGCTGATCAGTCACATCCTACAGCCTATTTGAGGTACAGTAAAACAATAGTTGCTGTTGTACCCTGCTAGATTTGCTACAAATTGTTCAAAGATGATGATAAAGCATGTCTGACGAACAGCAGTGTGTGGGATTTCTCTGCTGGTGGTCCTGCACTCCTGACCACAGCTCCCCTTAGAGGAGTGTGAGGATCCACGAGTAAAACTGCATCCCTGCTGGCTTGAGGAATTAAGGCTAAGGCCTGATTCCTTGTTTATGGTTTTTCTGAACCATTGTAAAGCGCTGCTATTGTGGTTTGTGGTTGTGATTTGTGTTGCTGCCAGGGTGATAAAAAGCAGTTTCAGAGTTTAAAGCCGTGCTGGGGTTAAACAAGCACTTAGCACTTGTTTGGCCTGTGAGATTATCATCAATGAAAATTGAAAATGAGCATAAGTTGAGTACGTTCTTAAGAGCTTTATGTAATCCGTGTTTACATCTCTATTCATGTTGACTGAAGGTAATTTCTGATTAATTTTTATAAAACTGAGTATAAGGAGAATGTTTCACTGTGCTGCCTGGTGTGGAAAACATAACCAGAAAGACCCTAGTAGTGTCAAGTGTGGCTCTGTCATGTGTAGGAGACAGAAATTCTGAAATGTGAGGAATTTTTGCCAACAACCCTTCCTCCACAATTTTCTCTTAGGAAACGAAGAAAGAATTATATGGGCATGATAGTGTAGGCATGACACTTCCTGAATATTCAGTCAAAGCCTTTGGAATAGGGAAATATGCAGCACAAATGATGCTGTTGCTATCGGGCTCTGGGATTACACTCATGGCCCAGGAGTGATAGGAAGCTTTAAGTTCAATAAGGGTTACGAGAACCTACCAGCTCTGACAGATTTAAAAAAAACCCCAAGCATGTGTAGGAGCTTTGCTCTCATCAGGCTTCTGTCCTTCCAGTTTTCCAGTTTATTGAAACCTTGGAGGCTATTTCAGTTTGGGTCAGAAGAGAAGTGTCCTCCAGAAGTGATGTTACTCTGTGGCTTCATCCTGAGGCTGTGTGGTTCCCCCATGGGAAGGATCTACCACGTTTCATTGCAGATTTAAACCCCACAACTGATAGGCATCACAAAACCTCTTGCCATTTGATGCATCTTACATAAAAGGCTACTTTGTACAGTCTGCCAGTCTGTGGCAGATGGCTTTCTGTACATAACACATAAACTTTGATGTTACTGAATTTCTGTAATTGACATTTTATTTCTGCACAAATACACTGTCATCCATCCAATATTTTAAATGCACAAAGCACAACGTTCAGCAAAGTAATGACTTCGCACATATAAAGTGGCCATCAGAAACACCTAGTAGCTGCACTCTGAGACAACTGAGGGGATGTTTTTGAGGAGATGCTTGTTCCTATCCTGGGAGAATGGGCAGGGCAGCGTTTCATGAGGGCAGAAGAACAGCAACCTCTTTTCTGAGCAGCTCATCTTCTAGTGGGCAGAGGCATTGCTAAGGGGACCCACAAGTGGCAGCAGCAAGTGAACACCGAAAAGAAGCTGGTGGGGCGAGGAGCCTCCCGCACAAATCCCACTCCCCAGCCTGGCAGCACGGTGTCTCATCTTCCCACCACTCCCACAGCAGCACACACACACTTGTACGAGGAGCAACAGGTAAATCTTTCAAGGGAAACACAACCACAAGCACTTTGCCAGCTATGGGTTAATTTTCAGCCCGAGACACAAAGCTAGTTCAGATTTCTGAATTTTCCCATCCTTGTTCACATCGCAGTGGTTGAGCAGGATCTGGCGGAACTTGTCCAGGTCCACCCCGCTAATGCTGGGCTGCAGGCAAAGAGAAAAACAGTGCTGAGAGAGAAATGGCTCTGGATTTCCCCCGCTTGTAAAGCAGCCCACCATGGAGCAACTGGGAAATCCACCCAAGGAACAGTGACCAAAAGGCCCCACATAATCTCATACGTTGAGGGGCAGCAAACAGAAGATGGGGAAAGGGTGCCCTGCAAAAGCAGAAGAGTGTGAGTGACTGTATAGAAATGCACCATGACTTTTGTTCTCAGTCAAGGCAATCAGTATCTGATCCATACCAAAGAAAACTTCAGAAAGCTGTGCAATGCAGATCCCTGCTCCACCAGACCTGTGCTTTCATCTGGTTTCCTCTCTCAAACCTGCTGTGCAAGGACTGATGTGGTATTTCTGCCAGTGTACTCCTATTTTACAGGCTAGTCAGCAATGTAAAAGTACCTTTTGTGGATCAAGTTCATGTTGAAGACACATTTACAGGCTACACAATCTCTGTATGCTCCTAATGCTGTATTGCCTGCTCTGCTTCCCACTTTCTCAGGAGGGGATCAAATTCACTTGCACAGATTGTGGTGTTCAAGGGCAGTGCTGACGAAGGCCCTTAGGCAAAGTACAAACTTCCCTCCTTTACAAACACTCACACAGAGCACAAATCCAGCCTCCTGCCTGCCCCCACACCCTTCCCTGCACACTACATGGCCAGAACACACACATGCAGCCATCAGCACACAGCTGCTGTTCTCTGCTCTCTCCCGAATGGATGTGGCAGCACAAACATCCCTGTGCCAGGTCACATTGTGTGGAAATGCAACAGCTCAGGCTCAGAGGAAGCTAAAGATCAGATTCTGTTTGGGTCAAAAGCTCTATCATCTTGGCCTGCGTCTGGAAACTCAAGATAATCCAATGAAGACAGATTCTTCAGTCCCTCAGGAGCTGAAGAGACACATCGAGTACAGTATTCCCAATCAGAGATAGACCTCAAGTAATTTTCAATTGTAGCCCTGAGATGAACTAAGGAACCGTGAGGTCATTCTGGTGAGAACCACATCCACAAGGAAAACAGAAGAAAGAAATTGTGATGACTAATCCGTATCAACACAGTTTGTCATGCTGTAACATCTGCCTAATTCAAAGTATGAACTAGAATGGACCTTTAAAAAAAAAGAGTTGCTGAGGGAAGCCGTACTAATTTCTGACGCAGAATTTCTGTGATATGGTGAAATGCTCTACAGTATATATACTGTGATGCTGACATTTTCTTCTGATAATGATCAGACTAAAATTTGACTCTATGTTCTTGCTAGTCTCTCTGCATACGTAACACTTCCAAAAACACTGAGCTTTAAGAAATACAGAGTATTAACAAACAGAGCCATGAAGATACCTTGACCAGTTCCATCATGTCTTTGACAAACCCATCCACTTCTGGGCCTTCAAGTGCTCCTGTTTTACTCTGTAAGAAGGAATAAACATCAAAACTCCCCAGTGAGTCAAAACCACTAAAGTGTTTACTGGTCAGTACCACCACATGGTCACCAAGCTTTGTAGCATAACATTCATGGAATCACAAAATGGTTTGGGTTGGAAGGGACATTAAAAATCATCCAATTCCAACCATTCCACCATGGCCAGGGACACCTTCAACTAGCCCAGGTTGCTCAAAGCCCCGTCCAACCTGGCCTTGAACACTTCCAGGGACTGGAAATCCATAGCTTCTCTGGGCAACCTGTTCCAGTGCTTCACTACCCTCACAGTAAAGAATTTCTTCCTAATATCTAATGTCTATGATCCCTTTGTTTTTCCCAAACCATCCCTTCCCACCAAATGGGAGCAAGGTCTCCCACCACCCTGAGGGATTTGTGTGACTGTCAGAAGTGGCACTGAACTGCTGATGTCTAGCAGGCAGTTAAATGGTCATGTCTGTCCTGAGCCACTCCCTAAACAGCCATGGGTTTGGTATTGGAAGGAGGTTTATTTTTCAACGTGGTGATGATGCAGGTCCCAAACTGCCAGAGACTGTGAGCGCTAAAGCCACCACCTCCTCTGCCTCCCTTACATGTCCTGCAGGAAAACTGATAACGCAGAAGCACTGGCCGTGGCAATGGAGAAAGTCAAAACGAGTCCTTGCCACAAGATCTCTGAGCATTGCTCCCCTCTCTCCCTACTTTACCACTCCTATTCTGGCATTTGGGCTCATGGGCCATGGGCTTGGGTAGAGCTGCTGCTCCTGAGTGACTCCAACAGCACCCAGCAGGAGGAAGAAGTCTCAGCAGCACATGCTAAATCTGTCATTTACAAAATGCAAGAGAATGAACTGACTCATGGGACTCACAACATCGTAGTGTGCAAAGATCTTCTCAAAATCTCTCCTCCTTTCTTCTGTGCTGCAAGCCTGCATACAGAGAGGACAAACAAATGAAAAATTAAAGCAAAAATTTCAAGTTTGGGCCCAGGTCATTCTAGCTGAGAAAGACAGGATCAATGTATCAAAAATTAGCACTACTTACATCCATTTTAAATTGTAGAAGGAAATTTTCCTGGAGTGCCAGAATCCTGAATGGAGAGATTTAAATTGTGATCTTTTCACTTTATCATCTCATCTACACACAAACTATTCTGAACTCTCCCTGTTTGTAAAGCAAAGGGATGTTAGATTAAAGGCGTATAAGAGAGAAAATTGCCTGTGGGGTTATTTACAAAGCGATGTTGTGGGAACACACGCCTTCCTCCCTGTCTGATGGGGCACAGAGGGTGCCCTTTGGTTCACAACAGACATGCTTTATTAGCACCATTGCTTCTGCCAGAGCATTTCTGGTGGTCCTGCACAACAGAGGGTGTCAGTTTCCGAAGCAAGAGCTACCAGACAATCATTCCTTGTAACTGGATTGCTGTGCTGCATTAAAGAAAGCATGACTTATAGCTCCCTGTTGGAGGGAGACTTGGTGGTTGTAAAAGTAAAGGACAAAGTAATACTGGCCTGTGCACCAAGACTGGCAGAATTCTTCTCTTTTCATCTCCTAAAGCCTGTTAAGCACTGATAAACCTGTTTCTCTCTCCAACTGCTCTGCTAACCCTGAGGTTTTTAGAGCCCACGATACAGGGCATGCTGATTTGTCCCCACACATGGAGGGATTTGGAGTCTGAGAAATGTGGTCAGACTGGAGGAGAGCCTCAGATGGCCTGCTTTCCAATAGGGAACTGTATTTAAGAGAAAATTGTAACAGCAACCCCCTTTAGATATTCTCCATCCTACCTCAGAGTCTCCTCATATATTTCACGGTCAAAGGGAACTGCTGTATGCACTGCAGTTATTTGTGCTGGCATTTGTCATGATGGCAAGCAGAAAGTAACAGTGGCAAACCAGCACCTCTCTCCCCTATCCTCTAAATTGTCATTTTAAGACTGTAGCTGCACATTTAAAGCCCTATCCATCCAATGCACATAGTTTTACAGAGAGAGGCATACTCTCTATCTGTAGGCAGTGAAAATAATCTAAAAGCCTCTGAGGTATCAAGGACAGAAAAGAGACAGAGGCCCATGACTGAGTCCCTAGCTTCATTCACAAGCATCTCACCTTGGCTCTCCAAATTCTTTCCTACTGCCACTACCAAACTCTTTTGTGGTGGCACTTTCATTATTCAAAAGGCAGTAAAAATTCTTTGCAATCCCTGCTGCACACAATGACGAAAAAAAAATGCATGTCTGTTGAAAGGATTGTCATCCTTCTTTCGAAGAAACAGAGCCACTGGTTGCTTTGCCATCTTCTGGGAAGCGCCTCAGAGGTAGCACTGATTATGCCAGAGCACACTGATGTTGTACAGAAAGATCCTGGCATTGCTCCTATCACTGGCTCTAGATTCTCAGATTATTGCAATGGGGATCATGTGTTGGAGAGGTGGGATCATGTGTTGGAGAGGTGGGATCACAGCAGATTTAATTCAAAAGGAGGTAGAATTCAACTGCACATCCCTCAAGGGAGAGCATCACATCACCTTGCATGGATCTACCATTGTGAGCTGAAAAACCCCAGCAATATTACTAAATCCTACCTTGCCAGGTCATTCAGGTCCAGCCGCCCATCTTGGTTTTTGTCAAAGATTTTCATCTATAAATCAAGAAGACAGAGATAAAACAGATGGGCCATGAGGAGAACACACATACAAAACAAAACCAATATACATTTTGCTCTGCCCTGTGCTCTCCCCTCTGCTTGCTCAGGGTGCTTGCCCAAACCCCAGGCAGTGTGGCATCCTGTGCCAGCACCAAGTGCAAGGGTGGCACAAGGGAATAGCAAAACCCACCAGCTTTCTGACAGCAACAACCCAAAGCAATCAAATACCAGCACTGCTCCCTTCCCACCTTACATGGGGATAAAGCAAGTCTGCAGAAAACACCTTCAGAAACTAAATACTGACATTGCCTTGGCCCTGAAAAAAAAAAGCCAAAACAAGGGGGAAACTTCTAAACACTTCCACCTGGACTCCAAGTCTATGGTAACCCTTTATTGTACCACGTTTGAATTGAGATTCTGTATGCCATTAATTATTCTGAGTATTTTACACTTCTGAGGTTTGGGTGGGATTTTTGAAAAGGCATTTGATATGGGCTCACTTTTCCTCCCGCTGAAAGACAGTATAAAAGTCTCATGAATGACTGAAGGCCCATATTGAGATATTTGGAAAAATGACATCACAAGAGGCATGTGGGTGTTCAGTGGCACAAGGAAAGCTGTTTTCCCATTTAACTGGCCTCTGCCAAACATGTGCTCTGTGCAGAGCCACCAAATGACAGAGGAAAGACTTCTGAATCTTCCTTTGCTCTAGAGCTGGAGAGACAAATAAAGCTGCCAAGCCATCCTGAGGATTTCCCTCTGGCTGCATCAGTCCAAGTTGCCCCTTTCCAGCTGATCTCACTTCTTGCACACTGCTTCCTGCCCCATTAGATCTCCCACAGCAACATGGCACTTTTCCCCAGTCTCTGCTGGAGCAGCGATGGGACAAGGCTGGAGGAAGGGATGGGAACAGAAGCTGCCTTTGCTGGTGCTACCAAGGGGAGAAATGTCCTTGCAATGACAGCCTCCCACTGCTATCAGATAGATAAACCCGAGCCTTCAGTTCTTGGCTGATAAAGGAGTTGTTCTGCAGGCCATTGAAAATGATTAATGTTCTTTCTACAAATAAATAATCCCAGATAAGATTTTAAAAGCCTCTCTACAAACAGAACATCAATGCCTAACCTGGTTTTGTCCATTGTTTTGAGAAGAGAGCAAAATGCCCCTACTACTTCACTTTTGCACACTCTCCACCACAGGTGACTTTGCAACATCCAGCTTACAAGCTTACATCATTGCTCTAAAATACACTGCCTAAAGGAAGCTTATGGAGACAACCCCTATTTAGATGGCTAGAGAACGTACCAGCATGGGGGTGGTGGGAATACCATAGTGCTTGGGCTCTAGAGTAACTTCAGTGCTTTTGAAAATGTCTCTGTAAATCCCCTAGTTTAGGCCACCAAGGAGCATTAGTTACCAAAGCTGTGCAGCTGGCGTGGTGAGAGAGAACAGCATTTGCTGAGAAAGGACGGCTTTTGGTGGGAAACACAGGGCTCAGATCTCAGGAACTCTGCTGCCAGGTCAGGGCAGCACTGGCTGAAGGCACTGGTCTTTCCTTCATACAAAGATACAGTATCCTTACCAAAACACGATAAAACTTACTGCCTTTAGCAGCCCTTGTACTTCATTTTGATTCTCCTACATGTTTCTGAGCTCCTGAAAGTGTGTTCTTTTTATCTTCTCCCATTTCTGGTGCATCTCAGCATTACTGTCTTGAGACTAAAATTTGGTGCTTGATCTGAGACTTCAAATTCAGATATGTTTTTCCGTCTGTGATGCCTCAGAAAAGGAAACACTGAGTTTTTAGGAGAAGTTCAACTCCATGATCACAATGTCCTGATCTCCATATGAGCTCACTGATAAACACCGTGGGGGGCAGCTCATGGGACCAGGACAGAACTGGTGGTTTCCTGTCCAAGAGCCAGACTTGGGGCACAATTTTAATTTCACATAGGCTTATCTGGGACAAGTCTCATCTTTCGTTTCCAATGAAACATCTCTAGCCTCGTGTCCTTTTCCAGGGAATAAATAAATAAGCATCCCAGCATGGCTGTCCTTGCCTTGGGACTGTATGTGTCCTGCCCGCCCCGCATCTGCTCTACTTTGTGGGCGCAGCATACTTTCATGGTTTCAGAAGTTACAAATAACCAGGAGGCCAAACAGTTTTGTGCATCCTTAATGAAACAGACTAGATTAGCGATGGGCGTTTAGACATGAAAGGCTTTCTGCTTCATTATCAATTTTGTGAGCATGTGGTTTTCAACCCTACCCATTTCTGAACCCTTTACAATATTCCTGCAGCAGTGCAGACCCCATAAAAATACATTTAATAGAGAGATAATAAACTCCTTGCTGGATTGCTTAATGAAAGGAAACATTGTTCTCTTGCACCCTGTCTTTCAGCTTGATATTAAACTTTCAGTGGCTGACCATGTCTACTCACAGCTAACCAGCTGCCCTCCTTGACCCCCTTCACTCAGCTCTGCAAGAGAGAACCTTCGTGTTTTCTGTTTGTTTGAAATCTTTCTGCCGCAACTACCCTGAATACAATTTTCAAACATATGCAATGTTTTGATCATCCATACCAGTCTACAGAAAGAAAGTAAAAGTCTGGCTGGAAGAGCTAGGTCAAGCTAATTCTTGCCCAGTGACTAACACATGAAAGATGGAAAACATGTAGGGAAGAAGGGCTAGTGTTCACTGAATTAGTTCAGGTACTACAGCTAATAAGATAGACCTAATCCTGTTATCTGGACAAGTGGAGCTCATGCATACCCACTACATGGCAATCGTGTGCTGCATTACTCAGGGAACAGCCTGGGGAAATGTTTTTTAATTAAAATTTCAAGTTTCAAGCATGTGAGTGTTTGATCTGATCTGCTAATTGCGTGCATGAGTACACAAAGAATGACAGAGGGTACCCACCCCATATGACAAAGCATACATCATGGGAAAAGCAGATTATTGAAACGGTTATGAGGTTGCTTCTAATTCAAACTTGTGCCTTCACACACCATCTTGATATGTTAAATTTGATGGATTTTCAGTTTACACTCTTGAAAGGTATATTTACACTGCCTGGCTGATATGAAACATCTCAATGTGGTTAAGGACAAGGTCTGGCATGTTTAAATAGCACTCAATTTTACTAAAAGCTCTGTTGCATCTAGCAGTATGCTTTATAAAATGATGCATTTCCTTTACTGTCAAGCTACCCCATGTTTTAAAGTGTTTGAACAAATTAATTCAATGACATTTTAATGGCAGTGCACCAAGGGCACACCCTCTGTTTGTTTGAATGTACTCTGAGGCACTCTGAGGCAGACAGAGAATATGTAAGAGCTTGGTTTGCAAATAAAAGTTGTTACGTCTCCATTTTTTTAAAGTGCAAAATCAAAACTGCCATCAGCTTTTAATTCAGCAAAGGAAATATCTCTGCTTTCCCAGTCCAGTGTTGTAAAGGCCACTGAAACATCACAATATGACAAACACACACATTCTTTGAAGATCAATATAAGACTATAAATTTGAATTATTTTCCATGACAAAGATAAGGAAAGAAGTAAACAAACCCAAAATAAATAGTTCTGTGATCAGCAGACTCACTAAAACCTTCTTTTTTACCTTCTCTGGTTCTCTTTCTTTGTGTGTAATAAACTGGGACACTGAGACGGTCAGTTTTACTTGACCTCCTACTCTCACAAATACATTTTAATATATAAATCATGGGCACCTATGCCCAACAGCTGAAACAAAAGCTGGCCAGGAAGTACAGAGGTTATTGAGACTGTAGAAAGACAGGCATCAGCCCAAGCTGCAGGACTGCCTATGGCCTCTTTATTTAGGGAAGGACGAGGTCACAAAGGCATTTGCAGAGTGGCAGGAGGGTCCTGTGGCCAGCAAGTTACCTTCAGGACAAAAGCTCAGTGCCCTGCCCAGCCACACTGCCTGTGTCTCATAGACAAGTCCTTTAGCACAGGATTTCTAAGAGTGCTTTGATTCCTAAGAGACCAAGGCATTACCTGCTGGGGTTTTCAAAAGCCTGCAGGCTCCCGAGTTCTGTTGGTTTTGATCTTTGGAAATGAAGTTTGAGCTTAAATGGGATTTTCTGCTTTCCTTGGCTTATGCCACAGCAAGTGTGGTGCCAAACTGGAGGTGACAGCACCACTGGAATTAAATTGAGAAGAGACACAGGAGGCAAATTTGTGTTCATCAGCTGTGTGGGTCCTCTTGGCAGCCTTAGAGTCACCTGGGAGAGAGGCCAGCATGGACACTACCAGGAGGAGAACGGATGAGTAGACTGCTCCTTAGGAGCCAATCTTGTAGGCTACACTCCACTCCTACTATATTTCTATAGATTTGGGAAGTTTGCTCAGTGTATTCACAAACATAACAAATTCTGTTTAGGCTTTTTTCAATACAATAAATATTTGTCTTTCTATTATTACACCATTTCTTTGGTGGTCATAAGAGACTTTGTTAACAAAGATATGCTGGCTTGGCTAGTAAGATGCTAAGGGTCTAAATCACCTGAATTTTCTGTGCTCTGGCTTTTATTTACCTGCATAAGTGCATTGTCATCAGCACTGAGCACAGATAGACTTTCATAGCCATGGAACTGACCACACTGAGACTCTGGCACTATCCTTGCAGAGGGGACAAGCAGCAGCCACAAAAGCATCAGAAACCCACCAATGTACAATAAAGGTAGTCCACAGTGCATACTCCTGGACATACACCATCCTCAGGGAGAAGCCAACCTCTTTCCCTTTGCACTGAGAAGATGAGGAGCCCTCAGCTGCAGGCTTGTATGCTCAGGGCACATAGCTCAGTGCCCAGGAGAATCTTTGCAAGTAAGCCCAGCAAAGCCCTGTTGTCATTACAGCTGAGAAAAATATCTATTCTGACTTCTCTGGGCTAAAGATTTCAGCCTCAGTCACCACCATTTTCAAAGTTTTCAAATGCTGTAGTTCATGACCAACACTTGATGAGTTATTAGTCACTGCACTTACATTATTGCCATGCTAGAATATTAACCTGTGGTGGGCAAAGATTGCACGCTGGCTGGTCAAGAACTATCCTTTACATTTTACTGAAATATAGTAATGCTCAGATTAAAGGAGTTTTTTATGCTCCATGTGACATTATCAACATAAGGCAATGAAAAAAGTGAATGTCAGTGCTGCATGTGTGACTGTTTCAGCAGAATATATAACTTAAATTGCTGAAGTCTGACTCAAGAATGAGTTTGCCCTGCCCACATCTTGTAGACACTGGGATTACAAACCAGAAGTAACATATTGCTACCTGGGAAGCTGTGGGCTATCAGAAACCATACCTTAAATCTAGTTCATTTCCTGACATTTACAATATTCTGCTTAAGTACACAGCTGTGTGCATGCACACGTAGGGAATCCATCACTCGTAAAAAAATGTTGTTAAATGCATATGTAAGATGGGTATTTCTGAGCTGAAACTTCACCAGGACCCAGAAACCTACTAACAGCTTGACCTCGGGGGCTGAAGGGAGGTAGGTAGGGATTGGAAAAGGTTGTTCTACTATCATCATCCCCAGTGTCCTCATCATGAAGCACCAAGGGGGCCAGTCTTCATTTCTCCAGCTTCTGTTAATTCAGGAAGGCAGAAAATTCTCACCTTGCTATTTAAACCCTCCATCCATTTTCAGCTATGCTCACTCTGTCTCCCAAAGCACAGACTGCAGGACCCCTGGGGCCTCTTCTCAGGAGGCTCAGAGCAATATCAGGCTTCACTTCAACCTCCAAGTGCTTGCTCCCTGCTGACAGCTCTTGGTCAGTGCCCACGGGAAGGCAACAAACCTACAGATTGTTTTCAAAGACTCAGAACTGCAAGTGGGTGCATGTAAATAATTATTAATACACACTTAATGACTATTATTGCAAGTATGCATCTACGTAGGCATGGGAAAAAAACCAAGAATGGTGCCTACAAAGGGGCTTCCTTGGCACAGCATTGTCACTTTAATTCCCCCATGAAGAGTCTTGGGAAGTCAAATGTTCTTTTGTGATTTTCCCCAGTGGCTTTAGTGCTCTTTAAGATTTGATTTAGCAGACTCATGGAGCTTCTGCAATGCCATTGTGTTCACTACCTGTTTTCTTTACAGGAGTTCATCACTTGTTCATCAAATCCCTGATCTATATCAGTGTTCTCTGAAGAAAGGATGTCAAGGTCACACGGAAACAGAATAGCCTCTTAAGAAGTGGCTGCTAAGCAACCTGATAAAGTAATGTTCCTTTCCAGAGACGACCAATCTCTTCCAAAAGAAATACTCCCTCCCTCTTCTCAGACTTTTTTTTTTTTTTTAATGTGGTGGGAGATCATTCATAGCAGCACAAGGGGCAAGAATCCAGCATGCCCTGGTTGGTTGATATGATATCTGTTCACACTGCTCACAAGCTGCAAGTACCCAGCATAGAACCATAAAATGCTGCCTTTTTTTTTCCTCAAGCCTGAGCTAACTTCTTTAAAATGATAGTTTCTGCCTTTTTCCCTTTATCTCCATCTCCAGAAGGCCCTAGAGTCCACTCAGGATATCAGTAGCTGCTTAAGATGTGTGCAGCCAGCTGTGCACGTACAGAAAAAAGGGCAGAGATCTGTATATTCCTGTGGAGACAGATGGATTTACAGCTCCTTGGGACACAGCTTATTTCAACTGAATAATAATTACATTGGCCCTTGAAAGCCCTGAGTTGGATAGATGGGCCACCCTGAGAGACACTGTGTGCAGCAGAAACAGGTCCTGGTCCCAAGGACTTTGTGCTCTGAAAAGATAAAAGGGTGGGAGCAAAGCAATAGGGGAGAGAAATATAAATATGTCAAATTTGCAGTAGAGGAATCACTGCTGCTGGTGGCTAGAGATATAACAGAAAGTCTGTTGTCAGGACAAAAATGGGGATGGGCCACTGATCCCTTTATCCTAAACAGTTGTGATGGTGGCAGAGTCCAGTGGCAGTGGGACTCTGCACTCCAGCAGCTCCTCACTCCATGGGGAAAGGAGACAGACAAAGCAAAGGGCTGCCATTGCCCTGGGCCTTGACATCAAACCTTTGCGCCTTGAGTGGCTTCTCTCTCTTTAATCCAGCCCTGCAAATGCAAGGATGAATCTTTCCTACCTCCTTGGAATTTTGCTTTCTTATTTCAGATAAGTTCCTATGTAATCATTTGTGGAGTGTATCTGATGTTATAGGATACTGCCCACGTGGTTAACTTGATGTTACATACAGAATTCTTATCCTCTATTTTGTTCCAGGATACCACGGGATATAATTATGCCTGTGGTAATTTCACACCCTGCCTTAGCTTTTGTGATCAGGTGTGTTTATAAACATCCTTGATCTTCAGCTTAGAGAAAAGAATTACAAGGAAAAAATAATCATCTGCCATATCCTCATTTTCTAATAACCATTAACATCTCCAATTCCTCTGGCATTGCATCTTGGCAAACCTCTGTCCCCAGGAGCCAGATTTGCATTTCAGATCATAGATTTCCCTAGATATACAAAGCATCCCTTTTCCCAGATCAAATCTTATCTTCTAACATAGAGATTAAACTGCCTCTCTGGAGATACAAAGCCCTTCTATAAGAAACCACGGGAATAGAAACCAGACCTCCTGGCTCTCATCCCTGGGCTGCATTGATACCTAGCTGCATTGGGGGAGTGGAATCACAGATCTTTCTTGGGAAATTAAAGGGAAGGGAAAGGAGTGAGAGGAAATGAACCACCCACCGTCTACAAGCTTCAGATCACCTATTCCCCAGCACCTGATCAGAGATTAAGCACCAGGGATGGAAACCTTAATGGAGCAGAATGAAAGATATTTGCTACCAGCAAATGCTACCAGAAAGATTTTCATCCTAGCTGTAACTTCTTGGCTTTTATTGTTTTCAAGATCTGCCAGTTGGAAAATAATTTCTGCAGCTGGCATTCCTCTCTCTTCACTGTCTTATAAACATGAAAAACAAAACATACACTCTTCTGTAACAGCACAGTTTCTCACATTGCTCTAAAGGGTCACATTTCTAGGCACACACACATCACACATACATAACATGGTGTTGCAAAATACGTGGGCAGCTCCTTGTTTGTTTGCATACCAAGCTGTTCTTTAGGTACAAACACAGATTTTATGCCAAGAAACAAGGCAGCCTCATCTGAAAACCATTTAGAAAATTGCAGTGATAGATGTCTGCTAGTGGAATTCAAATTATACCCTTGAGAATGACATCAGAAATGAGATTTTTTTTTCCTTCTTTTCTTGTTTTTAGATGTTTAGGTATAATAAGTTGCTCTGAAATCCAGGTGACTGACGCTAAACCCACGCCAAATATTATGCTGTTTATTGCAGTATAAAAGCTATATTGTGATAACCCAGGTGGAGAATTGAAACTTTCAACCTCCCAATCTTTCAGGGAAGCAGCAGGGAGCCAGCAAGGTTTTCTGGGCTCTGCAGAGCAGAAAAGCCAGATACCTGCATGTCTTGGGACCAAAAGGATTTGCTAGGAGGGAGGGAAGGAGGAAGTGAATGAGCTGGAGATCTGGCTGAGGCTGGGCATATCCTAAAGAAGGATGCACCTCACCTGCATTTGAAGAGGTTTAGAGCTCAGCCTGCTTTGGTGTAAAGTTGAGCTCTTTTCTCATAGGAAATAGTTCAAGTCTAAGCAAAAATATTTGAAATGCCATCACAGCTGATGTCCAGTGCAAAGAACTGTTAGCAGCAGTGTGTGCTAACTCCCCCAAGGGATCTCTGACACACCTTTTAAGAGGGCTTTTATGGCCTTACAGACGTTGAATCTAAAGGAGATTTTAGGCTGTACTCTGATCTAAACAACATTAATTCTATCTTTTCTTACCATAGTATCAGTATATTCTTCCAGCTTTACTTCAGCAACCATCTTGCTATGCTGCAAAAAGAGATCACGCAGGAAGTCCTGTAGGAAGAAAAGAGAGAAATTTTACTTTCTAGAGTAAATTCAAGAAATAGCAGTAGGAAATTAAATTCAAATTCAGCAGGGTTACACAAATCTAGTTTCACATTCCTGGTGAGTACTAGTGTCTTCAGTTTGACAAAGTTCAAATTCTTTTAGCTGAAGCATGGTTTTTTGAATAAATTAGAAAATAATTAAATTTCCCCAGAGTAGGCATACTGGAGTGAGTCCTAATAAAATCATGAAATAAGAAAAAGATAACATAAGTCCTGCAATACTTGCTAATTGATCTCAAATCAAAATACTTGCTATTCAGCAAAACACTTAAGCATCCTCTTATATCTTTGCTGGGACACAGGCTGAAGCCACACACTGAGATCTCAGCACATGGTGTGCAGCCCAGGGATGGACTTTTTGTGCTTGCTGGCTCAAAGTGTTTGAGTTATGGTTTCTGAACAGGCTCTTGCCTCAAAAGCCTGAGCTTTAATGAGAAATCAGTGTTCAGAAAATCTGCAGGTTCAGGAAGAGATTGTGAAGAAATCCCCTTAATAAAACACAATGGCTCTGGCTCTGTTTGGCTGTGAGAGGCACACGTGCAAAGCCAAGGTGAGGCAGTGCTTGTGGGGCTCACCGGATACCTGCGGTCACCAAGACAACGGGAGTCATGGGACAAGGCTAGAGGGAAGCAGGACATCAAGGGCAACAGCAAACCATCCTCCCTCCTGCAGGGCCCCTGAGACCATGCCAGAAGGCACAAGTCCTTAAACTCTTCATGAACAACCCAGAAATGCCATTTGTCAACCACACAAAAAGGCAGCAAATCAGTAAAGCCCATGGAAGGACTCCCATTGACATCAGTGAGCTGTAGGTCAAGCCCAAAGAGATTTGTTAGAATAACTTACTTTGAGTTCACCAGCTGAAATAAATCCACTGCTGTCAGCATCGTAACTGCGCCAGATCTGGATGGGGATAGATTGATGTGAGCACATAAATATTGCAGTTACTCATCTGCTCAGTGATTGATGGTAAAGATTCAAAGCAGAACTTCCATAATGAGCAAGTTGTTGCATTATCCAACATTTAATGAATTGTAGATGGAATAAAATAAACTTTTCACACAATAGCTCTTACTCACACTTGGATGCTGTACATGCTACATGCTGTTATCACATGTTTAATGCAGACACACTGTCTATAAAAGGAAGACAATACTAAGAAACTGCTTTGCATTTCTTTCCTAATTCGTACATGCAGCTTCTTTTATTGCTCTGAGCCAAGGCCATACACAACTGGCCATTGATCTGCAGAAGCCCCCAGCTTGTATGTGAAATAAAAGTAACCACATGTGGTTGGAAAAATTGAAATTCCATATTGGGATACTTAGGGGCAGAGATCAGAGGAAGATTGGGCAAAGTTCTATGGGCTTATTGACCCAACTTATGGAGGTTTCCTCTCCATGCCCTGAGAGTCTAATGTTTCAGGATAAAATGGTGCTTAAAATGTTCCCATCTGCCCTCTTGGTCTATGTGGTGGTGCAGGGGTGAATTGATAAGTGGGGAGGTTTTGCCTCTGATGGCATGACTGACAGGTGGCTGAGAGTGTTTGTGAAATGTAATGAGCTCTCTGGGTACCCTCGGTACAGTCCTAGATACCACGCCTCTGTTTTGCTGGTGTAAATAATGTAAGACCTTCTCTACCTGAACAGGTCAGAATGTGTTTTACTTCCACAATACCCATCTTTTTCCCAGGCTGTGATCTACGGAGGAAGAAGGGCTGGTGTTGAAGAAGCTGGTGGTGTGCAAGGGGGAGGAGGCAATGTGGAGATACAGACCCGCATGAATTCCACGCTGTTGTCCAAGGGAGTTTCCCGTCGGAAAAGCAGTAGGAAGTTCTCATCATCCGGTAAGATCATATTTGCAAGCTGGATAAAAAACATTTTAAAAAAATCCCACAACAAAAACAAAGCCCACACTATGAAAGTAAAGAAAAGAAAAAACTTGGGTGGCTGCTGACCCAGTATGTAAGATAAAAGTTTGGCATGTTTCTCCCTTAGAAATAAACTCCAGACCAAAAGATCTGGCTAATGTAATACTCCGTGTGTCACCTCCTCTGCACCCAGGCTCTATTATCTTCCAGATCTCCCAAGTCTGCTACAGGTCTTAATCATAGAATGGTTTGGGTTGGAAAGGACTTTTAAAGATCATCCAATCCAACCCCCCTGCAATAGGCAGGCACATCTTCAATTAGATCAGGTTGTTCAGAGACCTGTCTAACCTGACCTTTGATGTTTCTAGGGATGGGGCATCAACCAACCCCCTGGGCAACCCCTTCCAGTCCTTCACCATCCTCATTAAAAAAAAAAAAAAAAAAAAAATCTTCCTTAATCTACTCTTAATCTACCCTCTTTCAGTTTAAAGGGGGTTTACCCCTTGTCCTATCACCAGGGACCCTATAAAAAGTCTGTTCTAATTCTCCATCCTTCTACAAAAGAAATCCTGGGCTGGGGTTGGGCAGAGATACCTCCTGGATTTGCAAGCGTCCATCTGCCGTGACATCATAGAGAGACATGAATTGCTCCTTCATCCTCTGAACTTCTTCTTCTGTGATGGTGCTCTGCCATGGGGAAAATAAGTGCATGAAAATTGCTGAAGGCACTAGAAGATCCTCCTGGAGGAAATCTCTCCTCACTCACAGATAATCACCAGGATCATCGCATCCTTACATCCGCAGACACACCATTATGGATGAATTTTTGGAAATAAGTCCTATGCACATCTTTGTAACTACTAAGTTTTCAGTTGGAAGATCAGTGTTTGGAGAGCCCAAAATAGTTCAGTGACACCTGCTTCTTTAGCCAACTGTTCCCATTATAGCACTGGTGTTTGGTTTTGCTCAAGTGTGCGTTACAGCAGTTTCCGTCCTTCTTGTTTTCAGCTTGTGCTTTTCAGGAAGATATCCTTATCCTTGAATGACATCTCTGCAGTTCATTATATTATCAGCCTTGAAAGGTGTCAGTGGAGCTACACTGTTGCTTATTATTGCCTGTCAGCTGACTTAAGACCTGGCACCAAGCCCTGTCAGTGTTTCTGGGTTAACAGCATAGAATTTCAAGCAATTGACATTCCCTTAGTAACTGCTCAACCCCGAAATCATTTTATACATAGTGAGGAGTTCTCTGGAGTTGTCAGGTTATGTGTTTTGACAGACATTGCTGTGACAGGTGAAATACGATGCTTAGGTTCATCAGGCATGGTTTCTTTAGCAGAAATCATGAGGGTACCCACTCTGACTGGACTACACAAAATGCAATTTCCTCACCCTGTGAAAAGGCTTCTGGTCATATGAGCTTTGTGGCTGGGCTGGGAAGCTCACCTAGGTAATCTTTCCCAAGCAATTATGTCCTATGTTACCCCCAGCATCCACACGGAGCAGGTCCTGGCTTCTCTCCCAGTCATGTAGGAGGTGGCCCTCTCTGGAAGGGGAGGGAAGGAAGGGAGAAGGATAACCCACAATGGCTTGTGGCATACCTTTGTAGAAATTTTTACAAGACAATAAATTAACTTCTTCCCAACCCCTGAATAAAAGTCCTTCAAAGTTTTTATCATCTCTTACAACCAGCTGGATGTAGGACTACAGCTATTCCTTCCTGGAATAATAATAACAATCTTCTAACCCAGTTTCTCATTCTTTCCAGCTGCTATTGAAGCTCCATTCGGTTGTACACTCCCTTTTTTATTACTGTGACACAAGACCATGAGTGACTTTCCCAAATTTACCCAGTGCACAGTTCCACGCAGTGCAGCCCTTGGGGTGCATCCTTGCTGTGTAACACCAAGGGTTGGCAGCTCCCAGTCTGGGGATGAAACACCCAGCAGTGATCCCAGAGGGATGTACCCAAGGTGGCTGGCCCCAGGAGGACTGACTGTGTGGGTCCCAGGGCATGGCTGCAAGATCCCCCTTTCCCATGGTGGTGTCCAGAAAGTCCCGTGGGCTCAGGTATTGAGGGCACAGCACATCACCAAACACACACTTTGGTTTTCTTTCCCCTTGGCATTATAACTCACCCTCACGCTATTTAAATTGCCTTCTGACAGCACCTTGACACTTCGAGACACCTCCCAGGAGTTAGGCAAGCCTAGCAGTTGCTAACTTCAATAGGCTTGCAAAGTACTCTGAAACGATCCTCCTCCGTGCCCAATAGGATGACTTATTTCCAAAACGATAATCATAGCTGATATTTGAAAAGTGTGCTGTGCATTTCAAACTAGTCATTTGTTAAAACGCTTATTGCTCAACTTGGTGTCAGCTATTAACCACCACTTCACTGAGCTTTCTGTGGCAGGGACACCCTTACCTGCATAAAAAAAGGACAGCCTCCTTCTTTTTATAAACTGATTTAAACTATGGGATGCATCAAGTAAATGCCTGGAATACTTACAATATTTACACAGCTCCAAATGCTTTTAGTTCAAGGGGTTACACTACAGTGGATTTTTCAATTTGGACAATCTTTCTCTCTTCATAAATATTCTACTTATGAAACACAACTGGTAATAGTTCTACCAAACTTTGTGAGCCTTTACTCACAAAGAATATTAGATACTGCACAAACTGGCTTTCCCAAGATGCATGTTCAAGACAAAATTATTTCTGTATTAAAAATTTTTACACTAAGAACAATACACCTCATGTTATGACCTTTAGGTTTCAAAGGGGACCTTTCTGTTTACAAAGAAAAAATCCCAGAAGACTGAAAAAAAAATAGGTCAAATAAGACATATTCCAAGCAGAAACTAAGGCTGGGAGACCTGGTTTCCAAGACTGACCTACTGGTGGTGTAATTAGCTTGCTCTGCCTTTCTATTCCAAAAACATATAAAAGGCTGGAAAACACCCATTATCTACCTGATCTGTTCCCCTTGTCCAAGCAAGGACATGATCTGAAGACTCATCTCACCCCACCAGCAAGGAGGCTGGGGCTGCACAAGAAGTTGGGAGGGGACAAAGCCAGGACAGCTGACCCAAAAGATACACCATATCGTATGAAGTGGTGTTCAGCATATAGAGCTGGGGGAAGTAGGAGGAAAGGAAGATGTTTGGAGTGTGGTGTTTGTCTTCCCAAGTCAGCATGATGGAGCCTTGCACTCCTGGAGATGGCTGAGCAGCTGCCTGCCCATGTGAAGTGGTGAATGAATTCTTTGTTTTGCCTTGGCTTGTGCCCTAGGGTTTTGCTTTACCTATTAAAACATCTTTATCTCAACCCATGAGTTTTCTCACTTTACTCTTCCGATTCTCTCCCATTTTGCTGGGGAGTGAGTGAGTGAGTGAGTGAGTAAGTGGCTGTGTGGGGCTGCCTGCTGGGTTAAATCATGACGTAACAAATAGCAGCATACAAAAATGTGCCTCTTGTTTCATAAGATGAAACGGGGAGAAATGGCTTCGCAGCAAGTAAATTTCTGCAGCTGGGCACATCTTTCTTCATCAGAGAATGCTGTCTTGATTATGTTGCCTGTCGCAAGCAACAGATCCTTAACCATTTTCAGAGGGTTGCAAAGCTTTCCCTTTTGTGAGGGTTTCAGTGAATGCTGTTGCATCCTTTCCAGTCACTCTGTGCAGAGAAGCCTTTCTCGTAATTCCTTGTTTTCCCTGGTGCCTGCACCTCCCTGAGTTTTTTGGATGATGTGTGGTTTCCAAGGGCTGCTGCATGTTCTCACTGCAGCCGGGAAAGGAATCTTTACTACTTACCATGAGGAGAAGGCCACGTCATTTTTATTCTCGTAAAAGAACACATTTTAAAATATCGCTGTGACTTTGTTCACATATTTTTTCAGGGTTAACAAGTAAATTTCTTACTATGGATGTTCTTCCATAGAGTTTGACAGAGAAAAGCTTCTGTGCTTCAAGTTGACGTAACAAATGAATTTTCTGCTTTCTCCTTTCCATGTCCAGTCTCCGTCTTCCCTTTTGTGAAAACCCTTTAGAAGTATTTAGCATCACAAAGGTAATCTGATTTTTAATAGTGTTTGTAATCACAGAAAGGGCATGCTCATGTATTTTTTTTAATTTCTAAAGCATTTAATTTCTTTGTCATGGCTGGTTATGATTGTTTGGAAACCTGGCTGTAATCTGTCTTCTTTGTTAATCCATTCCTTTTATTTTGTTGCACTCTTTGCCTCATGCTGACTAATTAAATTTTTGCTCCTTAAGGGATTCATATGCTTGGCAGAATTTTGCCTTGATGAAAACACAATTATGAGTCACTTGGTTTGTGGGGCAAAAAGTGAATGTATGGAGCACTGCAGAGCCTTTCCTACTAGATGAAATGGGATGTCTCATTTAATTCCTGCTGGTCAAGACAATCCTGTAATAAACTGATTTATTTTTCCTTCTTGACACGATTTTAGAAGCAAGCCACTATATTGATTAGGCTATAAAAAAAGATGAAACTACATTTAAGTGACTACTATACCCTGTTTCTTGAAAAAAATCCCAGAGAATTTTCTGAAAATGCTGGCTCGAGCACATGTGTCTTCTAGTGTTTCAGCCAAATATGATAGAAAGGCCAAGGGTCCCACAGATATCAAGTTCCTACAAGATCTATGAAAATAAATTGTGTCTGCCAAGAAGGAGAGTTGGAAAACAAAATCAACAACTATTATAGTGCCAAAAGCCACACAGTACAGATATGAGGCCAGCAAGGACCAGATGAGAGACGTCAGTAACGTACACTTTGACTTTAGAAGAAGAACCTTTCATTTTTGGGCCAAACATTTCTTCATTATAAAAACTAATCTCATGAATGACTTTGTTACCCCCACACAGTTGTAGGCTGGATTGCCTGCATAATTGTGGGATATCACCCTACATCTCCAGGGCCAATTTCTCCTTTGGGCCAATCTTGCTCACTTAACTTCAGTGCTATCACTTGAGAATTTGGTCCTGTACTTTGGTTAGGATTTTTGGCTAGGATTTACTGTACTCCTGCATGTGACAATAGATGAGCACTTATCCTGTCATCCCACATTGCATTTTTGGTTCCTTTTTTTAACTCTCATCAGCACAAACATGGGAAAGCTTTTTTCCCGTAGTAGACACCAGCAACCAACAAAGACTACTGCAGCCTTCCCTGTGCCATCATGGTTTTGTGGTTAGGTTTTGGACAGGTTCTTTGTTCTGTCCTTTCTGCCAGGCTGAAAGTTGTTTGATGTGCATTTGGGCGATGAAAACATACCGTGTTGTTTTACCATGGGCATGTTGAGCTTCCATTAAGAAATACCTCGAGGCACTTCCATGCCTTAATGTGGAGGAATAGGAATAGGAACTGGCCAGGCTAATCAAGGTTGATGAAAGCCACACCTAAAGAAATTACTCTATTTGGCAACAGTCAGAAGGATAGAATGGTTTGGGTTGAAAGGAACCTCAAAGATCATCCAGTTCCAGCACCTTCCCCTACACCAGGCTGCTCAAAGCCCCATCCAACCTGAACGCTTCCAGAGATGGGGCATTTACAGCTTCTTTGGGCAACCTGTTCCAGGGCCTCTCTACCTTGACAGGAAAGAATTCCTTCCTAATATTTAAAGAGCCAGGATTGCCTGGGGGTTAGAATTCTGAAATATTCTGGATGTGGATGCAAGATGATTGCTTTCTGCTAGGGGTCTTCTTGCTGTTCTCCTGCTGGTCACCATCAGCCTTAGGTCTCTTGGGGTGGTAAAGCACAGTGGAAGACTGCTTTGGATGGCTTTGAGGCTGGCTGATATTTTGGCCATTAAACTTTGTTCGACTAGCTGTTGCATTCCTGACCATGCTAAATTATACACATCATTTAGATAGACAATGTAGTGTGCAAGGCAAGGATGGAGTGCCAGAGCAGCTGGAGGGTGCTTCTATTCTTTGGAAGTAAAAAGCAAAGACAAATCCTTAATGGCTGCTCAGAGTGAGCTCTAGAGTATTAACTTCAGATCCTTCCAGTTGTAATTATCCATGTGGTTTTCAGGCAGGAGGGGTTAAAACAAGGCTAATATCTGTCTTGTCTGATCAAATTTATACTTCAACAATTTTTGTGGTCTCCTACACACTTACGGTTAGGTGAAGGTAACCATCCCTTATCTGAATGTTTTCTATCTAATTTGAGTATAATTTAAGCAAAGTGAAATACCTTTCTGAGAAAGCCCAATGGCAATGTTATTTCTCTCCCTAACTGCCCAGACATCATTGGTTTCATGGAAAATTTCAGTAATCCAACCCCAAAATTTATAGCCATTCCTCTATAAAGCTCTTATCTAATTATTATGAGAATATACATAGAGCTTCATTAAAACCATAGAAAAGAGCAAGCAAGGAAGATCCTTAATGATCTTGATACAGAAAGAAAGATGTACAGGAATATAAGACAGAAATGCAGGAGCTATAGTTCCTGTTCTAATAAAATTACTTCTTTGATGCTGAAAGAAACTGTCCTTTCCACTGGGCTTTCACCTCAGTATTCAAACTTTTAGAAAATGCATGGAAAGAGGTGCCATAACATAGATGAAAGAGGTTTATGAAAGAGCAGAAGAGAGTCCAGGCAGCTCACGGCAGCCGTGCAGTAGCAGATTGGAAGCTGGAGGCTCAAATGGTTAGAGAGAAGTCACAGCAGTGATAAGAGAAACAGCTGGATAATGCCAGCAGCTCGAAAATGTAATGCTAGCGTGAGGCTGAATTACACACACCTGGAAACCGAAGGGATTTTCTTAGGACTGGGGTAGAATAGAATAGAATAGAATAGAATAGAATAGAATAGAATAGAATAGAATAGAATAGAATAGAATAGAATAGAATAGAATATTGCAGTTGGAAGGGACCTACGACAACCATCTAGTCCAATTGTC
This sequence comes from Melanocharis versteri, assembly GCA_013397845.1. Classification (NCBI taxonomy): domain Eukaryota; kingdom Metazoa; phylum Chordata; class Aves; order Passeriformes; family Melanocharitidae; genus Melanocharis; species Melanocharis versteri. The sequence goes on from VZTG01003865.1 coordinate 231,045, forward strand.
TGACCACTTTGGGGCTGGACAAAAGTTAAAGCATGCTGTTAAGTGCATTGTCCAAGTGCCTCCAGCAATCACCCATTGCTTGCTGGAGGAGAAGGGACAGGAAGCAGCCTCTGGGATTTGGTTGGTTTACTACACGTCTACCTTTGTTGCAAGGTTTTCCCTTTCCCCCCACGATTGTTGATGGTTCAATAAAAGGCAATGAATCCATCACTGGATGCTATTTCAAGTTTCTTTCCTCGCTCAGAGTTGTCAGGAAGAGCTGTGTCTCTCAGCTTCCCGACAGACTCGTTTTTGCATTGTTTTCCCAGCTGCTCCCACCCCCTGGCATTTAGTGTCAGCTGGGGATGCTGCAGAGTAGCTGAGAGGAAAAACAGAGCTGAAGGACCACAGTGGTCATTAAGAAAAATAACAGCTTAGAGAATGCAGGCTGAAAAAATATAATTATGAAGGCATTCTCTATTCAAGCAGAGACAACTTCCAGTGCTGATAACATTATTTATCACTTGTGTGGCACTTCAGACACAGCCACTAATTAATCCTTGTGACACATCTGTAAGTTATGCCAGTGTCTTGCTGTCTCCCCCTTTTACTGTGCAAGGAAACAGAGACGTTAAGAACCCAAAGGAGTAAAGGTTAAGATGAGTGGTACAGCAGAGAGATGCTCAGCACCAGCTCACTGCTTCTATCACAGAGGATGCCTTCTGTAGGATGGCAAAACCAACTCAGAGGGGACCCTTTACCTCTCCTGCTATAATCACAAGCCTGTACAATACAAATCATGTGAAAAAGAGAAAAATGGCCCAATGTTGTTAGACAAACCCATTGTACAAAGGTAGTAGAGACCTTTGTTTAACTTGGTGCTCAAGCGATCCCCATACCCAGGGGAGTGGGCAGAGGACTGCCCTCAGCCTCCCAGGACAAAGCTCCCCTTGGATTTTCCGCCACCAAGACAGCCTGCTCTGCCTGCAGCCTGCCATGTAGTTTTATCCCTAATACTACCAGAGTGGGAATATTGCCAAAAATAGGCAAGAAGACTAGAGGGAAAAACCAAAAGCACTTGAGAGCCTGTCTGAGCACCCTGAAAGTTAGTGAGCACTGTCTTCCAGAATTAGCCTATTTCTTCTATTTAATAGGAGGAGAGGGAGTTGGTTCTTTCTCCATTCAATTTGTGTTAAGCTATTTCTTTTAATGACAAAACTTAGATAGCAGAAGCAAAGGAGATGCAAACTGGATCGGGGTGCTGAATTAAGCTGGAGTCATCCAAGCAGGGACTTCTAACAAGCAATAAAACTATTATTGATTTCTTAAAGCAGCAAGTTCATTGCTATAACACCCTCTGTTTGCAAGTTCTGTGTGCTGATAAATGACACATTGTAATGGAGTTCACATTGATATCAGCAAGACCACAAAAACTGCTGTAACACATCAGGTTTGCAACCTGGCTGGTGTGATGCTGTCCCAGAGCATCAGGTGAGAGATGTACAACAGCAGCTATGGGCTAGAGTGGGGTTTGGAGTTTCTCTTGACTCACATCCTTAAGCAGCTGCCTTCAGCATGAGATCCCTGGTTAACCCTTAGTTTTATCACCATCAGCTCACTCCAGAGAGCTCCACTCAGAGGTCCCTTGCTTCAGCTACCCATTTCAGCACTGAGCTCTGCAGCCTCATTTTAAGCGTCTCCTTCAACATCTTATGTTTGCTGTCACTCAGTTTGTTTGAGCATGCTTTGTGTTGCTGTTTCAATGCTCCGAGACTAGCAGCTCCCAATTTAATCTTTTGTTCCTGGGTAAACAATCATGAGCTTTCTGATTTCTCTTTAAATCAGCTTCTCTGCGTCCCTAAGGATTGTTATTGCTGAATCTTTTTTGATTTGTTTGAAGTGTTTTTACATGCCTATCTGTTAATCTAACCATCCATGCTCTGAAAAACATTTTTGCAGAAACTGCTAATATTTCAATCCAAATTTACTTGCAAATTAAATAAAAATATGCTTGAAAAAAATTACTCACAGCTTCTATTTTTTTTATTGTAGCCCTAAAGATCCAAGAATACTAATTGGCTTGTAAGTACAATTCTGATTTTACACTTGATACTCATGAATTTATGCCTTTTATCAGCTACCTTTTCTCTCTTTGTTAATTACTTTTTGCTTAAAGGAATTGTTTCATCTCTGGTTTTTGGCACATCCTCTCCTTCCATTTGGAAGATGTTTCCTCCTTTTCCTATCTGGGTAGACTCTGTGTAGTGAAAATATTAATATATATTCTTTGTATACTTCTGAGCGCTGGCCTGAGTGGCAGGATTTCTCCTTCACTGATGGTGACACTCATAGGCAAGGTATGACCTGGAGCTAAGGAAACCAGCCCCTGTAAATTGTAGTGCAACTTTTGGTTGTACCGCGATGCAGAGAGTGAGAGAGGGGAAATGCTGCCAAAACCAGGAAAGGAAACCAGGGAGAAACCCAGAAACACTGTAGAGCCAGGTCTGGACCTTAGAAGCAACAGAATCGACTCTCATTCGGCTTTTAGCCATCTGTGGCAATATAGACATAAGCCTTCTTCCTAAGCAACATTTAAAATTAATGACAGTATATTTGTTAAAAATTGACCTGGGAAAGAAACCTATCATATTAACAAAACTAATCAGCACAGGCTTAAACAAATAAACCACGAACATTGCCCTCCTACTCAGGCAGCCAGGCTGTGTGCCGGTGCTTTTTCACTTGTTTCTACTCAACAACAGTAAATGACTTTCTCTCCACGCTGCCAACCAGCCTCTTCAGCTGGTGCCATCCGCAATCTCCTCCCGACCAGCAGCTGTTGGGTTGGAAACAACTGATCAAACTGCTCAGGTGACTGCACTTGTTGTTGTACCTGCTTAAATGCCACCCTGTTGCCAAGAGAATCGCTCTTTACCTCGGGATTGCTAGGGAAATCAGCAATCAGGGAAAAACAAACACAAACCATCCCTCAGCATAACTTTTTTGCTTGGACCTGATGCGCAATTAACGCGGCACAGTACTTACTTCTGGTCCCAGTTTCTCCAGGAGATGATGAAAAAAATCGTCAAGCTCCTTCCCTTCTATGTAACCGTTGTCTAAATAAAAAGCAAACATATTGATGGTCAGGGGTACTGCCCGAGTTCCAGGAACCATGTCATGGGCTGCACGCAGGTAGCCCAAGGCTTCAGGGTCAGGATCTCAGCCTGCCCATTCAGGGGAGCCCAATGTCTGATTCAATTCCATCCGTTCACTTCTATGTGAGGGCTGGGCACAGCTGCGGCGCCCCCATCAGAGTTTTCCTCACAGAAAACTTTCCAGAAACAAAAATAAACTCCCGAACTGGGACCAAAAGAGAGAGCAGCAGACGAAACGGGGAAGTGACGAAAAGGCAAAACTTTTGGGGCGAAAAGGAGGATTTACAGCTGTGATATTCACAGTAAGAAGGAAGAACGGGGCTCGAAAACACGGGCAGGACCTCGTGGGGGTGAAGCTCGGACGTGTCGGCAGACACCCGGCTCCATGTGCAGCATCCCAGGCACCCACACCGCTCGCACCCGCACCGCACCCGGACGGAGCCGCCTCCCCCCGGCACGGGCGGGCCCTGCATGGCACCCCGGGGGACAGGCAGCCCCGCACCCCTCGGCCGGCTCCCCCCACGCGTGTCCCCACTTGCCGTCGGCGTCGAAGCGCCGCCAGGCCCCGAGGAAGGCGGCGGCGTCCAGGCGCCCGTCGGCGCCGCTCTCCATGGTGCTGCTGCCCGCCCCGGCCCTCAGGCTCGCCCGGCGCCGCAGCTCTGCCCCGGCCCCGCCGCCGGGCCCGNAGCAGCCCGACCCCGCAGCCGCCCTGTTCGCAAGAGCCGTGCGCCGCTTGCAAACCACCCTTAAAGTTTCAAACCTCCCCGGACGAAGGCAGAAGTGCTGGAGGGAAATGTGGGGCTTCAGAGAAGTGGCGGAGTTCAGAGGGGGAAAAACGAGTTTTCTAAAACTTCCAACTCTCCTCCTCGGTTTATGAAAGCAGAGCAGCAGCAAGCAGAGTTCTCTCACCTTCTCATTCCTCACAGACAGCGGGAGGGTTTCCCTCGCTAGAATGAAGAGCCACAGGATGAAGATGGACAGAAACCTGCATCGTCTTCCTTCTATAACACTAATCAAACTGAGAAACCGTGGGGTTCAAGGTCTCCGTGCTGATAGAGCATTATATTCTTCATGGCCCTGCTTGGGGTTAGATTTCATTTGAATGTCAGCTCTGTATCCACCTGCAGTGATTTTGGGCACCTAGGGCTGGGCCGTGTGTCTCCATGTGTGCTCCCAGAATCATTATTATCTCCTTTGAGACCCCTTACAGACAGTTTTTTCCGGGTTGCCTTTGATTCAAATTTGAGGAGTTTCAATTTTATTCACACACTGATTACTTTAGAGAGGCTCTCAGAAGCAGCAGGAAAGGCTTTTAAAAAGTATTTAATGTTCGCCCTGAGAAGGTTCCTATTTGATCTGAGGGGGAAAAATAAATCCTGAAGAACTGAGTTGTGTTTTACTCAGGAAATTCTTTCAAGTAGGTCACAACAGAGATCACACAGCAGTGTCCAGCTTTTCCAGTGTGCAAAGTAAAAGGAGACGCTGTAAGGCTGATGTGTTTAAACAGTGGCATGGGAGCATCTCAGTACAGGGATTCCCTGGACAGCAGCCTGGGGTCACCTTTGGACCTCAGAAAAATTATTGTCAAGAACTTCATGCAACAACAAGGCCAAAAGCACCCCCTGACCGTGCTCAGGTGGGGACCCCCAGCATGGGAGAGGAACTCATTAGCTAATGACATGGAAAAGTATAAATTTTTAGGGACACCTGCCCAAGTCCCTTGCAGGCAAGGCCAGAGTCACTCCACAGGTTTCTCTATCATCTGTCCTTGCCTCCCTGCCAAAACTCAGGCCTCGCCTTGGGGTGAGGGCTCTTCCATGGAATCCCTCCTGCAGTCTCTTCTTCCCAGTGTTTCCCACCATGGCTCTCTGGCAGTGGTGGCCTCATGTGTCCCATGGGAGCTGCCTGATCTCCTGTGTGGAATGAGGTCACCTGCCACTGCTCCATGGCATGAAGATCACTTTTTGGCCCCACCTCTCTTCCCAGGACCCAGAGCCCATCTGCCCTAGACAAGGGAGCATCCTGATCCAGGCTTTTAGGAAAGAGATGTTCATCAGTTTCTAACGTGGTTTGCAACTCACCTTTGGAAACTACCACCATGGCTGATAATCAAGGTCCCTTGTCAGTATGATCATGACAACTGGTTTCTTGCCAAAAAATATTTTCAACAAAACTAACTTAAGAGGAAACACTACCCATGTTTTGAAATATTTTGCAAGAGGAAGCACCCTGCCATTTAGCAGGGATGGAGACAGAGAAATTTTATGGCATTGTATGCAAAGGTCAGGTCATTGAGAAGAGCTTCTCATAGCTGGTTCTCCCGCATGCCCTCACAGGAGGAAGAGCAGGCAAGAAGTGACGCCTTATTTAAACTACCAGTATTTATGCAGCAGCTCACACAGCTCCAGTGAAAGCAGGTCCAGGTCGGAGAGGAAAAAGGACCTTAAAGCTTAAGGGGCTCTCACAAGAGCTCATTGTTACCTGTGCATGAGGATGTGAATGATGTGTCCACCCATCTGAGCATCCTTGTCATCCCAGGCACTCTCAGTGCTGGCAGAGAGAGATTTGGATTTCACACAGCAGCAGATCATACCTGCACGGGGGAAAAAGGAGCAGAGATGATGGATTCCTCTTCTGTTTGCACCAGCTATGCCTTTGTTCCCCCCACAAAACCCTCCACTGAAACACCCTACAGATACCAGGGGCCAGATACAGATACAGGGGCCACCCCATAGATGCACAGCTTAGCTGCTCTGCCCCACTTCAAGTACTGCACAAAATGGATTTAGGGTTCTTAGGGGTGGAATTGCAAAATTTAGCTCAAAGTGACTGGAACCAGGTAAATCCCAGCCTGCCGAGAGGAAGTGGCCGTCCTGCTGCATGCCTAAAATGTGTTCAGCTTCTCCAGTTGCTTTAGGTGACTAGGTAAAGCCTGAACAAGAAGAAAAACAAACTAAACAAAAAACAGCTCGGAACAATTTTTACTCATCCAGTTGGACTTTCTGTGGAACACTAAATTTGAGGAGCATATTGAACTGTGGACCTATTGGCATTAGTATTAAAGCAACACACTGAAGACAGCTGCCATGTCTGCAGCTCATGTACCAAACTCAGCAAACACTCTGCCTTGGCTTATTTCCTCAGAGGAATAAAAAAGAATTAAAGGTAGGTACTATTTTTAAAAAGTAATGAACACTTTTGAGTAAGGATTTTGGCTCTGGCTTTGCACTGTGCAGTGATGCTCAAGGTTGAAGATCTCAAATCTGTGTTCTGAAAAGCTTAAAAAAAACAATCAGGTGTATTCACCCTGACCACAGATGCACTTGGCTCTTAAATGAATATGCTTCAGTAAATGCCTCGAGGCTGGAAGCATTTGCACAACCATTGCCTGGCCCAGCTGTGGGTCAAGGAACCTTCCAGCTGAGGACACCAGCAATGCTGTACTATTTGACTGATATTGGTAATCACTTAATAAATGGCAACTTTTGCCAAGTAAAGAGCAAAATAAGGAGCACGTGGCCAAACCCCAGGCCAGGACAGCTTTGTAGAAAGGCTTAGTCAGGCAACTGTAAATGGGAAAACATGGATAAAAGTGCAGGTTGCTGATTTGGAAAGAGAAATAAGGGGCAGCTGACAAATGCCTCATTCTTTGGGCCAGACTCAAAGTATTGATGGGAAATGAAACATTTGGATTTCCATGAACAGACTAGAGAACAAAAAACCAAACCCAATATCTGGATTTGTGGCACAACTTTGTTCCTCCCCTTTACAGAAGAAAATTCCAAATACATGCAGACACACTTACACAGAAATCATTTTCCTCATCAAATGGCTTCAGCTTCCATCAGCTTTGCACTGACTGGAGACCCAGAGAAAGCCAACACCAGCCATCAGCATTTCATCCTGCCCTGAGCAGGTGTTTCACAGGTGGTTTGGGTCCTTCATGGGTTCTGCGGAAAGCCCCAGCTTGGATCCTTGGTGAGCCTTTTCTGCCCAGACCCTGATTTGTATCAGGGCAGTGGGAGGTGGGTGTGCTGGCTGAGCTGCTGTGCACAGCTGGGGCTGCCAAGGGTGGGGATGATGCCTGGCAAGGGGTCTGAGCATTCCAGCAGAGAAAAATGCTGCAGCAGCAATTAAAGGCAAACTGAAAGGAAATCAAAGTGGAAATAATACAGTCAGTGAAGTCCTCTACCATTCCTACCATTTCTTGGAAATCAAGTCAGAGATGAAGCTGTCTGCTGCAGAAAAGAAACAGACTCTTCTTTCCAACCCACCCTTAGATGGATATAAGCTGCTTATTAGCAGCAGACCCCCACCTTCCAACAAGGATGCCCTTCTCTTGCGCCTCCTTCCATCCCGCTCCCTCCCTCTGCCCGGCAAGTCCCACATTCCTGTGCTTAGCTAAACCCTGGATCCATCTTTCTGGCACAGGTGGTGCAGAGTGTGTGGGTTCAGGGTGCAAAGAGGTGCAATCATGGTTCAGGTCAGGTACTGATGGATGTGGTGTGACACAAAAACTACCATTCCACAGACATTTCCATCCACAGATTCCCATCAAGGCCGAGTTTTTCCAGCCCTCCAAGCTATGAGGCTTCAGGACTCTGTCATCGTCGTCATTTTGGACCAGCAATGGGATCCCCTGAGTGTCATAGAGAAGCAGCCAACCTCTTCCCACAAGGATTCTGCTGAAATGAGGGATCAGGACTCAGGCCATCAGAAGGGATCTGAGATTTCCCAAAATAAAAGCTGATGTTTCCCCCAGCTACATGCTGCTCAATGCTACCCAGGGACTGCAGTCTCAGTTACAGTCCATGACTTTCATTATTTCAGTCTTTGTCTAGAATTTAATGCTGTCCAAAGCCTGGTCTGTACATTCTCCACAGCACTCTCCTCTGGCCCCTGCTGGGTCTTACTCACCTAAACAAACAGGAAGGGAAGGAGGCATTCCTGGAACGATGCTAAATAGAGATTACAGAGTTAACTTGACTCCTCCACGCAGTGAAACCAAATTGGATTTGCCAAGCTAGCAGCCCCTCTCCTGCCTTCCCTGGCTGGTATCAATCTAATTACTTTTTCTCCCACGCAGCTTTTTTCTTTTCAGTTCAACTTACTGGAAAATCAGAAAAAAAACTGGCTCTGAAGGATTGGATTTGGGGTGAGCTGGCAGAACTCATCATAAACTGCCAAAGCAGCATCAGCACAGAGGCACCACAGCAAAAACCTCAGCACACGGCTGGGAGGGACCATGGCGGCATATCTGCTTTTCCATGCAGGCTTCCCAAACATGGGCACTTGGAACCTACATCTAATAAATCCCTAGGACAGCTGATGTTGGGGTCTCGAAGGCAGAGCAGCTTTCTAATCGGGAAGAGACTCTTCTCTATCTGCAGGAGCCTCTTCAGTTTGCTGTGGGATACAGGATAAGAAATTAAGTCCGGTAATAACAGATCCCTCATAATGACACCTTCATCTTCTGTGCAGAGACTCATAGATTGTTTTCTCTCTACTCAAAAATTCAGGGTCTCACTGTTCAGCTTCTTGATGCTGATGAGCATCATTTCTCTCACAGTGATTTCTCTTTGGTACTTGGCATGGAGGGAATTTGCACCCCCAGGACAGTTGCAGCCCCTGCCCCTGCAGGATCTCCCTGATGCAGCAGGAGCAACCACGGGTGAGAGGGCCCAGGGAGGGGGTGAGCTGGCATCCTGGTCCGGGTTCCTGCCCAAGCAAGTGCCTCATCCCAAGGACCACCTTGTCCCTGGCTGCATGCTGATTAAGAACTGACAGCTCTGTCCCAGATTCAAAGGAAAAAAGCATTTTATCAGGAGCTCAGCCATTGCCCTGCACCAGCCTTTCTCCACCAGCTGGGATTTCTCCTCACCACACGTGACCCTGGAACCTCTGGGACATCTCACAATCCCAAGGGGCACTTGCATGCAGCCTCCCACTAGGCTGCTTTCTAGGGACTTGCCATCAGCTTTTATGCTATTTGATTTGTTTCCCTGCCCTGCAGATCACCCTGAGGCCTCACTTCTGCATTTCTTCACCCATTCACACACCTGTTCCCTGGGTCTCTGTATACACAAACTCTGTGCAGGTCTGGAAAACTTCCCTCCAGAGCTGGAGAAATCTCAGTTTCAGGAAGGGAAAAGAAGACTTCCATGTGCAATGATCAGAGCAGCATTTTAAGCTGCCAGTCACTGGCAGTGCCCGCTGGCACAAGGTGCCGTCATGGTCTGAGGAACAGGGAGCACTGTCTATTTGGTGAAGCTGATTGCTCTCAACCAAAAATGAACACACCCCTCTCTGCCCCCTGGGGAAGACACCCCAGCTGCTGTAGGGCCCTGCCCTGCCTGTGGTCCTGAAGGCATTGGAAATATTGGACACTAGTGGAGGACGGCTCAGGCAGCTCTAGAGGCACTTGCTGTGGTGCCAGCAAGAGGCCTCTGTTGGGAGGAGGCATGAGGAACTGCAGGAGGACAGGCACAGAGATGAGTAGGAAAGCTGTGAAGGTGCCTGGCAGATCTTCCTATGATCCCTTATTTCGAGGATGGGGAGTTCCTACATTAGAAGGGAAGAGAAGGTTGGCATCACATATTTCTGTTGTGATTTTCATCCTCCCAGCTCTTCCTTAGGATGGCGAAAGATCACACTGCTTTCCAGGCCTGAGTCCGGCATTAAATGATAATCTATTACTTACCTGCTCACGGCTCCAGGAGAAGTAAAGGACAGTGTTTCTACCTGAAACCTACCCCAGGCTTCAGCACAAGCAGAGGATAGTCTCCAGAGACGGGATTCAGGCACAACCCACCTAGTGTTGGCATCCCTGGGCATGTGGAAAGCAGCACAGCTCTCATGCATTTCAAACAGGAGCAGAGCCTTCTGGTATTTTCCCAAAAATTATTCTCAGCACCTTTTTTTGTTTGCAATAGGAGAGAGAAATCATCTCCACATTAATCAATTAATAAGCAGTGGTGGTGAGAGCTCGTGCTGGTGGCAGCTCTCAGCTAAGTGTGGTGGGTTGTGCAGATTTGTGACTAATGGGCCACATTAATTCCCAAATTGTCTCAGCCTGGATGGCTGGCTCTGGCAGAGAGGGAAGATTTAGGATGATTGCAGTTCCCATCTCAGGAAGCAGCTATTTACTGTTGTAACTGCACATCAGGGAATACTTTAAAAAGCTCAAAATCTATCAGTCAGATTTTAACCTCCTTTAGCAGAGAGTGGGAAGTAGGTCCTGCAGCTGTGGTACATAGCTGTCTGAGCTCCCATGGGAGCCTGGCAGGCAGCCACAGCCCTTCTTCAGTGCCTCTCAGAAGGAGAGGTGCTCCTGCTACGTTCATCATGGGTGAAATTCCTCCACAGCAAAACCTGAAAACCAGATTTAAGAGCAGAAAAGAGCAGAGCAACTCCCTCCAGGAGAGCTTTTTGCCCCCTTTTCCTAAAGGTGGATCAGTTAGGTGCAGCTCTGAACCAAGATGCTCGTGGTAAGACCCCTTCCAGGGCAGCATTTCTAACTGGGTGACCAGGGTTGCTCGTCCTTCCCTCTTGTCTGCTCATACAGTACACAGCACAGCACTGTGGAGATGCTCTCAGCTGCAAGGGGAATGCCAGCAGCATGCCTGGGAGGCAAGCCACCTCTTCTCCCATGCCAAACTCTGCTCCCACCGCTGCCAGCATGGCGGGAGGTGCTCAGGCAGCACCAGTGTGTGACAGGAAGGAACACGGAGCATTGGCGGTACTCAAAGATACTATGGATGCCCTGGGAGAACAAGCAGCAGCCCTTTCCCTCAGTGGTACCTCTACCTGATCTCTGTTCAGTCTCCCAGGAACTCCAGGGATCCTTGCCCACCAAAGCAGCTGAATGTGGTTTCTGGGCTCTGCCCCTCACCCTTCCAGAGAAGCACCTGGGGCAGGATAGGCAGGGATCACAGGAGGCCACTCACAGAGCAGCTCAGGCAGCAGGGGGGAAACAAGAAATGAGGGTTCTGCCAGCTACACACCTGCTTGGAGGGCCCACAGCTCATGGAAAGGCAGCACCTTCCCTGCCCTGCAAGGATCCCCCCAAACCTCCCAACTTGGCTTGGCACCAGGGGACAGTGGTTGTTCCTTTCCTGAAACACACTGGCACTTACCCATGGCCTCTATGAGCTCCAGACAGTGAAAATAAAAATCATTATTTCTTAAATGCAGAAGAGGTAGAAGAGGGGTGCTCTGGATGCAATGTGAATTCTTTTCAGTCAGGCTGATAGTGCTGGGTGTGTGAGGCAGAAAGAAAGTAAAAGAAATGAAAACCAATGCTCCTCTCCAAACCCAAAGCCACACACACAAAAAGCCAAACCCCAGGTCTTCAAAAGCTCTCACTAGCACTCCCTTAAAGTTGTTTCTCCACCACTCAGCCTGCCCACAACACACTGATGACTGGAATAAAGACTGGAATGGCGTTCCATAACTAATATGGAAAAACTCCGATGTCTAATGAAATCCTTATACTCCAGCAAACAAATGTTACAGCACTAAAGCTTTTCTTCTTCTTAACAGCACGCATGCTTTGTCTACAGCATTTGAGACATCCCTGTCTTTGGTTTACTGATACTGGGGTGATGGGCACACATTGCTGCCATGGTTTCTCACAGCAAGACTAGAACAGTACCTCAGATGACTGATGAGAAGGACATCAAGCACAAGTAAGAAATTCTCAGCAACTAACTGCTCTGAAGTTAGAGACTATTTTAAATTTTTGTCTTGATACCACAATCCTTGCTGTTAATTTTCTTAAATTCACAAAACCAATAATTAGAGCAACCCTTCTTTCATACTTACACGTCTCAGACAGTTGTGTTTTCTATGTCCTATAGGAATAAAATTGCAGTTTATTTATGAATAAATTAATTTTAATTTCTAATACAGGTATTTCAAGTTTTCTTTTGCAATTTGTCTTTTCTTCTTACCGATGCCAAATAAATCAAGAGTATGTATGTGAATATGAAGACTCTCTCTTAATGATTTTAGATAAATGCATAATTTCAAGTCAAGGCAAACCACAGGAAGGAACCCCCAGCCTTCAGGACCTCTTTCCCACAGCCTTATAGCTGACTTTTGAGATGTAAACCTCTCCCAAGTGCTTCTAAGATGTTTTGTTTTAACTTAGCATCCTCTTATAGTGCAATAGGAGACGTGGCAACAGCAGGCATGTGCACAGGGATGAGACAGAAGGTCATCAGATAGGCGGGTATCTGAACACTTCTGTCCAGTCAAGAAGCCACAAAAAGGCCTGAGAAATTGCTGTTGGGAGAGAAACCAATTTTATTCTGTCCTACTGGACCAAAACTGAGAATTTAGATAGCAGGTGTTTCTGGCTCACTTGAAGGTTACTTTGCTGAAGATTCCAAGGGAGGAGAATAGTAAAGAGATCTTCCTTCGGCAGTTTTATGATGTGTATGTGTCCCTTTCAGCTGGAACAGGCACTTTACTAGAAGCAGAAAAATTATACAGGTTTTGTCTTAACTGCACACTTTGCCTACCTGACCCAATGCCAGCATTCAAAGAGCAGAGACCATCAGACCACAAACAGTGCTGTAAAAACAAAGACTAGTATTTCAGTTGTAAAATCTTTTTTTTTTTATTGTTACAAATATACATATGAATAAAATCCCTTCAACCTGTAATGTAAGTGGGTAGCTGTGAAATTTGCATCCCCTCCCTCAAAAGCTGAAATGTTTTTACAGATGTCAAACTATGTTTCTCATAGAATTACACATTGAAAAGCAGCTAATATGCAGACAGAACCGAGGAAGGCCTCCAGAAAACACCAATATTAATAAAATTTCAATTGCCCTCATTCCAATCAACTATATACATTAATATACGAATGTGGAAGCATACCATGGTTATATGTAATCCAAATCCTTCTCTGTTGTGCTTTCTGACGGTACACAAATGTAAGCGTTGGAGCTTTATGTACAGTAGGAGAACAGGAAGAAAGAAGCTCCCTATGGGAGAATGTAAAAACCATACCCAAGCATTTAATATATATAATCTATACAAATTATTTTATTAGTGTGCTCTTTTAATATAATTACAATGTGCAATTGCATACCGCAAGAATATATTTATAGGTAAGTCACGTGCAGATCTGACACATTTACATTCAGCAGTACAACACATTACCTGCTGTACAGTGTATTAGTGTAAAACAGTGTCCAGTTAATTTGCTTTGCTTTCTAAATGCCCTAATGCAGGGCACTCTTTGTAGCTGCTTCGGAGAAATTCAAGTAGAGTACATGAAAGAATGGCTGGCTTTAGGCAAAGGCATGGAAAGGAATGCCTGCACTGTACAGACCAGAAATTAAGGACCGAATCAATGCGAGGTGTACTGTAAATCAAGATTGGAAGATCAGGTTTTCTGCATGGAAATGTACCTGTGGTGAAAGAGCAGCTGACTAAAAGGGCTGTTGATTGCTGAACCCCGATTGTTATAAAAAGCTCTTGCGCTACAAAGCACTTGTACTGATTGCTAAACAAAAATAAAATCTTTATCTGCTTCTTCGCCAGAGTCACTGGACTTGCTTCCCTGCTGGCCGTCTTTACTTAAGGACCTCTGCTTCAGTTCCTGGAACTCATGAGACTGCTGCCCAGGGCTTCTTTTTGCAGCTGCATAAAACAGAAATAGGTCTTACTAATGATTGCAGAAGAGACAGGAAGAAGAAAAAATCACAATAAAAAAAGGCATTAATGCACATGGGACCTGCTCCTGATCCCATTGAATTAATTTCACTAGCAGGAGTAGCATAGGTCCATTAATTCTTCCAGCCAGAAAAAAGTGAGAGAAGAGAGAGCTGGAGCAAGCTTTATACCATTGTTGGTCGGCAAACAGGCAAACTTGAAACATTACACTTAGTACTTCACTATGACATGGATAAACACTACAGTTAGAAATGGCCTGGAGATTTTCTTCTCACCACACCACTTCCAAACCAGAACAGCATTCTTTTTTCTAGCTGGGATGGATCTCAGACAGTGCACTCCTGACTGCTCAGCTGGATGCCCCTGCTGGGCACCCCTCAGACCAGCAATGCACACCTCAGGCAGGCCTGTCTCCCTAGCAGGACACATCTGTGTTCTCCCTTTTGACTCGGCAGCTTTGATCAGGACAGACAATCACCTCGGCATCCAAGTCACCCAAACTGCTTCTCCCTGCCCCACTACACTGCTGGGTCCCAATGTCCTCCCTGTCCCCTGATAGGAAGGACACCCATGGCTCTGAGCCCAACCATTGTCTCTTCCAGATGAGACCATGGGCTCTGCACCTTGCTGTGCTCTGCACCTTGCTGTGCTTGGCAATGGGGAAAGCAGGAGGGCATATCCACACTTCCCACAATCTAAATGCAAACAGTACCAATTCTGTTCACGCAGCACTCTCAAATCTCCATAAAGCCAGGGCTTTCTCCAAACTTATAAGCTTCAAAATAAATTGGAAAAGAAGGTTGTAAAACCTTGTTGAGATTCCTGATCTAATCAGTGGCCTACAACTGCTATGGTAACAAGATGGTTATACACATCAACAGGGTGACCTTATCCAAGGACTGACAGCATTAGAAATCTCATACTTGCACTTAAAACGAAACTTTAAACACACAGTGGCCTTTAAACATGACCTTGTTGCAAGTCACCTAGCCTCACTCCCACAAAATTAAATGTTGCCATTACAAGACCTTCTTTGCTCCACCATTTCAGGCAGGGATGGTCGGCTTTGGTTCCCACTGATCCTTGTGCCTGACCACTTTTGTGAATCCCTCTCTTGACAAGGCACCAGGAACTGCTGTGGCCATGCAGCATCACCTCTCCTTCGCCACGTACCACTCACCTGTAGCCTCACCACTGCAAGGGACAGCCTGTCCTGTCATCAGCATGCAGCTCCAGCCACAGCAGCAGCCTGCCACTGACCATCTCTGTGGCCATTTCTAAGTGTGGCAGGCTGTGTTAGGGACTGCCAGGAATGTGGGAAGTGCAGAGAGGGATCCCGAGGCAGCCACATAGTTCTCCTGAGTCCAAAATACCTGGTTTCTCATTTGTGCTAGCCAAAATATGTGACGAAATGAGGGCCAGCAGCTACATACTCACTGCATTCTTATCCTGGCTTTGCAAGTTGGGAAACAGGAAGGTATTTTGAGATAGGTTTCTAAAGACATTTCATAGAACTGGAGAGCATTATGATACTGAAATCCTGTAAAAAAGTATTCAGGCATTTCCACCTTCCAAAACACCACTGCTTTTCAAATAAATAGGTGCCTGGAAATTTTTTGAGTCATCCTTGATACCAGTACCTCCTCATAATTACCTGGCCTTTGTCTGGCCTTCATTGATCTTTCAAACAAAACCCAAAACACATCCTGCAGCAGCCATTTTAGTTTATGGCCTGCTAAATATAGGCAAATAGTTTGCCCCGTAAATGACTGAAAGATATATGAGACATTTAAATCCACATAGTGCAAGAAGGCTGCTGCCAGAAGAGCTTACCCTTGCCTCGATGAAACCGCACACAGGTGACCTGCAGTGGTCTAAGGCAGGATCTCAGCTTGCAAAACTTACTTTATCAGAGAGGTATCTCAGAATGAACTAAAATATAATAATTTGATTATGACAGGGAGGGGAGATTCCCAGTTTGGATGGACTAAGTTTGATTCTACAATAAAAAAAGGAAATCCATTTACAAAGTTTGGGCTGAGGAAGGGTTATGGGATGTCTTATAAATAGAAAAATTGTGGGTAAATGGAGTTGCATAATGTGTTCAAATACCCAAATAAAATACTGTAGAAAAACAATTAATTTTGAACAACTCTTTAAACAAACCAGTTAAGAGGTAAAGATAAACATGTAAACATATACCATTTGAGAACAGGGGTTTTTATATATTAAAAGCACATAAAGGAACCAAATATTTTTATAGCCTATTGAATGAGCTCACTGTTAGGACAAAGCTGCTCCTCAATACAGCACAGTGCTGGGCTTGGGTTCTTTTGGTGGTGTTTTTGTTTGCTTTCGCAACTGAAAATCAAAGTAATAATAAATAATCCAATTTACCCAGTTCTCAAATGGTTTTGTGAGTGATGCACTGAAACTGGCACTAACAATATTCAAGCTGAAATGTTTTTTGAAACACTAAGGTGCATGATCTAAGAAATGGCAGGTGTGCAAGCACAGCAAGCAGCAGCCAGCCTACCTGCAGCGCGCCGGTGCTGCTGCACTGAGCAGTCACAGACTGTAGTGAGTGCTCCTCTGCAGAGAGCTACATGGGACTGACTGGTCACTGGAGTTGCCACAAAGGAAAGATGCACACACATGTTTTATCTGGGAATTTTTTCATGCCATGTAAATCCCATGGGGACAGAAAGCTGATTAGAACCCCATGAGATTTTTACCTTTCTCATAATGACAAATGACAAACCCATACTCTTCTGTGGCTTCTCTTCTATTACCATTTCTTAACAATTGTTAGTGCCAGTTATCAAGAACCATCTTGATGAAAAATGAAAACTTCTAACCAGAAGTTGGCTGTGCCATCCTCTGCCCAAGCACATTAGCTTCCTCTTCTGCACTGGTAGAATACTGCCCCGGAGTGGTTTTCACGCTGCCAGATGGCTTGGCACAGTCAAGAGCTGCATCTCTTTTTTGACAATCTCCTGTTTGCTCTAGCAAGGAAAAGGATTCATTTATACTCCTAAGCTGTTCTGTAGGCCCATGTACCGAAGGTAATAGGAAAAAATTCACTTATCCAACCCATTTAATCAATTATGCAGAGAGTAATAATCAGTATGCCAGTTGCTTGCTTAAATGTAGTTGAGATATCTTGGGGTGTTGGTAACTGCAGCCCGATCTCACAGCTGCGCAGTGCAAAGAGATGTATTTGCAGATTGTCCCATGAAGTACAGTTAAAGTCATAAACATAAAGCATTTTATAATCAAGTATCATCTAATTTGTAGCCTTATTTCACAGGAGATATGATTTTGTTACTAACTCAGACAGATTTGCAGTGATTTACCAGTTGCAGAAATAAATTGAACATGCTAGCCTGAAGAGAGGCAGAAAGCAAGGACAGAGGAATGGCTGAGTGAGGAAGTAGGACAGTAACAAATAAAAAAGAAAACACGAAAAGGAATAAAAAAATAAACAGAATTTACTCTTTCTCAAACAACTTTATGCAAAGCCCAGCAGATCCTTAAGAACCTGGCAAGTCTAAACTATTATTGATAAAATATGCACAGTGCCATGTAGAGCCGAATAGAAAATTCTGTGCTTGGCTAATTTGACTGGAGAGGTTTAAGAGAGCAAGGAGCAAGAAATCACAGTGCCTGACTCTTGTTGCTTTTAGCAACGTGGATCATCTGAGTAATGGCAGTGGGCTCTGTAGGCAGCACAACTTCTCAGTCTTCACAACCCAGCCTTATGTAGCTGCCTCAACTTGTTTGTCTCCATTCTATGCTGTGAAAATCTGCTGTCAGAGTGTGAAAGGGCACCCCTTTGTTTCACAGCTTAAGTGATGGGAATCACCTTAGATGGCTTTCTTGAGGAGAGACCCAGGAAGGAGGACATCTCACCCTCAGATTTCAAACATCATCACTTGTGCTCGCTAACACCATGCTGAGCAACATTTCTGTCACTACTTCTCCACATATTCTATGCTATCAGAGGAAGCTTTGGCTCTTCTAAGAGTCAACTCAGGGCATGAAAATGCATCAGCAAAAGTAGGAATCCAGTGCACACATGAAAATCAGCAAAGAGAAGAGAGCAGCCTGCTACTGTGCATAAAAGATGAAAGGTACCAAGTCTTGCCTGGGCACACAAAGACTCATTGCCGGAGGACGTGGAGGCAAACTCAGTCACACGTGGAGACCCCACAGAAATAAAAACAAAGAGAGCAGTGGGCTGGCTGCAAGGAACAAAGTTATGGCTACTCCCCCGGAAACATGCTGAACCCCAGAGCTGCATTTCACATTATTGTGTGACCAATATCAACCAGCATCTTAGTTCAGACCAAACCAACCATAAATATACGTAACACATCAGTACCCTCATTGTTCAGTTACATTTTTAATACCCAGGGATTAATTGTTCATTTGATTTGATCAAAGGAAGATGAGTGGA
Organism: Melanocharis versteri; assembly: GCA_013397845.1. Taxonomy (NCBI): domain Eukaryota; kingdom Metazoa; phylum Chordata; class Aves; order Passeriformes; family Melanocharitidae; genus Melanocharis; species Melanocharis versteri. Next base: position 249,324 of record VZTG01003865.1, read on the forward strand.
GGAGATGCTGAATAGGTGACCAGATACATTTTCCTTGCTTTTTTTGCACCTTCAAATGCATAACCCTCTTCTCTTCCAAGTGAAAACAAACCAGGAGACAGACAATGACACATGAAATTTCACTAGAAGACACCAGTTATACAAACACTCCTACCTTCTTGAGAAAATGATCTGACTGAGGGGCTGCTCTGACCATCCTTTTCTTTATCAGAAGGAACTTTCTTCAGCACTGGTGGAAGCAGGGCAACTTTTGGGGAACTGGGGCCAGAGGGAGACTCTGGAACATCCTCTGTGGAGGACCACAAACAAAAGGGTGAGAAGGAGAAATTATACCTACACTGAACTCACAGAAACAGTGCTGTTTATGATGGGCCAAACCTCAACACAATACACAAACAAGAAACAGCCAGAACCTGTTTCAGAAAAAGAAGGATTCAGGAATTTACATTACGATAATTCACATTTCCAGGTGAAAGACTTTTAGCAGGCAAAGAGAAGATCTCAATTTCAGCATTTTGCATGTGTGCTGCTATTCTAGTGCAAATAGAAATCTGATGGGACCAAGTGGTTTACCTGCAAGACATAAGTATGCAATTTGTAAAGAACAGCTGAAAAAAAAATTTGGATGGATTTTTGGAAATATTTGTTCTAGTTATATTTTTATTGTCCTGAAACATAATGAACTGATCAATTTAGATGTCCTGTTTCACAATTAGAAGGTCTAAAAGTGAACCAGGGAAACAAATTACATAAGAAGCCTTACAGAACCCCGTACCTCCACAAATAACTTCCCAGAGCATAACACAAGGGCATCCATAAAGACTTGCTAAAGAGAAAAAATACTTCCATCTTCTGGACTGAGAGAAAATCTGAAACTTAAATTCAAATCCATGGTTTAAAACCATCTGGATATCTTGTTTCTCTAAAAGGCTGGATATGGATTCTGTAAGGCAAGTTGACTATCCCCTTTTCAGTCCTTACAGGAAGACCTTTTTAGTCTTACACTACACAGGCCTCATTTGGATAGAAGGGAAGTACAGCCACAGTGGATTACTTAAACTGCTTTTAAATTTGCCTCTCAAGGAGTAAACAGTGGCATATGTACACAACAGAGGAACTAGGAAGATATATTAGCATTGATAGAAGAACAAAACAAACTCAGAGTATCATCTGTATTGCGTATTTGTGAAAAGAGTTAATTCAGTTGCATACTAGAAATTAATCAAAATTTATCTCTGCTGAGGAGACACCACAAAGAGTCAACCATTTCACTTTCAGCACAGGAAAGCAATGAGCTTCCCAAATGCAACTTGGGATAAACAGATACAACAATTCTTGGACCTTCTCCATGCATTTGATACGCCTGTGAGGCCACTTGCTTGGGGAAGCTCAGTATTGACACATGGAGGAGCACAGTGATTGGCAAACACAGCTAGATATAGGCTTTCAGTCTTTGACAATTTGTGGACATCTGAGCTGTGTTCCTTTGCACCCAGATTACTTAGCAAAAATTTGCTACCATTTGTGTGGCCACACTGCTGGAGACAACAGCGAGAGCAAGAGCACAGAAAGGATGATTGCTTGGTTTTCTTCATCACATTGCCTGGGCATCCCTAGGCAGTGGGTTACTACAAGTCTAGGACAGAAGTTAGACTGCAACAGAACTGTGCTGCTTTTACTATCGACCAAAGAGCTGGCTTATTATGGGTAAGTATTAATTACTCCCTTGGGTTAAACCCACAGTATGCTCTGTCTGCAGGAAATAGGAGCTGGCAGAAACAGACGGCTCAGGCCTTTCTGATACCTAAGACTTTGACACAGCACTGCCTATTTTACAGATTAAGCACCACTAAATAATCCATGCTTTCCTGTTGCATTCATCTTCATGAGCATCTTACCCGACATCTCTCATTTCGATGACCATTTGTAAAACGGTCAATAAAATAAATATAAATCCACCTAAAATCTGAAGGTGATTTTGTATGTGAACAACATTCTACCCACTGGAGTGCAGTGACTAAGGAATGCTCAGGTTTCACATCAAGGACAGGAAGGAGGCTGTAAGATCCCTTTGATTCCTCATCCTTACCAGAAGTTATGTCATTCTAAGGTCAACAGTGATTATGGGAAAAGTCAAGAGGGCTGCAAGCTCTTACAGATGGCCATGCTCACATTTTTCGCTCCCTGGCAGTTAATGAGCTGTATTTGCTGTAGATACTTGGGAAGTCTGTAACTGGCTTTTAATTCCTCTCAACTGCAGTGGCTGTACTTTGGCAAGAGAGGGTTGTGACACTGGCCAATTAAACAGCAGACAGACAAATGCATGGGAGATCTGCTGAAAAATTTCCCACTACTGGAAACCCTAAGATAATATCTGGGCACGAGGCAGTCTTGCAGGGTTATAAAAGCACAGTTACAATTATTTTCAGTCACAAGCAATAAGGAAAGAAATGAAGGCTAAACAAGGAAAAAGTAAGAGACAGTTGGTTTGTGCAAGTTATTAAGAATAACAAGCACTTGCTTGAGGGGCTAAGGGCAGCCTGCCACAAAACTCCAAGGGCTTTAGTATATAGAGCCAGGTGTTCAGAGAAAATACATTTATTTTTGTCAGTGCTATTAGAACTGAACTTTGATGCTGAAGTTGCTTTCTGTGCTCACCTCTTCTGTGAAAGCAGGCTAACCCAAAATAGCTCTGCCACTGCCACTATACTGCTTCTCACACTTTACTACTGAGGATCACAGATAAAACCATTTTAATAAGTTTTTTCAAATTAGGGCAAAAGGAGGTGGAAAAGAAGGATGTGAGTCAAGAGCAAGGCACTGAAGAACCCATCCCTCTCCATTCAACTCCTGTTCCAGATGTGGCAGTGGGTGTCTCCTCCACAGCCCACACAAACAGCACCCAGGAGCACCCAGAGCTGGGGACAACGACTGCCCAGAAGAGCTCCTCACCAGTACGAGAGGCAGAGCGTGGTTTCTGTGGCACTGTGGGTCGTCCTGCCAGGCTGGGCTTTGTTGACTGCAGTGGGGGCTTTGGACTAGTCGGTGTATTGGAGGAACTTCTCGCCTTTGCACCAGCTTCTGCCTTTGGTTCAGCTTTTGAATTTTTTTCTGATGATGCTGAGATGGAGTCACCTTTATTCGATGCAAACCGACTCTCTGGAAGGGTCTGCTGTTGTTTAGGCACTGAAATAAATAGGCAGATAAAATAAAGTCTGCTGCAACACAGAAGGCTTCATGCACAGGTATATTAGTGTGGAAAATACCACCACAAGCTAACACATGCACTGCTATGTGACTGTGTAAGAAGATCCCTAATGTCTTATTCAAAATCACTGCAAGCAAAGCATCTAAACTGCTAATTTTGACACGTGCTAAGCTTTGTGATTCAATTGCCCAAGAGAGTAATTGCATGTCCCCCTTTTTAATATATTTGGGATGATGGCTAGCTGGACCTTATTCCTCCGTCATATTTCTAGGAGCAGATGGCACAGCCTACCTGCTGAGAAAACAGTGATGGATCAGTGGAAAAGGCAGCTCTTGGCTGTTTTGTGTCTCTACAGACAAAAGGTTGGGTTTCCAAGATCAACAGAGAAATCCTGGCCCAGAAAATAAATCCCAAGTGTGTGACCAGCAGGCTACATCTTTTTATTTGTTGCTTTTAGCAAGCTGAGAAGAGATTTTGAAACTTAGCCCTGATCAAAGTATTCTTTATGTAGTATTTTGATTTGTCTAATAACACTGTATATGGCTTGCAGTTTCCACCCATTAGTAAGTTTACCAACATGTCATTTATCCCAAACAAAGACCAAGGTATTTAGAGATAAATTTACAGTGACTTCCAAGCAGTAAGTCAGTCCCATCTAGCTGTGCAAGCTGGTAGAAAGCCTGCTGGACTCCAGGTTGCTAACAAGCAAACAGCCTGCCCTACTTTCCTACTCCGCAGCTTTCAGGAGGTTGAAGGTTTGTATCTAGCAGTTTCAATGATAATCTTGGAACTTGTCTGTTAGCCTGGGACTTCCAACGGTTGTCACATCTTTAATCTCAGAAGAGAATTACAGACTAACTGAAATGCAGGCTGGTAGCCTTGGTACTCGGCAAAACTGAGTGTGTGCTCACAGATGCCGACTTGACCTACCTACCTGCTATTCCCATTCAGAAATCCTACTGAACACGGAAGTGCTGAGCACAGACATTTTAAGGGCAGTGGGAGGGAGGGGGAGTGTTTATATAGTTTGTTCCAAACCAATCTCCAGTATGTTTTTCCAGCCTAGGTAGCTGTTCTCCAGCCCAGCTGGAGTTAAACTCTGGCAAACCAGACAGCTGTGTGGTGCATACAGATGAGTGCAAGTGCGTGACAGGGAGAGTTTGTGTCTGACACATGAAATACTTTCTTGCTGCAAGTGAAACAGCGGGACACCGCCCGCACCTGTGCGTGTGTGCATACAGAGAAGGCAGGCAGCATCCAGACACAAAGCAAGGAATAAAACCCCCCAAAATTATTCTCCTTCTGCACTACTAGCTGTAGTTCTCCTGTAACAACATTCAGCAATTTTCCATTAACTTTCTTTCTTGTCTTCCTGACCTCAGGCCTTCTAACATTATTAGAACACGGTAATTTAAAATAAATTAGCGCAAGCCAAAGGCAAACTGTAGTTGCAACAATGAAGAGGAGCCTTGGGGAGCTCTCAAGCAAGAGTGGTAAGGAAACAACTGACAGCTGGAGGCCAAAAGGAAGGGGCAAGCACAGTGCAGTGAGGTGGGGCTGAAATGGGTCACATATAGAGACAAAGACCAGGGAAAAGTTGAGGTCAGACACCCGCAGCTACTCCAATGTCCAAAGTGCAGACTATCCTTGCTCCTCTGACTTCAGTATGCTGTCATCAGGGAACACATACAGTCTACAAGGTCCTCCTCAAAAGACAAGCAGGCTTTAAAAGCACTGATTTATAGATTATGGCATGCTTTGAATACGCTTCTTAAAAAAAGCTTTAGAAAAACATAAAACTTCAAAATTGGTATTTGAAGTGCTCAGATGGCCACATTTGGATTTTGATTTCAGCCTGTTTTTCCAGCCTTGCTTCTGTATGTTTTAGCAGTCCTGTGTGCCAGGCTTGCAGGATACCACTGCTGCTGAGAAATCAGACCTGGATTTCCTAGTACAGAGCACTCCTTTCATGCAGTAAACACAAACCACCAGAGCTGAATCCCTTTTGAAGCCTTCAGTGGCCAGTCCCAAAAGTATACATGGAAACCAGTCTGTCAACTTGTCCTCGGGTGGCTGCAGTTTGGCACTGCCATGTCAGGGCCCAGGACTGTGGCTTGACAAGGGCATGGAAAGACAAGGTGCAGAGGGAATCATGCTGTAAGCACTGCAAGGCTGAACACCATTTCATACACAATGGAGAGCTGTTTTGTGCACACGAGCAGTGTCCAGGGGCCTCCAGAGCTTTGCACACAGCCCTGGCTTCAATCAAACTGGGTAAATCCTGGGAAGAGCCAGCTGCCAGTGACTGTGAGTCAGGACTGCTGACAGACTGACAAGACTACAGTCAGCTGAAAGTCAGGACTATCCGAGTTAGTATGAGCAGACTTAAACCTTGAAAACTGGTCATATTTCCATCCTCAGATACATTGAGCACTTCCTCTTCTTTGTGCAGACATTTCTGCTGGCTCTTGGGTTGAGCTTCAGCTTTGCTGATCCCATTAAAAGCCAGCCTTCTTTCAAGGGCGCACCAGGCACCTGCACCAAGTACTTTCTGTGCAAGAAAAGCAAAAAGTGAGCCATCAACTCAGCCCTGGAGCTGACTTCATGAGAAGTGCCATCTATAGCACAAAAAGTGAGCTTGTTTCTAATGCTCTTCACATAGTGTAAGCTCCTATTTTGCTTAACCAATTGTAGACATTCAGTCTGAAGAGGGAAGTGAGATTTTGGACATCAGGCATTTTGCATTTTCTAGAAAGTTTATACCAGGAAACTTATACTGTACCTGTACCACTTCCATCCAGTCGTTCTGAGCTCATTGTTGTGTCAAAAGACTCTCTGGGAGTCGTGTCATTCCCAAGTTTCTGAAAGAGTGATAAAAGCTCTCATATTAGTAATATATCTGCCATTAATACAACTCAGTAGTTCTGTGAAGAAAAACCCTCTAATTTGGAAGCCATGAGGCAGAGACATAGCAAGAAATGGTGCATTCTCTCTTTGTTTCAGATCTTGGAGAGCTAAGTGAGAAGGAAACTACCCTGATTTGTACCTAACACTGCCCCATGCCTATCAGAGCTGCAATGACACACTTCCTCCTATGTGACAGGTCTCCTAATGTACAGGAATTGAAACTGTAGGTGCTAGCTGGAAGCAGCCATTTCTCCAAAGATAGCTCTGTATCTAAAAACTTCTTGTTTGAAATAAAAACCTTTTTCTGAAGATCTAGATTTTGAATATGACTGCTGAATTGATCTTATGCTCTTCTACACAGAAGAATAACTTCTTATTTTAGATAAAATTGCAACTACAGAAGTAGCAGTGCTCACAATATCTACAGGATTCCTCTAAAAACCAACAGACCTTACTTACTGAAAAGTTTTTAAAGCTACCCATCACAAGCACCTCGGGGTGCTCAGCACCTCAAAAGAAAGGGGACTTCTGGTTTATGTGCTGATATTTTGCCTAAGTCTTCTATTGTCAAAAATAGATTTCCTAACATCTTGGTCTCAAAAAAAGCAACTGCAGAGACTTTTGTCATGTCTTAGCTAAGTGAGCTTGAAACCTGTTTATTCATCAGGAGAAACTTAGATATGCAGCACTTGTAAAAGAACCAGCCTCCTTTTACTGCCTTACCTGCTACCAAAGCTTAGGCAGAAGGACAAATGAGAGGATCCAAAAAAAGCACATAGAAGTAGGTACAGGATATGCTAAGAGAGAAAGCCTCATAAAGATAAGATTAGGGATAAAAGTGAGATTTTTTTAAAACTATAAAAGTGGGGATAGACTTCTGCAGGCAGGCAGCTTCAATCTTGATCTTTATTTGCTATTTCAAGACAGTTAGTGTGGCAAATAACTCAAAGCAATTATTTGTTCTGATGACCACTGCACTTGGTTATATACCCATACATAAGTCACGTTGACATGTTCAGGTCACTGCTACTACAACTCCAACACCAACTCTGACTGCCCCTCCGAGAGCATTCAGAAATCTCCACCGCGTGCCACACAGTGTACAAACATGACCACTGCCCTTTGGGGGTTATGATCTGAAAGACTGCTAAGTATAGCATGTAGTTAAAAATGGGACAACAGGAAATGTAGGAAGGAAGAAAATGGTCACAAGTAGCAGGAGTACATATTTATTACAGAAAAAATTGAGGTATTTAGAGTGAAAGTCATATTTCAAATACAAGCATAAAGAAATTCTCTCCAAATATCCATGCTGGCTGTGTGCCTTTCCCAGGCATTTCAAGAGAAGATGAGTTTGGGGAGTGATGCAGAAGACAGTGTAGTTGGCCTTACAGATTTACTGACACCTCCACTTTGCTCATGTAATCTCACAGCTCCTAAAACAAAGCCTCTCTTCAATACAATGAAGGGAATGGAGATGCTGAGTGTTTGCCATTCCTGCATAAGACCTGGCAGGGTGATGCTATCTCCCAACCTCTTGTCTAAGAACAGACGAACACTTAAAATGGCACACTGCATTAAGGAGGGTGCTATTAGAATAATCATTAAACTTCCTGTACTGTAAAACTACCCTGATACAATAAAGTCTTCTGGACAGGTGCACTCTAGAAATGCTGTGACTTGTAGGGCCAGAATATTCAGCTACAGTGTCCATACAGACAGAACAAAGTCACCTCCAAAGATAGCAGAAACATTAAAGCTTTGTGCCACTGGGCAGAAACTCAGTTTTTATTCCCATTTCTTGACTGTCATTGATATTTTGACTAAATTCTCCCCTGTCCACTTCCTAAAGTTACATGTTTCTCTATAAGACTGTCTTGGCTATATATTTTTAAAGGGAATACCACTTTCCTTTTACCGTATTTTTCTTCTGTACCTTGGAAGAAACGCCTTTTTTTGCAACAATCTCTTCATGGAGTGTAAATTCTCATGAACTTTCACTAAGAAACTAATTTTCTTATGTAAATACTGGAGATAGATGCATAGCACTTAGTTACAGTAAATGACTTAGGAGAGCTGCATGACCATATGAAACTAATTTCACTGTAATTCCTTCCTCCCTCTCTAGTTATGGGACTACTGGGGAAATGTGGCCATGTACCAAGACAAGTAGAAAAGCCAGTGCTGGCACCTATTAGTGTAGTACTTAAAAATGCAATTAGGATGTGAGCATGTTTGGCTACCTACTGCACACACATTACAAACAGCTTATGGTCCCCAGACAACAACAAAACACTGGCTGCAAAAATTTACCCTGAGAAGTCAGATCAATGCAGGTGAATTCACCACGTAGATAAATAATGCCCAGGCTGTATTTTTAATAGGAATTCATGCAAGGTTGGGAGACACTGCAGAGCTGGGTGCCATTGAGAGAAAGCAGGCTACGAATGATGGTTTCCTCATGGGCCTTGCTCCAGGTATTTAAAAATCCTGTGTGTAACACTAGATGGAGCTAAAAGATCTATTAATGCGTACCCTGAGGCAATACTGATCTGCAAATACTTGACTCTACCATTAGTGCCAATTCCCACGTTGTATTCTAAGCAAAAGAAAACAAAAATGCATTTACCATCTTCCCATCTACTCTGCACCTGCTCATGACTTTTATCTGTAACAAGACTGTGGTAGGGTATGAATGAAATAGTAAATTCCTTCTGGCTTTGTTTTCATGTAAAATAGATCAGAATATAAGCAGCCATCTGTACCTTACAGGAAAATACAATTTTCTATCATACTGAAATTCTGATAAATTTGAAGATGTTACAGAACTTGATACCATAACCATCCTAAACAATGTAGCAGTGGGATGCTGTCTTCTGCAGCTCGAGTGTCAGGATACTGTACGATTTCCACCTTCATGAGTATCATGAATAAAACTGCAAACCTAAATTATTTGATACTGTGATGGATGAAGTATGTGAAAAATGCTTTTGAACAGCAGTTCAATTTTGTGTCCTCTGAGCAACACTAAGATAGATAACTCAGTACTCTGCTATGTACAGATTCCTACTTCCGTTCAGTTTTCTTGTCACTCTTTCATAAATGTGTATGTAAAAAGACAGCTCTGTATTACATAAATATAAAATCGTACAAAAAATAAGATCAATAATATTATTTTCTTGTAATATAAACCTGAAGTAAGAGGACTAACCTTTTCAGCCAGTAAACAAGCTAAATGTGGTAAAAAAGCCACCCCAAAACCTCGGAATAGGTAGCAACAACTTTTCCTTTTGATGGATGAAACGGAAGTTTCCAATTAATGTTATGAAAGATCACCAATCAAAGAGGACTTTTACTTTCCCCGCTAAAAAAAAAAATTACATATGCTAATATTCTGCCTCAGTCATGTCCTTCCAGATTTGACTCACTATAGGTAACAAATGTTAAGAACCCAAGAGCATGAAGCATACACAATTATGCACTTATACAAATTCATATAATCTGGAATAGCTTGGTATTTTATAAATTACAGGCAGGGCATAATACTCTTATTTAAAATCATATTGCATTTTATTTGAAAATTTGGTGCTTTAGAAGTCAATGAGACTATTCATGGGCATTACTTAATACTAATGAGAAAGGCGGGAATTGGTCATTCTTTAGAAAAATCTTTTTTGCAGAGGATCCCTTCAATGATTCACAGATGACTGCATTAATTTGAATCTGCTTATGACAAGACTCTGGTGTCTGCAGGAACGGCTCACACATCATGGCAAGCACTGTAAGACTATGAAGAAAGGTAAAAATTAACTTTGGGTGCCTTGCTCAGTCACAGCAAGACAACTCTGTACGTGTTAAAGGAAGGAAAACACAACAAAGCACGAGATGAGCTTTGTTGTAAGGCAACACCTTTTAAATTACAGGCGACACTGGTGGGGAATGGAGAACCTCTGAGTGCCCTGCACATGGAAGAGGAGGAGAGAAGTGAAAAAAGGCTGATTCTTTGGTAGTTGTGAAATATGGCAATTGCAGCTGGCAGGAAGCAGAGGATAATAAGGGGGAAAACCAATGGCAAATGAGCATCAGGCAAAATAGGCCAGATCAGAATGCTTTGGAGGAACACAAGGATATTCCACTCTGTACATTTGCAGAGTGAAGCAGAGTTCCTGCCCAGGATCAGCACTTCACAGAAGAGAAAATTACACAGAGCAAAGGGAATCTGGACAGACAATTGGAAATAAATTTTTTTAACAGGTTATTTTCTTTCATTGTTAGTATTTGAAATACATAAATCAAAGGCATAAAAATAATTAGGTGTGGTACAAAAGGACATAAAAATCAAAAAGTGCAACAAGAAAAGTATATGCCAAATATTGTAAACAGTGACTGGTAGCCAGGTTTACTTCTCTGCATGGAATATATAATTAAATATACAGCAGACCTCTCCATCTGTCTACATCACTTTCTGAAAGAGAAGCATACAGACAGCTACCACTGTAGTTAACTCTGCCACATACCTGAGGTACTGGTGTGCAGGGGGCACACAGTAAGAAGCCTGTCCTAGTTTTACCTTTTCTAAAGCACAATTCCAGCATGCGCTGTGAACAAACCACACATCATACAGAATGCAGATACTGAGCTGGGCTTATTAGTTGGCCCTAAGTTATTCTGTGATATGTGCAAACAATTACATGTCCTCTTCTGTGTTTGTGATGGTCTGACATCCAGTGCAAGGGCAGGCATCACCCCCTCCCCAAGAGGAGAGAAGGAGCAGGTTTAAGGGTGCAACTCCTGCTCCACATGTGCAGCCTGTGCCTTGGCCAGGCTGCTTGTGTTCAACCACCACAGCAGAGAGCAATCCTCACACAGGAACACCACAATCCCTGTTGGAAAGCAGGACTGATGTGTCAAGCCCCAGCCACCAACCCTTGCAGTCCCAACCCATCTCTCCTGAAGACACACAGTTTTTCTCATTTTTTTTAACAACTCAAAAGAAATCAAATTGCCTTCACCTTTTGAGCAGAGGCTGCTCTCTTCTCCTGCTTGGCTTTCATTTCTGCAAGAAGTCCACTGCCCATCACTTGCACACCGTACCTCCGGCCACCCTGGGGGCTTCCCTTGCTGTCACCCCTCTCAGCTTTTGCCACATCATCTGTCTGCACCTCCTCCAGTGAGTCTGGCGTCTTTAATTCCTCGGATCGCTCTGTGCCACCGTTCTGCTCTGCAGGCTTTGCTTCCTTCTTGCTCGTGTCTAAAGCTGGACTTTTTGCAGCAACTTTAGGTGAGGAGGGCTCCTCTGCCACTGACACAGTCTGAGGGCGTTCAGATTTGGAGCCTCTTGATTTGATTAAGTTAAGGAAGCCACTCTTCCTCGAGTCCCTTTTCTTCTTCTCATCACCTGCTTCACTGTGGTCGCTGCCGTCTGAACTTTTAGTTGATGGTCTCCTAAAAAAGACACAGACATTTCAAACTTTTCTCCACTCCCCTCCTCCCTTTTTTAAATAGTAGTGGATGACTTCTTCCAGGCAAAGTCAATCTTTTATATGACCCATATGTTGCCCTAGGCCAAATCATTACCTGGTGTCTCTATATTAAAAACTGGACAAATAGCAGTGATCACACCATCTTGAGGATTCCTGTGCTGCTTTGTGCAGTTGTTTCATCTGCACTGGGCATCCACCTGTTTCTAACACCAGACAGCTCTGACCAAGCTGTCTGTGCACGTATATATTGGGTGTGCATGGCCAGGTTTTGGTAGCAAGGGGTCTACAGGAGTGGCTTCTGTGTGATGAGGGCTTGTGCTGAAGAGGAAAGAGCAGCAGAGAACGAGTGATGAACTAATTGCAGCCACCATTCCCTGTCCCCCCGTGCCACTGCAGAGGAGAAAGTAGAGAAAATCAGGAGTGAAGTTGAGCCCTGGGAAGAGGGAGTGGTGGGGAGAGGTATTTTTAAGATTTGGTTTATTTCTCATTATCATACTCTGATTTGATTGGTAATATATTAAATTTATTTTCCCCCAAGTAAAGTCTGTTTTGCCCGTGATGGTAACTGGCAAGACATCTCTCCCTGCCCTTATCTCAACCCAAGAGCCTTTAATTTTATTTTCTCTCCTCTGTCCAGCAGGAGGGGAGTGATAGAGCAGCTAGGGTGGGCAGAGGGTCAACCCACCACTACATACAATTTCACTATGCTCTGTTTCCAGAGCACACTGCCTGTGGTTTGTATCTGCCCATTAGTAAAAGGAGAAGAACTGATCTAGGCACATGTTCAACACAGCTTTTGGGAGATCTTGTTCCTTAAGGGCCTTGCTTAAAATAGGAACTAGCTGGCACAGCCACTTTCAGTAAGGAATACAGAGGTCACTTTTATAGCGCAGATGCTCATCCTCAAGAAAGAAAAAAAGAACAAACAAGCAAAACCAATCCCTAAAGAACTCACCTGCCACTAAGATTTTCTAGAGGCATCTTCTGAGCAGAGTATTCACACTTAAGGGCAAAGCTGAGCACATCCACATTTGCATAAAAGCATAAAAGCCCCCAAACTGGAAAGAGAGCCACTGGTGTCCCAAATAAAGATCCTCAGCAAAGAGCATGGCCAGGGATAGGTAAACAGGGATGGTGCAAGTTCCCAGGGACATCTGAAATGAGCAGCTGGCAGGCACCCATGGGAAGCACAGGAGAATGCAAGCCTGTGAGCACCCTGAACTTAATCTGCCTAGGACATTTTTCAAAGCTACCATAATTTCATGCCTCCCCACAGGATATCGCACATGGCTTCACATGTCACTATTGATATCTATAACTCATAGTGACTTTAAAACATTTGCTTTTCCTGACATAGCTATCCACCAGTAAACACTTACTGTTTTCCTTAATGGATGTCACATACAGCACAGAAAGGGTCATTCCAAGTTGCCTGGATATCACCCTTCCTTTCTCATTTAGTTATGAAAATATTTTGTGTGTGCACATGCACAAACATGCATGAATTCAAGAACCTACATGCATGGCTCTGTAAATATAAAGGCAGCTACAAAGCATAAGCTGTATAACCCTTATATAAAGAAGGAGACATATTTTTCAGATTAATTTTTTGCTTAAACCTGGAATACTATAAATTGGTCAAACACGTCTTTTACATATTTCAAAACCAGCATAAATCTACTGTCATCTATGAAAACACTGTACCCAACAGCACTCCTCACTAGAGAGAAACACCCATGTGTACAACGAGCACTGGGGAGACTCTCAACCAATGCAAAGCTCTGCATCAGCTCTAACGAGCTTCACTGAAGGGTAAAATGAAGTCAACTGAATTATAAAAATACACGCTAGTCATTAATCCCCCCAACATGGTATAGTAAAGCAATTTATTTCGAAGTAGCCACTTTTAAGGGCAAGTAATTGAATTCACAATGTCTTGACTACTAAGGTATTTTCTGACTTTGACAACAGCAGCCCTGGATACTGGGAACAGGAGTCAAACACAGCTTGAAAGTGCTGCTTGCCCAGCTATAGAGATGGATTTTTTTAAAAAATAACTTCTAAAAAAAATGTTTTAAACTTACTTTGAATCCATTTTTGTCACTTTCTTAGTGAAAAATTCATCCACACCTTCATCCACTCTCCCCATGAGGCCATTCTGATCCCCTTCTGGTGGTACTCCAGCAGACACCTGACAGAAGAAAAAACTCTCTCTGTTACATAATAATCTAAGCATGTTTACTCCAGTGATAATAATTAAGAGTTAAGACATTATAAAAGTTATGTGTGCCAACCAAAACTCAGTGTAAACAACAGAATCACCGCTGGAATTCCCTCTCTAGCCAGGCCAGCTGATGCATTACATCAAATTCAAAGTAATCCAAAACACTAGTGACAAACTGGATGCTGCAATACATGAGGCCAGGAATCAAATGCCTTGGGCTTGAGAGAATAGCGCACTAGGTCAGTCAGACAAGCAAAAAAAACCAGAAAAAATAAATCCTGATTAGGTGGTGACCCGAAAAGAAAGTATTTTCAACAGCCAGTTGTTTTCCTATTTGGAGAAAAACCTATGTTCTGGATTTTGGACATAGAGATTTGGAAACAGAGCTCCAGCAGGCTAACAGAGCCTTTTATAATCAGTCTAGCACTTCCAAAAGCAGAGACTCTAAATACAGAATCAGGTGTTCTACTTTAGGAACCAAACACAGACTTTCACTCAATGTCTGAAAACAGCAAACCTGCTCCCCATCTTTGGTTTCAGTGCCCACATTTTGAATATGGGTGACCTCAGGCATATAAACTAGGCTGGCTTTGAAACACCTGCCAACCACAAAGGCCCTGTGAAGATTAGCTGGTGACTCTGCAGCCTCCTGAAGATGAAACAAGCAGTCTCCTGGGAGGATTTATCATGTGGTGTAGCTCCTGTATGTGGCTTTGATGTGGAAAAGCTCTATTACCAGTAAAGAGACTTCCTTCAATTTAAATGCCATATGGAAATCTTTTAGATGACTACAGAGGACGCCCCAAGACCCGACCCAGTTGTATTCTTGGTAGTACTAGGGACCAGGACACAAAATAGCAGGGTTTGTAATTTGAAACAACTCAAATCAAGGAACCTCCTAGTTGCCAGCATAACTCAAGAGTAATCCCAACTTCTCTTTCGATGGGGAATAAAAACTCTTTTCTATGCCTCAATACTCTTAAAAGTTGCTGTTAATATCAAACCCAGTCTCAATAAGTCAGGACAACGGGCTTCATATGAACTAATGCTTTGACACAACCATGAAACGTTTTACTTTCCATTCCTGAACCCTGTTATTTTTGTTATCAAAGATAATAGTTAATATTTTATTGATACCTGCTGTAGCAATCTAATACTGATCTGAAAGGAGCCCACCTGGTAATGACTGCTTTGTTGCCAGTCAAACTGGCAACAGATTTTCTATAACGAACAGCTCTGTTTTAAATTAGCACAATGATTTATCAGATTTCCAACTCTGCCACCTTTGGTATGTTCTGTAGAGAACTTGTTTAGCTGGAACGTCTGACACTAGGCAGGAGTGCACATGCCTTCATCTGGGTTGGTCTCAGTCACAAACCCCTTATCAGTGGCGTCTCAACCGAAACACAAAATAAAAGCGAATGACTCATTTTAACAGAAATGGAAACCACTTCATATTGATACTGGAGCCCTCCAGATAGTAGGTATAAACGCAAAAGTATCAAAAGAAGAGCGTCTGCTGAAGGAGAAGTAATTCCAGGATCCAATGATCTACAGCAAATGAGAAGATCTACCTCATAAAAAGAATTTGCATCTGAAACAGCAGCAAATTACTAAAAATTAACAAAAGATGTATAGAAATGTTGAGGGTCTAATAAGGTCCTCAAAGGCACAGGATATTCTTATAGCTGTTTACTGTAACATTTTTTAGTATCAGCATTAACTGTGAGACTGAGCTCTGGTTCATTTTGTGTTTTACCCTCCTAACTCTAAAAAAAAAAAAAAAAAGAGTTTGCATTTGTCCTTTTTTATCTCTTTTTTAGCTTAAGTTTAAAAGCAAGCATGTTTCTTTGTTAAGGAAAAAACTGGCTTTGAAGCAGAAATAAATAAGATGAATCATAATCTCTTTCATACATTAGAGATTCATCTCTTTTGCTGTACTAACTTTTCACACACGAGGGAAGAACTCATGAGGTTAAGATCTCATAAAAATCTAAATGATAAACAACTGTTTTATCATTTTGCTTCAAAGTTAATGCTACTTGGGAGTGGGTTGTTTTGAGTTTTTCTTTTTTCCCCTCTCCTTCTGCCCCTCTCTGAACACTCATTTCAGTAGAAACTCTGACAAAATTAGAAATCTTTCTTCTGCCCGTCCACCCAACCCAAGGTAAAAGTTTGTTTCTCCTATTTCTCCATTTTCTCCTTTCTTTTCTTATATTTTTCAGCTTACAAAGAACAAATCTGTTTTCCAGCAAAACCAGAGAAGTCCAACTATGATCATCTGAGACCCCTTGAATTACTAAATACTAATAATGGGAACAGCAAACAACCCAACAGAGCTGCTTTAAGCGCCAGAAAAGGTCAAGATTTTGCCTCTCACATTTCAAGTGTTTTCCCTAAGCACTGCTTTCTGTATTCCTGAAGTGGCAAAACCACCAGCAAATCAACTCTGCAAGCAATGTCACAGTCCACTCATGACTCTGACCTTCAAAATCTGGCTGTTTCATTTTCAGAAGCATCAAAACAAACATCTTAAGTCTTTCAAAAATTTGTTTGGATTCATTTTGAGGTCAGAACTAGTAAGGAACTAAATGGTTCATAAAAACAAGACAGGGACAAATAAGTTTAACTAAAAAATCTCCTTTCAATTTCTGTGACTAAATAAACTCTTAATTTCCTAATTAAGATATGGATGATCATTCCCACAACACTGCACTATCATGGGAAGTAAGATTTCTCTACAAGGAGTAACCTTTTTGTTGCTGTTGAAGAAGATATTGTATGTTCTAGTTCTATGCCTGGTAGCGAAGCGCTTGCCCCTCCCATGCCCTCTCTCCTTCCACCTCCCTGTGCTGATGGCACAGGATGCACTCAGCTTGGAAGCAACTGGGAAAACATTTGCGTTCTGCAGCAATGGAACTGGGAGAAGTAAACACAGATGTCTTTTCACTACATGGAGACAAACCCATCCTTCTGCTACCTCTAACCTTCCCTGTAAAGGACAAGGAAATGGAAAGTTGGCTTGAATATTCCCTTTGCTTGAATGTTTCCCCCTTTCCAAGTGGTACAAAAAGCACTCCACTGCCTGATAGGATCCTTCCCAGTATTAGGGAAATTTTCAAGGATTCTCTCAACTGGAAATCCTCAGGAAGCAGAAGAGGGCACAGGCATTTATTATGAGGCAGCCTAACTCAGAGAGGCAACGGCTGCCCCTTGATAGGGCTATTTAGTATATCACCTGTGCTCTGTTGCTGTGAGATAACTCTGTAGCTCCTCCAGATCTGTCCTTACACACCCCGAGGAAACACCATCACAGAAATAAATCTTTACTGATGCAGTGTGCCAAGGAAATGGAACTGTGGGAACTCCACACACGTATATTGAGTTCACACCAATGCCTTTCGTGAACAGACAGTGCTCTTCTGTTTTGCCTTTCTAAGGCAGGCTCCAGCATGAAAAGCAGATCTGTGACTATGCAGATTTGCTGGCCCAAACTCCATCTTCAGTTTAGGAGCTATGGGAAGCTGGGTGTCACAGAGTAGCTCCTCTGAGAGCTGATAGAAATAAGAATTCATGCCAAGTTACCACATCTTAATGCAGGCAGAAAAAAGGATTAAGACTTAACAAACCCTTGCAATACAATTGAAAAGTCTCATGATATTTTGTGCATTTCCTGTGAAAGCTCCAAGTACCTCCAGAAACTGCTTCCATGACAAAAGACAAAAGCAAAATAAGAAGGGATAAAACATATCCTGGATTTAGGCTGTGTCAAACATGACAAAAAGCTTGTAATAGGGATAGCACACTGAAAGACGTGAATACCAGAAGAAAAATTAAGTAGTTGATTATGGCTTTTACACCTTCAACTGTTGTCCTCATTACATTGCAAGACTTGACTCGTGGCAGAAAGCAATCAACACATGACATTGCCAGCAATATTTTAATGTAGACTCACTGCTGCTTGGCTGGGCTGCTGTTTCTTATTCCTTTTGGGCCTTAATTTTGTAAAGTGTTCCAGTTTCCTCCCTTCTTCTGATGGCAGCTCTGAAATGAATCCAGAAGTTCTTTTGTCCGGCCTGCTGGAAGGAAATGGTGGGTCTTCTATATGGATAGGTACTTCTTCCAGTGCTTTATCTAGATCAAATTCCATTTCTAAGAGAAATCAAAACTTTCTAATTAGATTTAACATGATATTTAAAACAAAAGAAAATGCCATTCCTCTTTTTGGTGCTAAATAATTATAAGCACATTCAGGGAACTTAGCCACAACATCTCTGTGAGCAGACAGAGCACTGTGAGCAACTATTTACTATCAAACACATGAGCAGAGTCTCAAAACATAGCAGCCAGTGTGGGCCACAAATACAATCCAGAGGGAGGGAGAATCACCTGTGCTTTTCAATCAAGAAGCACCTAGAACCACCTCAGGCAAGCAAAGAAATAAAATGGTTTTAAGAAATTCTCACTTACCGAAAGCTCTGGACACTGGCCGGAGCATTCTACTGTGGATGCTTTTCCGTTTTGATTTAGGAGTCATCTATCAACACAAAGCAAAACAAAAATGACTTTAGTGGACAAAAGAAGTTACAACAAATCAGTTTTTTGAGCCTATGAACCATTTCAAGATCTGATTTGATTTAGCACCAGAAGGGAATGGGTTTTTCCCCCTTCTCTTACACATTCGGAACTTTTTCTGAATTTATATTTTGTTCAACTGACTTTGAACAAAAGCAGGGAGGTAATTTATTTTTCCCACTAAAACTGCAGGCTGCACACAGGATGATTATTGAAGTTGTCTAAGCATTAACTCTTTGATCCCCAATTGTAAAACAAGGGAACTGTTAAAATCTTACCTCTGCATGTAAGATCACAAGGGACTCATTTAAGACTTAATTACTTTGTCCAACATTGCACAGTTAATGACAATGCCAGGTATAATCTACCCCTTGTTCTGGCTTTTATTTTTGATGCAAAATACACTTCCTCAGTTCATTTGTTAGTGGCACTCTGCTGGGAATCTATGCTTCTGGACACCACCACACAGCTCACCGAGCTTCCCTAGGAAAATGAGCCTTGGAGAACACGGCCCTTCTTCAAAAAACAAAACCACCATGTCAGTGCTGGCAGTATCTGCAGCAAACACATGACTTCCCTTGACTTTAGACACATTGAGAATAGGTGGAAAGTTCAGCATACATTCAACATAGTTACTGAATTATGTGCTATTACCCTTCTGATCTCCACGTTGCCAAAAAAAGGAGTGTGCTGCCTTAAGAGTGCAAATACCCAGACTTAAGACTCAAGTTTGTTCTTTTTGGAAGAAAGTTGTCTTTCTTGTCTTGACTGAAGCCTTCTGAAAGTTTGCATGGTGAGAAAGACAGTTGTGCTATAGGAAATGGATGCATCACCAATTCCAAACCTCTTAACATAGCTCAGCGTTGTCAGACTTTTTGTTTAAAAGTTGACCCACAGGTTTTCCCAAGAGTTAATTTAAAATGACTCAGCTTCTATAAGGATGGGCTCCTTTTGTGGTGGAGTTGTACATGCTGGCTTTAGTGATACCCATATACTTCCATTAACTTGCTAGTCTTGAAGCCTAGTGACTTCAAATCTAGCAGCTTAAAATTCTGGAGTATCAGTCATCAAGCTGTTATGGCTTGCATTCATTAACAGAATTGTTAATAAATTTTAATAGTATCAATTTTATATCAGCCCGAAAAGACATAGTTGGCATTAACATTTCAGACAAATCATGGACTCTTTAAGGCAAACATTTGCTAGTTTTTATGTATGGAAAGTTCAGTGCACAGACGGCATATGCTGAATTCATATTCCCAAAGTAGTCATGAGGATCATTGTGCCACTACTCAAGTGCTCAGGGTTATGATAGATTTTTGTGACAGGACAGCTATTACATGTGTTGTCAAGACCAGAAAAGGACTTGAAGACTACAGAGTGGGCAGTGATAGCACTGCCTGGACAACAGAGTTCTGATTTTATCGCCATGTACATTGTTGGGAAAAAAAGATACCTTCAGCTGTCTCAGGTTTCCACTTCGGCATTTGACAACCATCAGTAAATGACACAATAGTTTCAAGACCAGCCAGGAAGTAGTTTGCCACCTGAGCAGATTTACTCTGACACTAGTGAGCAGGCGAAGGGTTGCTGCATCAAAAGGTCAGACACTACTGTCACAGTTACCAATAAACTAAATGCAATGGATTCGATGGCACGTGGCTGGAGAGGTGCTGAATTTTTTCAGCCAAAACTGCAGTGGACTGTGCAAGAGGTAGGTAGCTGGGCAGCCTCTGAACTGCACACCTCAACACCTGTCCATCCATCACCCAAACCTGAAACAAACAAAGCATTTGCACCTCATGTAAGAAAGAGCTGAAGCAGCCCAGCATGTGGGGGACAGCAATTACAGGCAGTCCTGGTTTTATTTCCAGACATAGCCCATTTCTCTTGTTATGGTATATTCACATGCATTTTGGTCTGTTGCCCAACTTTTTGGGGTGGTGTGACTGGAAATTACATTCAGGATATACAGCAACCCCTATGCTAAAGAAGATCAGAAAGGAGGACAGAAAACACGGCTGATGGGAGACCTCTGGTCACTCAGCAGCTGCACGGCCACAGCCAGTGCTCAGAGTGGGCGAACACACACAAGCTGAGAGCTGCATCGACCCAAGGCACCAGTGCAAAACAGCACAGGGCAAGTTTTGAGGTTCCTGTGCAAGGACTGGAATGCTCCAAATACATCTCCAACAGCCAGGAACAGAATGATTTCATTTTCCTTCCCAGACAAGAAAACGCCCCCAGATGACCCTGCAGAGCTTGTGCTGACGACCATAAGCCAGTCTCTGCTATAACTTACTGTCAGCTTGGCATGATCCACCAGCAGCTTGGTTGCTGGGGATAAAGGCAGAGGGATAGAGATGCTTCCCATTTGCTTTAACAGCATGAATAACAGCTCCACATACACTTTTATTTGAAAACCTTCTGTTTTCTAGCCTGTTTAGGAAGTGCACAGATGAAAGGCTTTTTGCCAAGTGAACTTTCTAGATCACATGCAGAGCAAAATGGGTCAAAGCATTAATTTAAATAGGCCAGTGTGCTCTTTTACAAAATATTAGGCTTAATCTCTGCTTAACATCTCAGCCACCACAAAATCTGCTACAGCAGCAGTGCACATGTCATTGCTAGAGGAGATATCTGAACTCCCCAGCCTGAGCCCCATTTCCTATACTTCATGGAAGCAGTTCAGCTTTGGCAGAAGCACATCTTCTGCCTTCCCACCACCTCTGGCCTCACAAGCACAACGTGGCTCTCCAACCTTATGCTTCCCTTGTGGCCTTTACAGAGGAGTAGCTGTTAGTATCAACCTCCCCTCATTCACATCTTCCACGGACTTTCCATTCTAGCACACCGCCGCCTGAATTCTTCCTTGTTTTGCCTACTTTTCCATGAGCACATTGTAGGCTGCTTGACAGAACAGAGAGAAATATTAAGCACACCTCTGGAATTTGAGAGGACCTCTTGGAAGTCTGCATGCATCTATGCCACTGAGATCTCAGGAGATGGCTCCATGAATGTAGCTCCCCTGCAGCAGGTGTGAGCCAGCAAATCTCTACCACACTTCCACATAAGGGCTTATTTAGACACTGTCATGTGACCTTGCTAACTTTAAGCTCCCAGGATCTCTTCCCACGATCACTTTTCCAGATTCCTCCCTTCTGACTGCCTTCCTCACAAAACTATCTGAGCTCTCTGGAGTTTTCTGAAATTATATTACCAGCTGTGGAAGAACACTAGTACCTTGGGAATTAAAAACAACAACTGAAATCGTTCTGTTTTGAATGCTAGAAAACCATGTACTTTCAGAAACAGGATCTCAGATACTCTGCTTGTTAATTGAAATTACTCTCAGTGCTGCGGGATATGCTTATTTCCATATTTTCCTCCTCCTACTCCAAAGTAATTTATATTCAATCCTATTAGGTACAGAGATTCTCTGTGACCCTCCTGTCACTTCCCTTTCAAAAGATTCCAAACAAACTAATGAACAACTTGCTGCTCCCTCTTGAAATTCATCTCCCCAGCCAGTCTCCCTTCAACATATGGGTTTTCAGCTTGGAGAACACGTTAAGGACTATTCTTTCATTAAGCTGTATGATGCTTGAATATAAAACCAAATCAACAGATTTTCCTTCTGAGCAGTAATATTTGTGCTTACACCTCCAACATCAGCACTCTGCTTTGGTTTGGTCTTAAAACCAAGGGATCCTTAAAATTCTGGTGCTACATTAGCTGAACCTTTTTGTAAATCCAATCTCATTCCTGAACCACTGCCTATTACATTTGTAGGTGCAGATGGATGGCACTACAGTCTCCCAGGAGACTCTCCAAGCAGTACAGAGGCAAATGGAGCACAAAAACATAAACAAGTAGGCCAGAAACAGCAGAGCTAAAAAAATACTTACACTTGTACAGCAGAGAGTCTCCATGCAGCAAAAAAGAAAGAAAAAAGAATATGAATGGGGAAGACAAAGCAATAGCAGTTCTCAGGAAAGGAGGCAAAACCAGGAATCACCAAAATAAAGAAAACTAAAGCCAAAACACTTGGAAGTCTTAGCAGGAAAGCTGACATGCAAGAATGAGGTAAAAATCCCTTGTAACTGGGAGTGCTATACATTTTGTATTTCCAGAGGATAACCAGAGAAGTATGCGATCTCTTGTTTGATCTATATTGGGACAAATTAAGGTTTTCTGACATTTGTTTCCAATATACAGCACTCGCCAATGGTGCCAACCTGCCACCTGCTGTCCCAACGTACTGTGTTTTTCCATTTTGCTGGCACCAGTAGCGAGAAAAAAAAAAGTAATTCTATTACTTCCTAGTCTGAAGGAAGATTCTGAATTAAAAATTGGCAGTTTGTTGTGGTGTGCAAGCAAGCAAGGAAAACAAAACAAAGCTTCTCTTGAAGGAATGAAAAAGGATGGAAGTCTGTTCTCCTGAGGCTTAAACCTAAACTAAAGCAACAGTATTTATCCTTCCCATAAGGAGGTTTAGAGGCACAGACTTTCAAGCACTTTTGGCACATGAGAAAGATGCTGTTTCACGACTAGAGCACAACCTTTTCTCTTCCCTTCAAAAATTATCAGAAAAGAAAGGAAGCAGCACAGCCATCATAAGAAATGAAGCAATGCCAAATGCCATATCCCATCTCTCCTATGGCTCATGACCAATCATGGTCCTCCCAAATTTATGGTTAGAAAAAACAATTATTAGAAGTGTGGGTTTGTTTTCAAGTTGAATGGGAACTGCTGCTATAACAACACTGCAGGTGTTAGCAGAGTGTGGCAGAAGTAGTCATGGTCTGGATTAAACACCTTGTCAAGAAAGTGCTGCGTGTTCTTGCACCCAGCTCCTCTCCTTTATTTTCCTGTTGTTCTCAGGGTTAGCTGTTTGTTGGGGTTTTGCCTGAGGGTTTTGGGGTTTTTTTGTCGTTATTTTCTTTTACCTTCAGAAACTTTGGCTTTATGCAAGAGTTCTCAGCTAGCAGTGATTTAGGCAAACCACCTCATTACGCTCGTTTCTGTATGCTATCCATGCACACATACACTCTTACTCAATTTCTCTGTCAGAATCTATGCTGTCTCTTCTCTTGCTCATCTTATACACTACCAATCAGTACAGCTGCTCTGAGATTGCTGGAGAGACTGCAGAGTCCATTGACAACCATCTCGAAAACTGAAACAATCTTAAAAAAGTGCTCCTGCACGCTTCAAAAAATAAATCTGCAGCACTGATTCTCTTTCAGACAGCATTCATGGCAGTACTCCAGCGTTTTCTGTATACTGAATGCATAGGCAGGGAAGTTATTTATATTACATATGTATCTGGAAATGTGATTACGACCAAAGTGCAAAGTAGCACACATAAATGGAAGCAATCCCAGGATTTAAGAGAGTTTACAGTCTATGGTCCTGATCCAACAAGGGCTTACGGAAACTCCTACCTTCCACACTTCAGTGATTTCCCGACTACTGAGGCACTTCAAAGTTAAAACGTGCTAAACAGCTGGTGGGTGGGGAGTAAGGAGGGAGAAAGAGGAGCACAGCAGGCAACAGGTTAGACAAGAAAGCACCATTAAGCAAAGCAAAGACCAAGGGACCTGCCTGAAGCCACCAAGGAATCTGGCTGCTCTGCAGGGAACCTAATGCCAGTCTTCAGATCCCCAAAGTGCTACAGACCATGAGGCCTCTCCACCCTTCCCTTTGTTTGCTCTCAGCATAATAATTGCAAAATAAAGTGGTCTGCCTCCCAGTGTACTACAGGGGCCATTGCTGAAGATGAAACACCAACCTACAACCAAAAATCCCAATTTTAAATCCCAAATTTAAATCCCAAAATTAAACCCAAACAAAATCAGAAACTGCATCGGGGAATTCTAACAATGTGCCAACAAGGTTTGAGATCTCAGAAAAAATATTTCAAAGGAATTTTACAGAACATATTTATCCAGTGCTATACCATTTCATCTATGTGTTTTGTGGGGTATGCCTTTTTAAGAAAGAGGCATAAGAAAACAAGGCATTTTATCACAAGTCCTGCTGTTTTCTTTTGCTACAAGGAATCCTGACCTGTAAAGCTTTCATGACACCAGTTCGGTTTCCCACACTTCTTCTAGTCTCCTAACTACCTTTGACAGAGTGTCACACATAAAAAAAAAATCTTCAGGTATACTTTATAAAGCAGAGCAGCAAATTGATCAGTTCTGGTTTTTGCACATGAAATCTTTGGACATGCAGGTATCTCACCATCTGTATAGAAAACCTTAGCAACTAGAAAGTCGCTATTGCTTACTTCAACTACAGAAGATTTTATGTTGTGATTTCCAGGATGAAAGCTCCCACGTGCCTTCAGAAAATCAGTGATGCACTTCCCACTAGCAGTGACAGTAACCTGAACCACTGTCCTTAGAATCTGCCCCTCGAGTGCCATTGTCCTTGGAAAGTTAAATGCAATGCTAAAATCCATGACAGCTAATGGAGTTTTTTCAGTAGACAGGAGAGCAAAGCCCCTCACAGTCCTGAATGTAGGGGCTGTGCTTTTTCACATCAGCAGAGATCTAGCCCTTACCTTTATATTTCTGAGTTCTATAGTCTGTATGGAAATAGATAGATAGAGTAAATAGTGTAGCTAAATATGGCATACAAATAATCCATATGTGAGTTTCAGGAGTATGTTCGTTCATTTCCTTCCCTCCCTGAAGAGCTGAATTTCTAGAGAAGGAGCTATGGTTCAGAATTAATTCAATTAGTCTCATATATACCACCCTGACCTTTAGAATTACTTTGTACAGAAACATTTTCTGAAAGAAAAGGAGTAGCACTGCAGTAAGATAAGCTCAATAGATTTGCCCTTGAGCTGGTTATATTTCACTAGCCAAGAAACCTTTGCTTTTCTGCTTGCTGAGATGTGGCGCATGTACTCTGTGATATTTCATCAAACATTTCAATATTTTCTTTTAATTAATAATTCTGCACTTGCATCTTTCAAGTCATGTAAAATTCCTGCTAATAAACATTCCTGCATATAAATAGTCAAAGCTTTCATTATGAAGAGTGAAAAATCAGACACATGAATTAAACCGAGTGGTTCCTAAAACTATTAAACCAAATGTTTAATTCCATGGTCTGAATTAGTATCCTGCAAGGAATTCATGCCAGCAACTACCCCCTGCAAAAGAAAAAGCAACTCTCCATAGCATCAGTACTATTTCTATTTGCTCATGAAGAGGTTAACATCTTCTACAGTACCTGGGCTTCAAGATGATCCAAGATGGTTCCAACTACATTACTTTTGCTTTTATAGTTATTTTAGTTAAAAACTAAGTGCAGAACAGAGAGTTGCTCCAGGTCAGCTAGCACAAACTATATCTTTAAGTCACCACAACCTGCTTGCTTGTCATTGTTTATTACCTTCAGCTGGCAAATGCTGACCCAAAAATTACTTCGTTTATGACCTAATCTTCCATACAGTAAGAATAAAAAGCTCTTAAACTCAGCAAACATGCAGGGGTGGACAGCTGTTCAAGATACCCTTAGGCAGGTCTTTAACAGCTACCACACTATCAGGTGCCCTGGGCAAGAACATCATTAAAGCAGCTCAGAGGCAATGTACTCCTGAGTGGGTGTTCAAGCCAGGACAAATGGGGCTTAGGGCAACTTGATCTAGCAAAGAATGTCCCTGCCCATGGCAGGAACTCAGAACTAGTGGATCTTTAAAGGTCTCTTCCAACACAAACCATTGGATGATTTTACGAATAAAAACTGTTGTACCTGCCCACCCTAGAGCTTCCCAGGACTGAGAACCAACACAACTTCTGCATCTCTCCTTCCTTCCGACAACCTGAAGTGAATAGCTACCAAAAAGATAATCAGTCATCCAGACAAAAACAACCAGTCATCTTGCCACCGTCATCAGATGATGCACTGCTTGTGGTGACATCTGATGGGGGAAATGCTACAGGGAGACTTATCACGGTGAGTCAGATACAGTTTACCCCGGAAGGGTAAGTGGACTATGTTCAGAATTATGATGAGAAGTTTTACTCTTGGAAACCCAGGCACACTTGAGCTGTTGTTATTTTCTCATAGAAAATACTGCTTCAGACATCTCTCCAGCATGCACAATAAATCTTTATACCCCTCGGACACTTCGGAATATACTTTATGAACTAAAACATTAAAAAAACCCTCTCAAATGTCTGAATTTAAAGTCCTGTCTATACTATGTCAAGATATCTTCCTGTTGAAAACAGGAGATGTCTTGACAGGCAACTAGCAAATACTGTAAGACCCCATATGAGAAACTGAAATACTTGAGAAGAGTATTTGAGTTTCTTCTCTAAAACAAACTGATAGAAAAGGTCAATCACTATTTACCCAAGAGAGGATGGCAAAAATCAGAAGCTGATCTATGCAGTGATGAAACTAAAGCGTGACACATGATTTAAAATATGCTGCTTGGTCAGGCAGTCATGGGGCAGCACATGAGCCTAGGAGGGACAGAAACACCATGAAAGGGTTGGAAGATGCCTACCCTGCAAAGCAGGACTGCTCAACCACAAGCATGGAATTAAGTGCTGATTGTATGGACACAAACTTCCCAGGAGTATCTAAATACCATGGTACTGAAATTACTCATAGCTAAACTGTACAAGATAAAATGAGGTTCTGATCAGCTTTGAGTGAAACTAACCTGACTTTCCTATCACCTTGTTTTTCTCTCTTGTTCTTTTCTTTTAGTTTTCTTTAATATCTGCACACTTGAAGATTCTTTCACCTGTTTAAGTACTTTTGGTTTCAGATCAGTATTCCAATCCTGCCACTACTGATCTTCACAGTAACTTGATCTAACATGAGGTAAGATCTCACTGCAGAGATACATCCACCACTTTGTAATGAGGTGACTTTAGCTGACCTGAATAACATCCAAAGAAAGAATGTTTACCCTTAAGTTCTCCTCTAGTCTAACAGAAAGGTGTTTGGAGAGGAAGCCTGACAGATTTATGAATAAGGCTGTGTGATGCAGTTGTCAATGATAGCAGTGATGAGACTTGATGACTTGGAAGCTATCTTCTAGCCTTTTGGTAGTATGTATGCTTGATTTTATTCATTTATTTATTTATTTTGAAGTTCCTATTCTGGTAACCCAGCTCATCCTAACCTACTTTTCCTTGACAAAATATAGCTAGTGGTACTCTGTAACTGCCTGCCATAACACAGACTTTATCTCCCCTCTTCCTGTGAGGAACTATTCTTTATCCCTTCAATATGAAGTATCAGTTTCACTGAGCAAAAAATGGCAAGCCTCATGTTCTTCTGGGTGAAGTGAGAACCGTGGAGCACTCTTAGTGAGACAGACTCATGATTGTGCTATTTTCAGCAGGCTCTCCAGATTTCAGAGTAAACAAGATTTCCCCAGACAACACAGATTAAGTACCTCATGCCAAGTTGTTCATCTGAGATGCTGGAAGAATCAAGCAGCAGAAAGGACCATACAACCTATACAGAAAATTCCTCAACCATTTGAGAAGGTCAGCTTGCCAGATGCTAATTGAATTGCGACACATCATGGCTGCAGAGAGATGTGTACCACAGAAATAGCATTATCAGAGGTTATTCTCATGCTGCTTGCTGTTGTGCCTCTGCCAAAGGCCCCAGAGCAGAGATTTTGGCAAGGACTACTCCAAAGGAGCTCCTGCTGATCTACCATGGGAAATAACAAGAAGGTTCTTATAAGCAGAGGCTGTGGGAAGATGATTCTGTATCTGTTTGTGCTGAACATCAACTGACTCCATGGCTCTGCTGGCAAAAGGGATCATGTGAGTGCCCCCTGACCCAACCTGTGCAAAAGGGCTTTGCCCTCACAACCTGCTGTCTTCACCTGAAGCAGGTAAGTGAGCTCTTGGGTGATTCAGCTGCTGGCTGAATGGGCAGGCACATGCAGGCAGGGACAGCCACCTCCCCACCAGGTGGTGGATGGGTGTCCATCAGCAGGCTGTGACCGCTAGCTGGTGCCTGCTGAGATGCCTGTGCTGGCAGCCTGGGCATTCAAATTCTTGCCAGCAGAGTGGAAAATGTTTGGATTGAGCAGCTGGGGCTACTACCTACAGACTGCACACCTGCGCGTTCAAGACCCTTCTGTCTGCCACAGACAAACTTCTTAGTAGTAACTCCCTCTTAAAGTCCCAGCAGGGAAGTTCAGCTCTCGAGACCAGTGTTTCAGTGAGTGGTTTGTTACTGAACTCTCCTTTCAATGTGGCTTTTTCATGACACATGAAATAAACCGATGGAAACTCAGTATCAGTAAGACAATTACTGCCACAAAGGATGTAACTGCCTTCTTGTTTCCAGCTGGGAACAAATTAATTTTCTTCCTAGTATCTGGTACAGTGCTGTGTTTTGGGTTTAGCATGAGAATAGTGCTGATAACATGCTGGTGTTTTTAAATGTTGCTGAGCAGTGCTTACACCAAATCAAGGACTTTTCAACTTCTCATAGAGCCCTGCCAGCAAGGAGGGTGGGGGTGCACAAGAAGTTGTGAGGGGGCACAGCCAGGAGAGCTGACCCCAGCTGACCAAAGGGACATTCCACACCATATGGCATCATGCCCAGGTTATAAAGCTGGGGGTAGTTGGCCAGGGGGTGGTGGCTGCTCCTCGGGACTGGCTGGGCATCCGTCAGCAGGTGCTGAACAACTGCATCATGCAGCACTTGTTTTGTATATTTTTTCATCGTTATCACTATATCCCCTTCCTTTTCTGCTCTATTAAACTGTTTTTTCTCTCAAACCATGAGTTTTACTTTTTTTCTGATTCTCTCACGCATCCCACTGCAGGGGAATGAGCGTGACGTTCAGCTGCCTGCCAGATTAAATCACAACAACTACACACCCTCCTCTCCACTCCCAACACAAATCTGGGTCTGCTAAGGCACCGATATTACAGGAAGACCAGTGCCTGGTACAGGTGTCACCACCCAGACAGAATACCCAGCAGCTGCATTCCACAATTCTTCCTACAATCTAAGCAGAAAGCAATCTCCAAATTTAAACTACTTTTTTTTTTTAATTAAACAAGCATGCAGTGCTGTTATGCAGTTTATCACATTCTTCATTTACTTAATATTGTGCCAATAATGTACCCTAGATTACGAGAAACAGCTTTGAACTCTTAAGAAATCTCAGCTGGTTTAAGAAAATCCAACTATAAATTATCCATCGCCTCCTTCCATTTAGAGACCAAGAAAAGACATCGAAAGCTAGGTTTCTTTTAGAGTTTGTTTCAGCTGGGAACATGTAACCCCTCATAAGCCTGTACTCTGTAGTCTACACATGTAACAAGTATTGAATAAACATGGATAAGGGCAGTGAGGATGCTGCAAAACTATATATAGAGGAACTCAGGAAAGGATAGGTAATAAATATTCACTACTAAAATTAATGCATTCATAATGCTAATGAGGATAACACATAAATTGCAGATAAACAAGACATCCTGCAAAATGATCAAGCTGGTTCCCTTTGTATGGCACTTTCTCAGCCACAGCACTGCATGTGTAGGGAAAGGCTTAAGGAGGACTCTGGCATCGTGCTTTGCTCCTCCTGGCGATGTTTCCATAAACTGTCCTAGTTCGGGGTGAGTCAGAAATATGACTGGACTCCCACTGAAGTGGATTTGCTCGCATGCCTGCGAGCCTTTTCAGAAGCCAAGAACACTCTCACATACCATAATGCCAGTTGCTAGCTTCCCACAGAGTGCTGTATTTACTGCACATCAAAGGCCCATTTCTGCTAATGCATACGAGAGAGAAACTCAAGTGTCAAAATCAATTTAATCCAGCATTCATCCAGGCTGCTGCCTTTGCCCTCATCCCTGTCTGCTTGTTTCTGCCACTCAGGATTTGTTTTGTGGACTCAACCAGGGGACTAGTTGGTCTGTAAACTAACCTGGGGAAGAAGTCCTCTGTGAAAAGCTGAATTGCCAGTCAAATAAATTCCCACACCCAGTTTGTTGTGAGGCTGTTTGAACACCAGTACAAGCATGAGGATGTGGGCAGGAAAGCACGAACCGTGTACTGGGGGAAGTGGAAATGCTCATTTCAGCAAAAAAAAAGATTTTTGCTGGATTAAGTAAGTCACAGAGCTGGAGCTTTATTTATAGCGCAGGAGAACATACAGAGTCCAACAGGAAACGGGGTTTTATTGCAGTAGGTGTTCAGTCTTTCATCCAAAAAGCTGACTCTCTATGCCTGAGACAATTCTGTTGCAGGTAAATAGAGAGTAGCAAGAATCAGATGTGGTCGTAAGTCAGGGCATACCAGAGAATCTGTGCTTTGGTTTTTCCCCCTACAGCATCAGTGCACCTGTTCCTGAGTCTCCTCCTTCTGCCAGCGAAAGCAACTGAAGAGGTTTCTGTTTTCATTCAAACTTGCTGTTGATGGGAGGAGAGGCAGGGGTTGGGGCCGGGCAGAAAAGCATTCAAGTGGTGCTTTATGAGTTTGGGATGTTTTTTAAATTTGTTTGTTTTAATAATTTTATTTTTGGTGAATGCCATTCCTTCTTTTTCTCTGAACACTGAGGTCCATACACTCTTGTCCTTCAGAAGACACAAGGTCGTACGTCTTCACCTGAATGCAGGATTCGTCTGCTGAATCTTTGACAATGGCTAGCCAGGAAAAACATACACCACCAACCTACAAGTGTTCTGCTATTTCTGCAAATTTTCTTTTCTTCTCTACTCTACAGGTGAAATATGTTGTTCAATTAAGAACTTTAATATATTGCTCGTGAGATTTTTTTTTTTAACTTTCCTCCATTGAAGTCACAGAACAATTTCTGTGGTTAAAATTAGAAATAGATGAGAAATGGCTAACACTCGATATTCATCACAGGCAGTCCTTTCCTACTAGCCACTAGCATTTTTTCAAACACGATTTACCATCCAAGTGTTTCAATCTTACACTGAAATGCTTTAAAGAAGAGAGTTATAGGTAGACTTCTGTATTGCAACCTACATACATGTTTCTAACAACTTCCTACCACACCTCTTCATAACACAAATAACTTCTGCTTTGCTCTAAAAACAGTACCTATCCTGGCTGTATGCTTGTTACTACCTATAGTAATAAAGTTATATTGCTGAAACAGATATTTAAAAAATGACGGGTACATGGATTTTTAGTGAAAGAAACGCTATTTCTCTCAAAACATCTTTAAATAGTGGCTCAACTCTATCGAGCCCTATTTAGTATTCTAGAAGCGAAAATAACATTCAAATAGCTAAAAAAAAAAAGACTTTAGAAAATTACTGTTAAACACAATCTAACAGAGATGCTCAACTATCATTTGGTGGGGAATTGAGCATTATAGAGTATTTCTTACTTCTGCAAAGTACTAATGCACATGAAGGAATAAAGTACAACTAGAAGCATTATGCAAATTAAAATCAGTTGGTATCTACCTACGTGATTACACATACCAAGACACATGATATTCACCCACAGTATAAAAGGGTGTGTTATTTATAGTCAGTTTTAAAATGCATGCATGAGTTGAATATGTGTCACGCTCATCATATATGCACAGAAAAATTTAGACAAACCATACTATTTTATGAAGTTAATTCATGATTGAGTCTAAGCTCTGAAAAGCAGGCCATGGTTTTTCCTTTCATCTGAGAAGAGCAAGTCATTTTCTGCATAAAGATTTTTCTTTCCATCTTGTGCAACTTTTATCTAATGACTTATTACCATCAATGCAGCTCTAATTAAATGTAGACAACTAAGACAGCTGTAGATTAGGGAAGCATCAATTTACTGCAGCGCAGCTCAGGGAGATCAGAAACCCTCAGATGCGTAATGTTCCAGCAATCACATCCTGCGCTGGACCACTCAATTGCTCCTAGTGCTCTTCACAACTCATTTAACAGACTGGCAAATTCTGCTATGACTGACAAGTTTTTCATATTATGGGCTCTCAGGCCACTGTTAAAGGCTGGATGAGAAACTTACCCTAAGCTGAAGCCAGTAAGTGTTAACTGCACAGCTTCACATGTAGGAAATCCTAATTCCCACAACAGAAAATGCTAGAAATTACATTTGAAGAGTCTATTTTTCAGTGATGCATTTTGTGAGCCCATTTGTGATATTTCATTCTGACTTGTCTGTGTTGTTTATACATACCTAAATTCCTAATCTGTCAGGGAAATCCCCCCCAGCCACAGCCACTCTGCACTCTTCTTGAGAAGAGGTGGGCAGGCTCTGAAACAGTGCCTGTTTGCTACCTCTATCAGCAGCAATGGAGTTTTCAGATCCCCATGCTGCCAGTCCAAGTGTTCCAAACTTCTCTGTCTTCGGCTTTCAATCCACATATAAAAACAAATAGCTCATAAACATATTATTACCAACACATCCTCCTCACTCACAGTCCTTCACCTGGCTTCAGGGATATACGATCTACCTGCAACCATAGTCAAATGTGAATCCAGACCCAGTTTTCTCCTACATTGTTCAAACAGAGTTTCAAGGGAAGCTGCTAAATAACACCATGCTGGTCTATGGTTTACCCCAGCCAAAATACTGGTCATAAATAGGCTTGCTAAAGAAAACAAGAATAAAGACTTGAAGAAGATAATGGGGGTTTGCAAAACAAATCCTGTTTTGCAAATGGCAAACAGCTTCCCCCAAACGGTGGTCCAAGCTCAGTGCCTCTCCTTCATGACCAAAATCTCTACTTCCTAAAACATCTTGACAGTCAGCTGGAGCAAGGCCGGGCTTAGAATAGGCGAATTTTCTCTGGCATCCCAGCAACACAATCAGCCTCATCCTACATTCCAAATTCTTTTGGCTATAGGAGATTAGGCTCCCAAACAAGCACAATACCAAACTCAAAGTTTCAGGTTTCATGTTTGCAGAACACACAGCCAGGTGCATCTAATCAAAAGGCTAAGATCTGCTTAGGGATTTCCAATGACCAAGCAAGGCAGTGTTCTGGACTAATGCCACTTTGGAAGTAATATCTAAATAGCTGTTTCTCATTTAAGATTAAAAATAATCAAAAGAAATTAGGTTCCTAATTATAGTTCATAAAACCATATGTTTCTCTTTCTAGTAAAATCTCTCAGCAACATATCTGTGTCCTGCACTGACCAGCTCACAAAGCATTCACTGATGCCCCTTTCAGAAGGCTCCTCATTTCAACAAAAATACCTGTGTGACACTCGAAAGCTGCCACAAATCAGGTTATGTTTACCAAGAGAATATCTGAAATCGGTAGGATTTTCCCATAGCTAAAATAAATCCTTTGGAAAGTGCTGTCTTTGAGGCTACTAACTCCACACAGGAGATACATTCTTAAGGTGCTTTTAGTTGCAAAAAACTCAGTGAGAACACTAGCTCAGTAAAAATCCCTGTATCGCTCAGCCCTTTGGAGCCGTGCCATTGTGTCAATGTTAAAGTTCAACAAGGCCAAATGCAAAGTGCTGCACCTGGGTTGGAGCAATCCTGAGCACAAACACAGGCTGGGCGGAGACTGGACTGAGAGCAGCCCTGGGGAAAAGGACTTGGGGATGTTTGTGGATGAGAACTCAACAAGACCTGATGATGCACACTCAGCCCAGGAAGCCAGTTGTATCCTGGGCTCTATCAAAAGCAGCAAGGCCAACAGGGTGAGGGAGGGGATTCTTCCCCTCTACTCCTATCTTGTGAGAACCAACCTGGATGTGCTGTGTTCCACCTCTGAGGCCTCCAATTTAAGGACATGGACCTGCTGGAATGAGTCCAGATGAGGCCATGAGGATGATCAGAGGGCTGGAGCAGCTCTCCTATGAAGACAGGCTGAAGGAGATGGGGTTGTTCAGCCTGGAGAAGGAAAGGCTCCAGAGAGACCTTACAACAGTACCTAAAGGGGACCTACAAAAAGGCAGGACTTTTTACAAGGGCATGTAGTGATAGAAAAAAGGAGAAATGGCTGCAACTGAAAGATGGCGGATTTTGATGAGAATATTAGGAAGAAATTCTTTACTGTGAGTGTGGTGAGGCACTGAAACAGGTTGCCCAGAGAAGCTGTCCCTGGAAGTGTCCAAGACCAAACTGGATTTTGCTCTGAGCAACTTGGTCTAATGGAAGATGTCCCTGTCCATAGAACATCTTTCATGTCCCTTCCAACCCAAACTATTCTATGAATTCATCTATTTATCTCTATATTTTTACAGCAGCAACAAACATAATTTGCAGTCAGGATGCAAAAAGCAGCTCCCAAATATGGACTACAGTTTTTCATAAATGGATTCTTTAGCACAGACTAAGATTATTGTCTCATGTTTATTTGATGCTTCATTCTCTTCAGAAATTAGACATTGATGAGAATCTGGGTCACAAAAGTATCTGAATCTCTGCGCAAGATGAGGGAGAATGAAGAGAATGAAGACATATAAACACTTCCAAAGATAAGTACAGTTAGCATCTAATGCCTTTTTTAGGGAGTGTAAGCAGCATCACATTTCCATTATTTTAACATGGCCAAAGTGAAAGGTAACAGCAGAGTGATATGATGCTTTCACATAACCATGGTGATATGAGATAAAGACAGGAGTTATTTTTTACATTTCTGGTATTACTATCCTTAACAGGCTGCAAGAATAAATTTAAAGGCAGAGAGTGGTGTGTCAAAATGAGCCCTTAGCTTAGTTTCCTATATATGAAGCCAGCATGCAAAAACTAACTTACAGGTACAGTGTTCAGATGCCACACATTTTACTGGGATGTCTCTCCCACAGGAGCTAGGGCTCCAAATGATTACTGAATGTTGGCCACAGAAAGCTTCTGGAACGTGACAGTACCAGTGATGAACTAGATGATGTAATCAACACCACAAGCCTCACAGGGATTTGTGATGCTCAGACAATTATTGTATGAAATCAACTCTCAGTGAAACAGGAGATTGGGAAGGGAGAGAGAACCTATTTTAAGCTGATATTTCCAATGAAGGTGTGCTTTCGTTTTATACATAAACGAGACCAACAGACAGCTGCTGCAGAAGGGAGCAGCCCTGCTGCTCCTCCTCCTGTGCTGTCTGACTCTGCAGTATGTTTATTCAGGGAGCTGAATCGACAAACCTTCTACAAAAAGTTGCAATCAGTTTTTCTGCCATTTTAGCTTCTGGTGGAAGCCCATGGCCAAGGAACCAGGTAGGAAGGTAGAGGAGAAAGCCCATCCCTTGTAGGAGTGACCACCTCTTAGACTGACTAATTTGAAATAGAGAAGCACTTCCTAAAGTTCCTGTCCGCAGTAAAGTTCCCCAACAGACTGAGCTGGGTGGAGGGGAATTTGAGATGGAGAACAGTTAGCAACCCATTTATTTGCAATCATGTGGGTGCACATCTTGTAAGGATGATTATATGGCACAGAGCCATCTTTATAATAAAGTCACACATAAATCAACTTCTGTTCATGGTCAATAACATAACTTCCGTGCAGAAATATTTTTTGTCATGGGTGAAAGGAATCCATGTTAAGTAGAAGGAAGACACAGGCAGAAAGCAGCACGTTGTCAAAGGATAGCATGGTCCAATTTATTACCTCAACTGAACCTCTGTGAAACTGTGCCCAGTGAAAGAGGTGTTTACTGTACCAGCTTGATTGCAGCAGTATATGCAAGGTAAAAGCCCTTGAAAAGGCATGAGGAAAGAAGTGAAGAAAAGGGAAAAGCTTTTCCTGTGCCGAACAGCAAGATGCAATTCAGGCAAAATCTTCCAAGCTAACATTTACTTCTTCTAGAAGCCAATTCTCAACTTCAGTTTCCTGATACCATGAATTTGCTGAATGATGTTCTGAAAAGCGTCTTTCCTCCAGTTACCCATGTACTTAACCACACAGGCTGTGGAATGTGTCTTACCATACAAGTGTCCAGATCCTCCAAACGTTCTATCTCTGTCAACTCCTCAACTGTGATCATAGAGCGTTTAGTGGGCTTTTCTTCAGCTAACTCAATCTCCAGTGATTCTTGCTGTGGAAGTGGTTTGCCACGTCTGGTCAAATGGTCAGCCTGGAGATAAAGACAGGAACACACCAGTCAAACTTAAAAAAGACAAAGAGAACCCAACCAGAAAGTTTACAGAATTTCAGTGATCAGACATCCTGGAAAACCAAGTACAAAGGAAAGCTCAGTTACGTTGGTTAGTCTTCACACTGGGTTTGTTTTATAAAGAAAATAAAAGTGTGGAAGAGAGGCTTTTTCTTGAACCATTTCTTTAATTAACAAACACAAAGACAAGTACAAAACACAAAGATATGTACAATATCAGCCAATATAATTTTCATAATTATTCAATGGCCAAAATGTTATAATGTGCTGTTCACAAAAACAACACAGTTTTAAATACCTCAGTTCACTGAAGAAATAGATAGGGAAAAGCTGTAACAACAGTAAAGTCTATTTTTAGACCTGCCTAGCAAAAACTGTTACTAGGACCACAGAGAATCACCCTGGATTGTATTTGGAATGGAATGGGCTCATGATGCCATGAAAATGATGAAATATTTTCTAGTTCTTTTGATAACTGAAGAGAATATTAAACAAACATCTGCTAAAAGCCAATATTTGAACATCAGCTGTCCCAAATCAGTTGGTCACAGAAGTCTTCAAAGAGGCAGCCAGGGAGAGCTGTAGCCCACTGCTTCACATCAGCACAACTCGGGACAACCAGTGGATTGCAGTTTTGTTAACCATCAAAAAAGGCAAACAGATGACCTGAGTCAATTATAGCTCATTTAGTCTGGTATCTGCTTAGGAAAAGCAACTGGAGAGCTGTTATGGATTTATTTTCAAGCACACTAAAATAGCTGCAATAATAATTAATGCTAATCATCATCACGTTAGGCAAACTGAGGTCTTGTCAAACAAGGTTTATTTTTCAAAGTTGCCTCAAACGCTACTATGCCAATGCAACAAACGCAGACATTTGTGGGTGGCTGAATTAGTAGAACATGACACTCCAATTTAAGGAGCTGGCTGAGAACTGTATCAGTGCATTTAATCTTTGCTGTACTAAGAACGAGCTGCCAGCTCTCAGATTGCAGCTGTCAGTTGAAGATTAACAGTGTCAAATTAGACAGGAGTTTCACTAGTGGTGTTTCTGAGATCAGTACTCCTCAAGGTTTTCATCAGTGCTCTACTATCTGAAAGAACCTGCAGCTAACAGAAACGTGGCAGAGTGAATTGGTGAAAGGGACCTGTCACTAATGTAGGTCAAAATGGATCACAAAGCAAATCAACCCAAATAAAAATGTACAGCCATTGCTTAGAAATCAAGAGCGATGGCAATTATTTGATTTCATAATCCTGAAAAGCAACAAGTGTCCAGAAGCCTTTAGTAGGAGGGAGGTCTAGCAAACCCTGAGGTACCACTGAAACTCTGACAAAAGGAAGGAATTCTTGTAGTCTTGGCTATGTAAATACAAGGAATAAGGAATATCAGGAGAAAAACCATTTCACTCCTGTGTACAATGTTGGTTAAAACACTTAAATAGTCTGTCTGATTCTGGAAACCACAATTTTAAAAGCGACTTCTTAAACAGCTGGAAAAATTGCAGAGGATTTTCAGTGAAATGACTCAAAGGCTGGAGAAAATGACGTACTGGGCAGGAATCAGGGTATGTCCAGGTTGTGCAACACCACTGGACTGAAACAGCCCAGTCACTGCTCATTCCAGCTGAGCCTCCTCCAGGACAAACTGGAACTCATTCCTGTGGTCTCTCCCACGGCAGGCTGTTGCTGCTGCATAGCTCCAGAGACCAGAGGTTGTACCTTTACACAATGCTGCTCTGTATTACAAAGATGCATGCTCAAATAACTCACTCTTCTATTAAAAAAAAGGGAGAGGGGAGGCAGAAAGAGTGATTTGTTTTACGTGTGTGAGGACTTTCACAGAGAGGAAATAAAGAGAAAAATATATGGTTCCCTTATCTTGTGGAGAAAAGCATCTGAAAAAAATCATGACTGCAAGTTGAAGCCAGAGAAATTTCAATTAGAAATGAAGAGCAACTTTAATCACAACGACCACCCACTAAGTTCTTTAAAAAGGAGTATTGCGTTGTCCTTAAAAAGCCCCATTGCATCAGAAGCAAAAAAGTTTTTCTGTGGATACACAGTTGTTTATTTCTTCTACTCTTGATGAGGCAAGTTAAGTATCTGTGCCTCCCAACAGCTCAGGACCTTCAAGTAACAGTGCTTCCTTTCCTACATTCCCACTCCTTTCTCTTCAAACTTGATACCTATGTTTCTGAGGTAACCTCAAAATGTACTCATTCAGGGAACAAGGTCTCAGCAGTGCCTGAAGAATTCTAAAGAACAAAATCTTACCTCTCATTTCATGAGTCTTATATTCTTACCTTGATAAATACTAGGACTGTTCTTAACTAATGACTCAATGCTGCATCCTGATGGAATTTTTAGTTCTAGATCTGACAACAGCTCAAAAGATAATAGGACAAATATATAACACAGTCTCTTCCAAGGTTGCATCTTTCTTACAGCAAAGAGGCAAGAGCCCCAAAATCACATTTCAAAAGATGTCAGGATGTCAACAAAAATAAGACCAATTTCAACATAGAGCTGTCAAAGGAGAACCTGAAGTTATGAATATAAATGGCATTGTTGAGATCTGGTATATTAGATACCAGCTAGGAAAAAACTCACCAGTTTGTGATGGCAATGGGAAAGTGCATCCAGGATTTCATCTACAACTCGGTCAGACAGGAAAGAAGCCACTGTCAGCTTTACTTCACTGTGTGAGGATTGAAAATGAGAGAACTTCTTAATTCACGCAGGAGATTTTCGTCTTTATTACACATTCAACAGTGTGACGATTATCCACAGTGCTGTCATTTTATTTGAAGTAAAACATTAGAGGGTGTCAGGATACATGACTGCAGGTTTCAGAAATAAACTCATGAATCACACAATAAACACAGGAGCCTCTGTACCATATTTAACCTGCTTCTAACAGTTTTCCATGAGATGAAATGAAAACATCTGGGTAAGAGAGCTGAATAAAAATAAGAAGTGAAACTTAGAGAGGAACACTCCACCACTGAAGACAGACAAACATGAATCTCAGACGAACGGGATTAGGAGAGGCTGCCTATATAACACTACTCCACCGAACAACTACAATCTATTAATTTCCTTAATTCCTTTTCATGTTGATCTGCCAGCAAGGACAAGTGTACAATGCTGGTTCTCCAGTCTATGTCATCACAACCTTGCTTCCTCTTTTGCTCTGAGTAACCACTTTCTGTCCCAAGAACTTCACGTCAGCCATTTCCACTGCACAGACATATGTGGGACAGCACCACACCTGCAAACTGAGCTTAGGTTTCCTCGGTAACTCTCTCTCAAGGAAATGGGCACCTTGAATTGCTCCCTTGGGGTCCCATCTTTGGTCACAGCACCAAATGCTCTGGCTGTGGAGGGCAGCTGATTTGGAGCCAATAAGCATGACTGCCTGAGCTGCAGCCCAAAACTCCACCTCTGCTGCTTCTGCTTTCCACGCCAACTCTTTCAATTGACACTTGCCAGCAAGTGACACGATTTTGGTTTATGGTTTTTATGTGTGGACTGAGCTGTATTGGATTGACAAAGCTATTTCTGTCCGGGGCTAGCACTACTGCTGCAGAGAGCCTGGAGAAAAAGGTAAGGAACTCCTTGGAAAGGCAATGCAATTCATAGGGAGGTAGAATGGAGGCCAAGCCACAGCGGGAAGAGAATGAGAGTGAAGGAATCTCCCTCAGCTACCGACATTAATTTCAAATAATATAAGGGTCACAGTATGGCACCCTCCCCCTGTTGAAGAATTTTTACAGGAGAACGGACACTGGGAATGCACAACCCAGCTT
The DNA here is from genome assembly GCA_013397845.1 of Melanocharis versteri. Lineage (NCBI taxonomy): Eukaryota > Metazoa > Chordata > Aves > Passeriformes > Melanocharitidae > Melanocharis > Melanocharis versteri. The sequence goes on from VZTG01003865.1 coordinate 289,615, forward strand.
TCCCAGCATTGAATCAAGCTGAGTAAAGGATACGCTATCTTTGATAACACCATGGAGGAAAGAAAAGAAACAACCCAAGGATATGAAATAAGGATGTATTGACCGCAGCACAAAAGAAATATAGTTTAGGAATTGCTGAAACAATAAGCTAGTTCAGCAGCATGAAAGAAGTATAGTTTAGGAACTGCTGAAACAATAATTTAGTTCAAAAAAGATCGATACATTATGCTGAACAAAAAGGATATGAGATACTAGAATATGGTGAATAGCAGTCACAGCAAGTGTCCAATCAGAAGTTTAGACGCAGCATGCGAACAGTAACAAGCATCCAATGGATGTTGTTCACCTGAGGAAGGAATTGCTAAAGCATTGTTTGTGCTTAACTATTTACGACTTCATCCGACTGACAGTTCCAGCTTCTACAAGTGTAAAGGGCAGCATTATGGTCTTGGGGCCAAGATTTATTTGATAGGACTGAAGAGAAGAAAACTTACTCCCTGAACCATTTTAAACACTCTGAAGGTATAGCTAAAGTCTTAAACACATTTTCCTGCCTATTTTGCTGCACTCTGCAAAACTAATTCCCAAGTCTTACTGTTTTCGTCCTCCTCAAAGATATTAGCATCTCAATGCAAAATGTCATGCTTTTCAAGCATCAGGCAGAAAGGAATTGAAAAGGTTTAAGTACAGGTCAACCACATTATACTGTGTAAATATATTCTCTGGTATACATTAAATATGAAAAAAAAGCAGTAAAAGGTCAGGTAAAAGCCTCTTTTTTTCTACAGGACAAACTAAGAGTTATTTAAGGTAGCGGTTTCTGCTCCAGGTTTGTGGTTTGAATATCCAAGTTTCCACTTTTTATGTACGTCTGTCTGCTGGGCACAGCTCCCACACAAAGTCTTGAAGCGATTGCTACAGCTATAGGACAAGACCAAATGTAACAACAGATAAAGCACTGCTACCACTCAAAGTAAATAGTGCAATTTCCTTCTATTACACATATTCTCAGTGTTACCTGAGAACACAAAGGTTTTTTTAAGAAGTATCAGTCATGGAAATGTTATTTGTGTACCACAAACCAAATATTTTGCTAAATAAGAGAACACATGCATTAATGATCTAAGTTAACATCCCTAGAGATTCCAAATATATGAATCACCTGAGCTAAGTTCCCCGGACCTGTAGAACAATTTCCTGCTCTTTGAATGGTGCAATATAGTTTCTTGTGAGTCACAAAAGCATTCCAAAATTCTTCTACTACACAAACACACAACCCAAAATCCAAATTCCAATTTTGTTAGCTTAGTCTCAAAGTACCTAATTTTATTGAGGATATCGATTCCAGATTGCTCCAGGAGGACATTTTTCACAAAGGTGCGTGGGATGGAAATCTTCTCAGTGCTGGCCTCAATGAGGTCTTCACGGATGCGAGCCTTCTTCATTACATTTGGGCAAAGGTTTTCTGCTGCATCCACCATCGACTCAAGGAGCGTCTGCAGCACAGTAAGCAAAAAAATAACGTCACATATTGGGATTTACTTTAGCTGGGAGCTGACAGCATTATTCTGGTGAATAGCACTATGACACTTTTAGACTTGTACTTTTTACAATTCTTCTTCCTGCTTTCCAACCCATTTTGCATCCAGCTGCAATATAAGACATTTTACAAACTATAGCTTTGAGAATCAACACACTTGTTCTGAAAATGACCCGCAACTGTACTTGTTTGCCTTTTCAAATATGAAACATTTACATCTCTGTGTGTTGAACTGTCAGAACAAATTAGCTTCCCTTGTGCACCCACCACTGCAGTGGATGCTCTGCTGCAGCTGCCTTCCCTCTAAACTGTGCCCTGAATCACCAATTTTCATCAGTGCTCCAGACCTGCCAATTTGTAAGAAGCATCAGTAAATGAGGAAGGGAGACTCCTGAGAACTCAGCATGCTGTACATGTCTGGAATATACCAGCTGAATATTAAGAAGTAGCTACAAGCTTGATCTGCGGTTGGCATGCAAACCTTTAAAATATGGATCACATTTATATACACGTAAATCTACAGCAAACTTTAGGAGTAGCCAACAATTTTTATTCACACAGAATCACAGAATGGGTGAAAGGTTGGGAGGGACCACTGAAGGTCATCTAGTCCAACCTCCCTTCTCCAGGTTTCCCTAGAGCACAAAGCACAGGGTTGTGTACAGACGGTTTTTGAGTATCTCCAGTGAGGGAGACTCCCCACTCTCTTTGGGCAGCCTGTTCCAGTGCATGGTCACCCCCACAGGAAAAATCCAAAGGAGGGTGGGAAAAAAAAAAAGGAACAGGCCAGAGCCCAGTTTACTGAAATGGGACAACTCATCTCTGATAAGACTGAGGGTTGATAATCTAACAGAGAAAGGTACTTACAAATTAAAAAAAAAAAAAAAAAGAAACAAAGTTTCCTCGGAATGGTGTACTAGGTAAGCCAAGATCTTACCCAGACATTTGTAAATTGTACAAAAATAAGAACTGCACCCCTTGAAAACTCTACTGATTTCCTTTTTCTTCTCAATCCCACACTACAGGTAAGTGACCTCAGATTCAACTCCATTGTATCAAGAGTTTTTTTTCTCTTTGCACAGCCCTACCATAACTAGTAATTTCCTCATGCAGACAATGAGTGAGAAAAAAACACCATTGCTGCATAAAAATTTCAACAATTCAAAGCAGCATCTTTCAGTCTGTAGCTCTGACAGATTGAAAAAAACCAACAAAGCAACATGAAGCGGCCACATCGTACAAGAAAGTCCAATCTTTACAACGCTTTATTTAGAGTTATAAGGGACAACTGTCATTACAGCTAATAATATATCTTGTTTCTGGGCTCTCGAGATGCACTTTAAGAACTCTTCCTACACTCCCTCCTTCAATCGTCAAGCAGATTCTGGGGCAGTATGAGTAATGAAGAGACTTTCAAGGCTCTGCGGCCATATCCCCATGGGGGATGAAGAACTCAAATATTAGAGAAAACTGAGCCAGGTAAACTACTAATGAGAGTTCCTGACACATCCATTTTTTCCATAGCATTTATTCACTGGTGCAATTGTGTAGTTTATTGAGAAAAAATTCCCCGGCCTCTCAAGAGGTACTGATGAATTGCAATCATAAAAGTGACAGACTTGCTATGTTGAATTACAACTGCAGTCTAAGCAGGGTGTTTCGAAATGGATCATGTGAAAAAATGCTGTGTGAAGGCATCACTGGGAAGTAGCAGGAAAACCTAGACCTTTCCTGAAATTTCCAAAATCAATTTTTACTCAAAAAACTGAGAGAATGTGCAATTTAAAAGTCAAACTGAGTTCGGATCATATCTTTAATTGTGCAACTGAACATAATTTCTTTAATGGTGGATTTTAGCTGTTGATTCCACATGACTATTATCTACACAAGGTATCTACAGAAACCTTTCCTTGCCTCCTAATTAATTCCATGCCCAAACCTTTCACTGATGGAAAGGCATAGCTACCAATATTGATGGTGAAAGGGCACACATTTCAGTCACAGGGCTGCAAGTACCAGTCACCAGGCGAAAGAAAAGAACAAAGTACTACCCACAATAAAAGAATCTTAACATTTAGGAGAAAGATACAGTGAGGAAAAGGACTGAAGGATAATGATATCAAAACAAAAAATGGAACAGGTGATGGAGCCAACAAACCCTTTGCACCAGGACAAAATTTAGGGAGAATATTTTGAGCACTCCTGTCCTTACAAAACAATCGTGTTTGTGTAGGCTCCGCTTGTCTTGCTTATTTTCCCTTGGGCCTTTGCTGACTGAATAAAGCATCTCCAGGTTCTGTGTGTCCACAGTGACACCAGGAGGAGAAGAAAAAGGCAAGGGTCTTGCTATAATTCCTCTTCTGGTCAACTCAACTCACTCCAATATATTGTTTCGCCTTCTCTAACTCCTTTCTTCACCCCTGCTCCTTTCCTTGAGTTAAAAAAAGCCAAACAAAACCAAACGCCTATTTACCTGAACAATGTTCATTGGCTTTAACCAATTTCCAAACTTCTTTTTAGAATCACACTCTGGTTGCTATGGAAACTAAAAATCAAAACTCCTCTCACAGCACACAGGATTTTTCCCCCCAACAATTACAAAAAGAGCTGTCCTTATGTGAGCTCCCTTATCTATCTTTACAAATAATAAACTGCTTATGATGTTTTGAATTTGATCGAAACAACTGGAAAAAAAATAATTCTAATCCATGTTCAACACTTCCTCCTCCATGCATAAAACTTAAAGGAAAACCTTTCCACCTTAAGTGAAAATTAATAAAAATGAGTGTTGGAGTATCCAAAGAGCATCATGACTTTATAGTTTCTTGTAAGCCACTTAAACTTGAATGCCACACAAATCAAAAGTGAATGCAGAAGTCAGAATGGCTGAGCTAAAGTGCCTTTTGTTGTAAATGCATAAAAGTATAAACGGAAGACACATTAATTCAGGAACATTCCAAATGCTGAAGAGGCTGTTTTTTTCATCTTATATAAGACCCTCCAAGATGAACTTATTTAAGTGCATGAGCCCAGCACGAAAGGCTGGCCTGACTACTCCTGTCCCAATAATACCCCAGAAGTTCCACTGGGAAGAATCTTACGGATAAATCACTTTCATGTCTGCAGAAATCTTCACCTTATTTCATATAATGGGGAAAGGGAGAAACATACTAAAAATAGAGCACCATTTTCCTCCTCATTAACTTTTTAATTTCAAAAGAGTAATTAGTAATATGGCATTATTATTGTTCTTCATTATATTCCCACTGACTGAAGCATTTTCATGTTTCAATTGAAAGATCAAAGAATCTGAACATGAAGGTTGTAAAGTGTTTAAATACAACAGAACACATGTAAAGCAGCTTAGTAATAAAGCGAAGTTGATCTGAGCTGCCCCAGAGCCATATTTTTAAGTTTATCAGCTTCCACACAGATCCAAACTGTTGTTAAAATTTCTCCACCTTGTCTTCTTCCTGGATTGATACCTTTGCACCTGCTGTATGGATGGCTCTTCTTTGCTTATCACACAGGAAAAGCGAACATAACTGAAGGTTCAAGTTTCTGAGCAGGAGCTGGCTGAGCACACAGGTGAGAACATTTACAGACCAATGACATCTATTTCAAGAACTGAGGTTTGACAGGCAACTTGTGAGAAGATTTCCTGTAAATCTGCCTGTACCAATTCCTTGGGCATTCTCAATACATACAAGTTATCCAAATCAAACAGTAAAGTGGAAATCCTGTATCAGGGTCAAAAGCAACCACTGAGAAAAAAAAAATCTGCAATGGATTGTATAAAAAAACAGCTTTCACTCCACTGGGACTCCCTAACTACTGAGCACTTTTCTCCAGGACATGAGGCTCCGTAGGTTGCTTGAGAAATGCCTTTATAAAAGGCTGAAGGAGCAGTTGATTAGTCTTCCCCTTCTAGCAGATGAAAAAAGATGATTATAAATAGTATATGCTCCTTCTGCCCACTGAAAACACTAAAGCAACTTTTTATTTTATTCCAACTGGGCAAAAATCCAAATAATAAGGCCCAAAGTTATAAGAAACTGATAATGGAAAGACAGCCTAGCTTACATACAAATCTACTGAGAAGAAAAATGAAGTGAGGCACATCTGCATTTAGCAACAGAAAACCTCAGATTTAGTTACTTCTGCATGTGAGAGATTGTAACACATCTATCCACAGACCTTAAGTTGCTCGTCCACTACCCTTGTGACTTCTCCAGCCATGGATTCAAGTGTCTCTTGGATTGGATTGGAGAGTGAACCATTTGCTCCTGCCCAAGCAGCTCCACCAAGGTGATACAGATTTGGTAAGAGCTGTAAAAGAGGAAGAGTATCTTCAGAAAATAGGCTCATCACCACCTGTCTGCAAACCAGGACAAACAGCAGAAAACGTCTTTGGCTAAATCAAAGTCTTCATAAATTAGAATTATCTTATCACTTTAAATACTACCTATAGCTGGTCATCTGAAGAAAATACTCTGTTGTGACACGTTATTATTTTCACTCCCGGAAAAAAGAAGAGCTGCAGGCGCACACAGAACTGCTCTCAGCATTACCAGTGCGCTGGGAAAGACTTACTGTTTTGGAGTTTTTAGCATCCCGCATCAGCCGTTCTGCACATTTGACATCCTCCTGTACAGCATCCACACCACAGTTTCTTAGAGAGTTGAGATGATCTTGCACTTTTACACATATTCTGTCAATCATCTACTTGAATAAAAGTAATACAAAAGATAAAACATCAGAACGTTGGTCAAACACACCCTTAATCCAGTCCAGGTAGAAATTCAATAGTAGCATGATGAGATTTGCAATGACAATATAACAACCTGGAAAAGCATGATAAGACCTTGGAAGTATGTCAATACTATTGAAGGAAAGAACTATATCTCATAAAGACACCCTAAACATCGCAAAAATAAACAAAACTTTACCATCGGGAAAAATAAATGCTGTGGAATATTTCCCCCACAGTTACCTCCAAGATAACTGCAAATAATCAACAAGTTATTCTATTTAAGTGTTACTTACTGGTTACTGGTTTTTGGAGCAAATTTAATGCTGAAAATGTTGTTGATATACTTGAGACTAAGGTCTGAAGGTCTCTGAATTGTTAAGAAGTTCAGACAGTAAAAGAAAGCTCTGTCACTATCCACTCAACAAACACTAACAGCGATTTCTCCAGTCTAAGCAAAATGCAACTGCGCAGGCTTCTGCAGTATTCTTTCAAAATGTAAATATTCCTAGTTGCAAGGGAATTAAAACTATCAAAGCAGAAGTTTCCATCAGACATTTCACAGTGGGATAAATTGAACTTAATCTGTACTCACAAGACAGTTCATTCAACATGCTGCATATGCAGGGCAGGTGGTATATCTGTATCTTACGAGACAAACCACTAAGAATGCCTGACACATAGTCAGCTTTGATTAAGATATATGAGGCAGGGAGATATAATAGTTAAAAGTCTTTATCAGCCCACTTAGCATACATTAGAACCGGCTATTTGACATTTTGAAGCAACATCTGAGTGCACGCATCATCATATAAAGTCTACAGTTCTAGCATCTTGTATCATTAGCAATGAGAACCGAAATAATTTCACAGCAGGCTCCTTTTCGGATCCACATGACTCTTTCTCTTCAAAGGGTTCTGGGTGGGTAGTTTTTTTTACAAGTATGAAAAGCTAATTAATTATTAGACAGTAGAAAGCCTCATTGGGACATCTGGACAGAAAAAATACACTCTGGGAATAATAATGCAATTCTATCATACTAGAGAGTCTTTTTCAGCTCTTCTTTAAAACTGTTTCTAAAATCCATCCTTATTGTACACAATTTAATATAGAAATTAGTAACTTTATTTCAAAATAACAATAAATTACATTTCCTGAAACTTTATGTGTATGTGGTGTTAGAGAAAAGCACAACTAAAACCAAAAAGCTATAAAAAAATATAAACTTATTTCATATAGAGATTATTAACTTGGGGAGGAAAAGTGGCATTGGAACAGAAAAATTACTAGAAAGAAACAACTGCTCTTGCAGTTTTTAGTGCCAGTATATCTCCATATACCATTTTCTCTCTCAAGATGTTAGAGTACAATTTCAGGTTCCAGTAACAAAACACTGTCCTATTAAATTTTAGTAACACAGGTAGAGCACAAACCAACCAAACTGTTCCTGGTTTCAACAGTAGTTTACTTGGTAATAGCTTGAGTCTTTCTCTATACGTTACTGCTGTACAGAAGACCTTCATCTCACAAATGCTTGCCTTCCAAATTTATTTTCATGGATAATTATTGTTTCTTGGGAAACACTATAACCCACGAGGCACGTCTTACAAGTACTCAGAATGAGAGAGAACTTCCTCCCCAGGCAGACTTTAGGCACTGAGAAGTGCAGTAAGTGACAAATTCTCACCTGCTGAGTGGTGCTAGTGACAATGCCTTGCTGCAGCCGATACGCTTGCTCCTGCAGGTACTTCCTGGTCTCATGGTTACGAAGCAAGTAGTTTTCTATCTAAAAAAAAAAAACCCAGAAAAAAAAAGCCAGATTAGGAAACTGATTTGACTCTTCACATTGTAATTTGCTTTCGATTTTGCTGCTGTGTCAGAATCAGGGACTGACAAGAAAAACTGCCTGATTATTTATCATCTGCAAACTTTATTTTGTGTATCTCAGTGCTTAATAACCACATTGGCAAATACTAATTCACTCACAAACCAGTGAGACATGGTTTAACACTGTGCTTTTGCCAGTGTTTTCTGAAAGAGTCTTCTATTTAGAACAATTTAGCAAGTAATGCCAACAAAGGATTAGATCCTGGTTTGAGAAATATTTGAAGGGACTCTCAACTGTTAGGTGTTGTAGAGATCACGGTGACTCAAGATATTTGATTCATTTCTTTTAGATGTTGTCTTTGGCCTGCTGCAAAGGCACAGATTTGAACAGCAGTATGTCTGAAGAGAAAATAAACTATCTAAAAGTGTCTAAGTGATAGTGGAGTCTCGGTTCACATGTTAATTAATTAAGGCTAAGCAGTACAGAAGTACTCTTTAGAGACTTACAGCCCACCACAACTGTCACCAGCAGTAAACACCCACCACCCCCCAGCTTCATGGCACACAGAGAAACCCCCTAACCCCGCTCCATCAAACTTGGTGAAGCCAAAAACACCTATTAGCAAACTGCTTAAGGTTCATCAAAGGTGATGGATCTGGTCTGAAAGGGAGAGGGGAGAAAAGGATGGGTGGAGTGGCCAGCAGGTTGTGAGGCTGAGATCAGTGGGGACGTCGCCTCTAACGCGGCAGCAGCAGCAAGAACTGCAACATCTGACCATGCCCCAGAGTAAACCCCTGGGTTTGTCCAGTTTGCCCACCCCAAGACAAGTGTGCTGCAGAGACACTGGAGCTCGGGAGGGTGGCTGCTGTGTCCATCAGTCAGTCAGTGCAGTTGTCCCGGCACCAGGCTCAGTCCATGCAGGCAGGCTTGCATCCCTACCTGGAGGGAATCAGCTGTGCTGTGTTCACAGCACCACTCCTGACCCTGGTACCTTTTCTGGGAGGGAACCTCCTCGTGTTGTGTAAAGAAAGCCTGAACCACATGTTAAAACAACCTCAGGGTCTAACAGTTTTAGCAACTTTGATACGAATAAAAGGAAATGCTCTTTGTACACAGCACCTAATTAACACACAGATGTTAAATTCCCGTGGCCCAAAGCTTCACAGTATTTTTTTCAGAAATGCACCTATCAGTCTAGATATGAACCTGGCCAATTATATTAAGTGAGATGTAAGAAATAGGTCCATCCCCCATACATCAGATTTTTAAAAGCAGAATTTAGATCATTTTCATGCATCAAAGAAAAAGGTACTAACTACCAGCAGTTCTCCCTATGAAACTCAAATTACTGAAAATAAGGATCATAGACATTTGCTTTTTAATCACAGTTATCTGTAAGAACTATTTATAAGGTTTTTATGGCCTTACCTTGGCTGAAGGAAAACTACTCATTAAAGAGATGTGAAATGTATGCTTCCTGATTGAGCAGGAGGCTCATTTGGAGCTCGCAAGATTTGCCATATAAAAACTCAGCTGGGAGTTTTATAACTCATGCAAGTGGAGCAGCTACAGATACTGTCAACACCTTTTCATCCAAAAGAACATGCCAGTGCTGTTGCTTACTTAGGGCAGCACAGTGTGTGAATTTTATATGTACAATATAAAACACAGGCAGCAAATGTTTTCATCCTCCCTCAAATTAAAGAGCACCCTTTGTCTCGTACGGAGCTGAGTGCACTTTTTATGCCAATATAAAAAACGTGCACCGGTAATTCTAAACATTTGGCGATACCCACAAGCACACATGTAACAAACATGCAGTTTCTAACTCTCCCTTTCATAGTCAGGCACAGAGCAATACCAGGTCTAGCTTGCACTTTTTCAGTCACGACATTTTCACACCACACCATTACATTCCACCAGCCTTCACTCCCAGCATTCTTTGGAATAAACAGCTCTTGCAGCACTTGATTACAACATATATGTCTATGCAAACCAAACAATCCTTGAATCCAGTATAGAATTCTTATTCAGCCAAGCATGAAGTCTCAGTCACTTAAAATCACTGTATTTTTCCTGGCTTTATTTCTGTTCACTGGTGGCATATGCAATACCTTTTGCAGCGCCTCTTCTGTTTTCTCAGGGTTTGTTTTGAGTGCTTGGGAAGCATCATTCATCGGTATGGGCATGAATCTCAATGTATAATTCCTAAAGAAAACAAAATTGATAGCGAAAGTTAATCTAATTACTGTATCTCTTTATAATCACTGTACCTCTTTATGAAGGTAGAAAGAGGGAGGGAGAAATAAAGTGCATCTAGATTGTCCGTGGAAGGTACTAAGAATGTATTTTTCGCATTTCTAAGTGGAATAGCTGGAAGCATACATACTCTTTTGTGCTGCTAATTCTTTACTACTAGACAGAGGGGTAGATTTTGAAAAGCAGTTACATGGTCAATGCCCAGTGGCTGCTGATTAAAGGCCTAGCTGCCCTCTGTACCTCTGTGCACAAGGTTAGATTATTTTCCTGTATCAAAACAGAACAGAGAGCATCAGTGCCTGCTGGCAACTGTATCAGATCTAAGACTAAATGGAAATATTCGGTAATAGACAGATAGCAACTAAGAGACTGACTTTTAGAAATGTACTATTTAATAACTTCTTGTATTTACAACAATTTGAAGACACTTGCTGAATTTTTAATAAAAAGCTGACAAAACAAGCATAGCATCTCCACATTGCTTTATGCAAACAATTGTTCCCTGCATTTTCCTTATTTGCTTGCAAAATATTTCTGCAGCTTTGTCCATCTGCTGCAAAAGAGATTAAAGACAGGAGTTTGGTCCAGAGTCAAAATTACATTTAAACTCTGAGAACATAAACTGACTATCGTGACACAGTTATACTTAAAATGCTACCTACAGTGGTATGTCCACGCAACTTCAGACTTGAATAAATGGAAAAAAAAAAAAGAGCAGGAAGTTCTTAAAGCCTGGAAAGGAAATGATTCTTTCTATTTTCAATTAATCCTTTATTTCCTGCAAACATCTTTCTCCTCCTTCTGCAAACATCCCACTAACCATCTGTTCCTATTCCATCCAGAGCTACCTAAATATGTTTGGAACCCTCTATTTTTAATCACTTTCAAGTTGGCAATTTCAACTGAGTCACCACCATTGATGACAGTAGACCAGTCCTCACTAAATGCACTAACTCCAACAGCAGACACCTTATACAGTGTGAAGCTCCAAGCTTCTTTCACTTCTTTTCCCACCAGTTGCTTGGACACATGCAACACCATTCTCTGAAGGGCAGTGTCCTCCTGAACTGCAAACACGCTGATTCCTCATTGATACTACCCAACATTTTATTTGAAATTATAATGGAAGACTTTTATGTTTCTTCCCCAGAGCAAACATGGTGATGCATAGCTGTCAGAGGCAGGCAGTCAAGGTCCCTGTCCTTCCACAGTGTCCACTGTCTACTGCATCACAGTCAGAAAATTAACTTTTCTTTCTAGTTATCTTGTCCTTCAAAAGAACATTGCAAACATATACAGACCCTTTTATGTGTCCTCATGTAATACTAAACAGTGCATAAATGGCTGTCCACCACCATGGGGAGAATTTTTGGATGTCAAAGATACTGAGCTCAAAGACAGATAATTACAGAACTTGCTCCTTGCCTGACAGGTGGGGTATTTATTGAGTTAAAAAAAGAAAAAAATAAGGTAGTTTTCTAAGGCTCTCTGCAGCTGTTTGACGTTTAATACATCCCATTCATTGAAATCTGTAATTGCCAGCTCTCATGCTTACGTTATATGTTAAATTCAGTTTAGTCAAAGGCTTAGTGCACCCTCCCTCACACACATGGACACACAGAGCGGGAGGAGGGCAAATGAAAGGTAAGGAGATTTCATGGACACACAATCACAGAGGCAAAACTTTAGAAGACCACTACAGACAGGACGGAAGGAAGGACGGAAGGATGGAAATCCTCTGTACTTGGTTTGCTTTCAGATAAATGGTATTATTTTCATCTAAGAATGAATGAGCCCTTAGGAAAAAATATCAAGAATTTAAAACTCACTTTTTAACTTTATGCTTTGTTTTTCTCTGTTTCCTTAAAGTCTAAAATATTCCCCCACTCTTCTTTTTATTAACACTCCACTTGTCCCTTGTAAAGAAGTACATTTTGCTACAAACTCAATATCCTGTAATTTCCCAACACATCAATATACTCAGCAAAATACCTATATTTAAAGGATGCTAAACTTCAGAGAGGTGCTCAAAGACTGGAAAGGATGTCCCAAAGGATGTCCCAAAAACCTCTTCTTCTACATGCAACATGTGTGACCACAGTCCTACGTTTCATCACATTATTTCCCCTGTAGTCACTTCTGATCCACACACTACAGACGCTCTCTGCTGCAGTGGAGATTTTACTGACTAGTTTTTTAAAACAAGGAATAAGATCATCTGTTTTTCAGGTCAGGGCATGTGAATTTCACATCACTGCTAAGGGAAGAATTCACAGCCTTTTAACAAACCTCAGCATTTCTCATCAGGTATTAGAACTTCAGCTATTTCTTCAGACAGTCCATATAGCAAAAAAAAATCTTTCAGAAATGAACATGAGACAATGCTGTGCAGTCCTGTGACAGAGGAGGCTCTACGCTGCAAATCACACGCTTATCTTCATATTAAAATTCCAGAGATACAAGACCCTGCTTAATGGCCAAGCTGAATAGGATGCCCACTGTTCCCAAATTCTCTCCCAAACTGACACCTGTAAGGGACTCTGCAGAAAATCTTTTCAGCACCTCACGTCACCTCTCTGGGACACCCCTGGGGTAAAATCTGCCAAAAGCCATGCTCCTGGAATTCCCTTGCAGGAATAACATTTTCACACAGCTATAAACAGATGAAGAAAAGCTGGGAGAAGGGGAAAGAAAACATCTTCCAATTACTTCAGCCTGTTTTAAAGTCTGTTACAATCCCTCCAAATCCCCTCAGCCTCCTGCCCATACTACTGAAGTCTGCCTTTCTTCTTTGTTTGGTGGTTTGGTAGATGACTATTTCTCTTAAGATCGAAACAACATATACAACACGTACCCTCAAGCATCTTCTGTGTATTTCATTCCATTTTGAGCAATGGTTCTTTCCTACAGAATATTGATGGTTTCAGGTATTTTTAGGAAACACACGGTGAAGAATGTTCTCAAAACATCTTCAAGATGGATTGTTTACAGCCTAATTGTTTTCAGCCAGTACTGACAGTCCTTCTCTTCATGTTTAAACCTTTGGTGCTTGTGGCTTAGTTTGTGATGTTATCAATGTTTTTGACAACTTAAAAATGTTTAAGGCAACATAAAATGACTTCAGCTTCCAAGTTAAATAAATGAGATGTCACCCCAAAAAAGTACAATTTCACGTAATTATCTGTAGCATTTTGGTGTGTTTTTTGTTTAGATTATTTGCTTTTACCTCAGGATTTCCCCCCTCTTCTCTATTTACTCATCCAAACGCTTCAGAACAGAGAAATAAAGCTGATGCTAACCAGAAAACAAGTGTATTTATTTTTCTACCAGACTTCCCCATGCTATTGCTCTCTAACAGAAAAATGTCTGCAAGTTGACAAATAACCTTTGCAAATTATTATCCACTACTATCAATGGAATCACTGCAAGATGATTTGCGTAATTATACGTGATTTATCTAATTTCCCACATCAGTGCAACGGAATTCATTTTGAAACCAAGTATATAAACTACAACAGCTGCATAAAACAAATAACTTTATAAGCTCTAGCCTCATGACCCCTACAAAGGTTAAGATGCTGCCTTAAGTAGTTATACAGTTTTACAAGATATCTTGTCTAGAAACTAGCAATTGTAGGTTACATTCTCTTTATAAAGAGAGCCTTTGCTCCTGTCTGAGGGATTTAAAGATGTGAAACAACTTCAACTGTTGTTTAATTGAAATCTGTAATTTTTCTCTTTGAAGAACAGTAATAATAACATATAAAGAAATGTGATGGAGATGGAGAGAGATGAAAGCAATTTAACATCTATCACTGGTAATGGCTGCATCTGTGAGTAAACTCATGGAAGCAAAATGACCCAGACCACAGCAATTACAAAGAAAAACTGCAGTTCCTGAGATCATCACTATTAGTTTCAACTTGCTAGGGGAAAGAAAAAAAAAAAAAAAAAAAAAAAAAAAAAAAAAAAAGAGTCAGACCGCAAAGGCCCACTTCAGTAATTTTCTGTTATTATGTACAGCTTCATTCACTAGAATAGAATTTCTGCACACTATCAACACAAAAGAATGAAGAAAAGGGAAAATATTACCAAATTCAGAATTTTAATGCTAAGAGCAGAACTCAAGGACCTTAATGCTGATAGCAGAGTATGGATAAAAGAGCCACAGAGCCTCTTCCCATCCTTTTGAAGGATGTGAAGTCATGAATTTTCCTTTAGATTAAACATCCTGATGCTTAAAATTGAGAGCACTCAGCATCTTCAAGATCATATTGACTGCGGTGAGAATCACAGCTGCTCAGATCATTCAGGATCTTTGGCCTCTTCATCAGACATTCAATTATTTGAGACTTACTTTTCCAGTGCCACAGCTATGTCCTGGAAGCCCTGTGCAGTGATGTTATTCTTGTCCCATATTACAGTTCTGAGAGGTGGTGGGAAGAGGAAAGAAAAATATAAGTTAAACAAGAACCACCAAATAAATCTATATTGAAACTTTGCATATTGAAACAGCACACTGCTGAATATTCAAAATTGCAGAAGGCAGCACTTTAAAAACTTGTCTTTAGTGATGCGCTAAATCCTTGAAATGACAGAAATTGTGCACAAATATCCAAAATCCAGTTTCCCTTACTTTAAAGGGTACTCTACTGTATTTTCCATCACTAACATAAATACCTTACTTGTCTAAAACACAATTAATAGAAAGATTTGGACACAGATTCCTTCTTTTTTGAGGAATAGCATCAAAACCAAAGTTCAGATGTCTGCTTTGCAAGCCCATACTGAAAACACAAAAAATTGCAGTAACTGATCAATCTCTGTTCCACATAGGCTATGTGTTTTTAAAAAATTCATGCTGATCAGATGTCAAAATTTGCAGACTATTACACATTCAACCCTGCACTAGGCTCATCACACTGTTCCTATGATTTCTCATGCAACGTAAGTAGCTGCCAATATAAACCATTAGGTTAGGTGCATGAATTGTAGCTCTTTTGAACACACAATAATGATAAGAGTGATCAAGCCTTCCCCCTCCTCCCACAGTTCAGACCACTCAAGCAGACTGCCTGGCAATTTGCAAACACATGTTCAAAGATCTCATTAGTAGTCAGAAGAGACAGACAAGCAGATAAATCTTGCTTCTGCAAGCAGTTGTAGCTGCTCTTGCAAAAAAAAAAAAAAAAAAGGCACAAAACCAAACAAAGATTTCTGGTGTTTAAAAGAGAAAAAAAAAGATAGATGGCATGCTTTCACAAGTATTGACATCCTTCTGTTGTTGCAGAATTATCCCTTCGTTTTTTAGATGGAAAGATGAAGGTAAGAAAGAGAGGAAGAGAGATTCTACACTCACTTTGCAAACATCAGATATGCTTAGGGTCAAATCTTGAATATTTTTGCCATTGGAAAGTGTGTTTATATTTCTACCTGGATGTCATTTTATAACATTTCTGGCACAGCCAGTTACCATTGCATTATTCAGTTTGTAATCACACCACAGACTGTGGTGACATTATGTCAACTGTGACATTCAGCATACTGTGAAACATTTCAGTCTGCCGTCCTGAAATGTATCAGGACTTTATTTCTTCAGATACTGTGGTCATTTCAGGTTAATACATTCAATAAACCTAAGCCATCCCTCCAGTGTTTTCTTGACATTTTTAATATTCAGCTTGAGCATAGCAACACAAAGGCCAGAGGATCCCTGCCTCTGAACAGAATAGCCAAGACTGTTTGGGGGAATTTCTTATCCTCCAGGGAACAAATACTTGGAGAACAGGCAAAAAGTGGTCTCTTTACACTGACAATACACTGAGGAAGGTTCATCTGCACAGTCTGAGGAGGAGGGAGGATTATCTTTCCTGATGAGGGTGACATATTTAGAGGTCCCCATCCAGATTTATGCTGATTGAAGGTTTAAGTGTTTGTGAAACACATGCTGGATAGAAAAAAAGTGATACTCTCAAGCCATCAGTGCCAGACATGCTAAAAAGCAGTGAAGTTGTTGGGCAGATGAAGTTGCAGAGAAGATATGCCAAGGTCCATCAACACAGAAGGAAGGAGAGAAAGGAAGGATGGATGGTCCATGCTGCTCCCCATTCTGAATTCCACATGCTCTTAGTTCTACAAACTGACACGCCAGAAGACAAAGAATAATTTACTTCAGTTTCCTACCCAAGTATCAGAATCTTCTCTGCTGAGAAGGCCTCCAGTAAAAAAGAGAGAGCAGAGCACAAGAGAGTAGCTAAGCACTAGAACTGAGCTCCCAGGGATACTGCGGAATCTTGGTACCTGCAGATCTTCAGAACCTGCCTGGACAAATCCCTGAGGAACCTCATATAGTTTTAAAGTTGGCCCAGCTTTGAGAAGGACATTGGATTTAACTAATGGAGAGCTCTGTAACAATGTAATTTTTTTTCTGTCATTCTAGAAAATTTGAAAGTCTTCCGGTTGCAACAAGGGGCCTTTCTGTTCAAATCCAGAAAATTTTCCCCAGTTTCAGTAAGGGAAATATTTTTGAAGGGACAACTTGCTTCTCTTGTTTTTCTGTTGTTATTTTCCTTTCTTTTAAGAAAAAAAGGATGAGAATCCTTCTAAATAAAGACACTCTTAAGTCTACATACTTTATACTTTCTACATACTCTAAGTATGTAGAAAGGTTCTGAAGAGAAACAGCTTGAGAATAAGCCAACAACTTCAGTGTTATTAAGCCATTCTACTGTTTACTGCAAATACGTTTCCCTTACCTGAGTTTGGTGTTTATTTGTAGAGCTTTTGCCAACATCTTTGCTCCCATATCTCCCATGGCATTTCCACTAATATCCACTTTTGTGAGAGAAGTATTGCTGCCCAAGGCGTTAATAATGATGGTGACCTCAGTTTTCAGCTTGGAATCTGCGAGGGACAGTGACTGTAGAGGCTGTGGATCATAGAAAAGGCACAGATAACAGAAACTGATAATGCACTCATTCCTCAAATACCAATTAAAAGAAGTTACAAGTTTCCCAAACTCTTGGGGACAGCGGTAAACATCAAAGAATTATTTCTGTGTTTGCTGCAGATCCTACAACACATGATGAAATTGGGAGTCAATAACTTACAGCACAGGTGTCAAACACATACACATACGCAGATTAAGTTATAACACCCTGCAAAAAAATTATTTTCAAGTAGCAGTGCCTCCAACTTCCTGAGTCCTACTAAGTACAGAATACAGTGGAAACCTCAAAAGAGGCAAGATAACAACAACCAGCTTCACAAGAGAACTTCTAGTATCCAGCGGGCTTTGCTTAAGCAGCATCCCCATTTTCCATGAGAAATAAATGTATCTACCACTCCCCTTCTCTCCCTCAAGCCGAGAGGTTTGCCCAAGGGCAAATTACAGTCCAAGGCATTGTTAAAACACAAACAGTTTCCTTGAAGTGTTTTATCATTGTTACTTCAACTTTAGGAGTGATTTTGCTTATCTGTTCCTTCAACAGAGGGTATGGATTTTTGGAGGAAATACAAAACTGTAGCAAGTCTGAAATTCAAAGCAGTATTGAGTATCTATTACAATGAGTAAGTCAAGAGATATTATTCACAATGGTGTTTTGACACCTATAACTATAATATTTTTCATCAACTTTTTTCTATAATGCAGCATATTAAGCTGAAACTACCTTATTTGGCTCCAGCAGGTCACACTCCAAGCCTTTAAAAAACCTTTTCTAAAAATGCCCATATTTCCTCCATTCTCAGTGCCCCCAACACTCAACAGAAGGAGCTCAAGAGCCACTGTTTATCTAGCCCCATGCCTTGCAGAGATATTACAGCTCCTAAAATTGTAATTTGTCTTTGGTGATGAATGAGGACTCCACAAAGCACTTCCCTTGCTCGAGTGTGAGTCCATACAGAGGAGTGTACGGTCATTACACACCCACTTAGGCAAGTATTGGAGGATGAACTTTCAGAGCCTAAAATCTCCAAACTGCCAGCATAGGAAAATCAACATTTCATAACAATGCGCCACAGCACTTACGTTAGATCCTGAAGTTTAGATTAATGAAAATAAACCAACCAAACTGTGCACACCTTCCAAGGTGCTTGCATCATACCTACTATACAATGGGATCCTACCCTCCAGACACCACTGGATTACAGTGGTAACCAAAAAACTTGCAACAATAAGACATGCACTTACAAATGACGAAAAGCATAAAAGTTTGGAGGCACATCAGGTTTATAATTAAAAAGTCTAACAATAACACAAGCCACATGCTGGTTTTATTTTAAATGGAAGTTATTAAATTACGATGCTAATGCCCTTAATCTGTGTTTTCCAGTTTTATTGCACGACGTGAAGAAGAGTGTAAAGAATTATTAAGAATTTAAAAGAAATATTAACAAAAAGAATGTTAACATCACATTTAGAATGGCACTCAAGAGCTCTTGACAGAAGTCTGAGAAGCCCTTTTGCTGACAGATTCACCGTGAAGCAGCACCAGGCAGCACTTGGAGAAATCAGCAGTAAACTTGTGAATGTGACATCGCTTCTGTTTCTCGTGTCTCACTTTAGAAATGTGTACTGGAGTAACTGAGCTGCAGGTGATCCCTCCCACATTATTTTTCTAAATCTCAAATATCCTCCCAGGAAATTTCTTGCATTCCAACACTCTGACAAAACAGTATATGAAAACGCTTCTGTACTGTGTTCTGTAAAGATTGACAGCCATGCACCATCTAAATATTCATTAAATTATCTGATCATTACATCAAATATCCCAATCAAACAACAAGAAACAAACAAAATAAGAAACACCCACACCAAATCCCCCAACAAATATGGGCAATACTCTACAAACACTTACTTTTTTAACAACTTCATAGTTTTAGCTAGATATTGAGAAAACAGAAGTCTCAGGAGCACTTTTAGTGTCCCTGCTACAGAAAACAGGTACTTTGCCTCAACATAGTCTTTTTAAGGAAAAGGAAATCTTGGAAGTACAAATATAGAATTAAAAATTGCATGATTTTATTCCTTGATTCTGTCATACTTCTGCAGGAAAAAAAAATAATTAAATCAAGCTAAATTTGTTTTTCCTAAGAACAAAAATGCTGTAAAAACACTCAAATTCTGCACCAAACACTGAACTAACAAATAAAGATATTCATCACTCTAGAAATTCACTGCACCTGTGCAGGAGTGATTACCACTCTGAGTAATGATACCATGTACCTGCAGTGTAACATCAATATTTGCAACAAGAAAAGAAATGGCACAGTAAGAATACATTATAATAGTCTGCACAGCACAGCACCTACTTAAATAGAAAAGACATGAAAAGAACCTAGAAAATGAATCTAAATATTACATTCTTGTTTATGTAAAACACCTGGGAAATTCTGCTGTGTAGGTTACTACTACTGCTCTTAAATTGTGCAGAATTTCATTTGTGCATTGCTCTATTTTAACAGTCGTAGAACCAAGCCACTGATTGTTTAAATCATTTTACTCATGACTCACATTAACACAGCAACAGAGCTATTTAAAGTGGGCATAAATACATGAAGAAGCCTTTAGAGATGACTATTTTAGATTAAAGACTCTTGCTTCAGCTTTCCACGCAGACACTGTGTGGTCCCTAAACCATGCAGGGTGCTCTGGGCAACATCACATCCTGGTCTCTCCAACTGCATCTTAACTTTTAACGTCCTGTGGCAGCAAATGCATACTATTGGTAGAACCAGGACCACCCCATTTAAGATTCAAAACCAAACCAAAACAGCTAGAGACTTAAAATAATTTTCCAAGCTTCGAGGTACAGTAAGGACAATCCTAGGCAGCTTTCTGCAACACATTTTTCCCACAGTGCTACAGTGTCTGTCCTCAACTCTTTTGCTGCTGGGAGATGGTTCACACTGGTTTTGGCGCTTGATGAGACAGAAAAAAACAAGATTCCTTCACTGAAGAGGATTAACAAAAGAAAACAACATGGGGAAAGAAGAGGCAGGGTAACCCCAAAAGGATCATATGCTATATCCCAAATGTTAATGTGTGACATGAAGGAGAGGCAGTTATTTTAAGTACCTAAATAAAATAACTTTTTGGTGAAGTATTTCAATATAACACTGTTTGAAAACAGGAGGAGAATACGTTGTGTAGGTTAGGTCAGGAAAACATGGTGGGTGAGAATTACAGGAGCACATCTGACCACTGAATAGTGTAAAAGGCAGGAAGTGGAACAAAAACTGATGTCACCCACAGCCTGAAAATAAAAGGAATGAAAGAAGTGGAAGCCAACGATGCAAAGGAGAGAGAGCTGCAAGAACGAAACATGCAAAATTTAGCAGCTACTTTTTCCTATGACCTGGAAGCTTCAAAAACAGGAGCCAGGAAAGATAAACAGAAGGTTGTAACACTTTAAATAGAGATAATAAGGCGGAAGTCGAAATTTTTGTTCTTAAGAACAGATAGTATGAAAAGGAGAATCATAAAATAGGGGAAAAAACCCAACAGCCTGTTTGAGAAGATGATTTGGGTACTGAAAGGACACAGAGTGTGTTGAAGAGGTGTTTTAGGATATGGTCTGATGGGAAGAAATGTTCACCTGCAACAGAACAAAGGAATAATGGAAATAAAAAAAACATTCTAAATTACATTTGCTTGTGATTCAGTTCTTCGGGACAGCTGTGAAAGGATAAGCATGAGAAACAGGGCAGGACACAGACAAATGTCCACAGAGAAGAAGCAGGTGCTATCTGATTAAATGATACCTCTCAGTAGAGTATGAAAAGGAGAGAAGGGAAAGGCAGTCCTGCAGCATTCCCTTTAGGGGCAGAGTAGAAGGAGGAGGTCACACAGCGCAAAACAAAAGGGCTAGTTTGGTACAAGAAGTAATATAGAGTTCCACCAATACATTACTTAGCACAACCCTACATCTAACTTGTGCAAAAAAGGACTTTTATTAAGGTGCTTCCATTACAGGTGTTACCTCAATTAGAATCAGCTTTGGTATCTGTATGCAGAACTTCACCACATCACACCGACATCCCATGTTTTAAAGAATAAAATGTGGAGGAAGACACAGAATCAAGAAACACCAGTACCACTGATCCCATTTAAGAGGACAGAAAGAGCATAGAGGACTAGTTTAATAGATCACTTCAAATGCAATTAAGAACTAAGAAGAAGGGAACAAGGAATATGAGTCTAATGACCTTGCAAGGAAAGAGACATTGGAAATCCTGGTTAAAACTGCCAGGATACAGACACAGATGGGAGGAGAAGACAGCCAAGCAGTTAATATGGAGAGCGTGAACCTGGAGGTGAGACAATAAAGACAACAGGAAATAGCAGGTGTTCAGACAACTTGAGTCTACACTCAGCTGCCTCTGGAGAATGAGGAAAGCTTGCTTGGTACTTGCACAGGAAATTAAGGAGTAAGAAAGGACTAAGAGTGGATAAATGAAGATTGATAAGCATGATAGTAACAGAGCATCTTGAGACCCCCTTCCAACCAAAACAAGGATGCCAAGAACAGGCAAGACCACGAATCCAACCACAAAAGTCTTTCAGAATCACAAAAGAGTGTAGAAATTCAGAAAGTGGGCAAGCATCCCAGCAAGGTACCCTGAAAAGGTTTCATGAAATTGTTACCAAGACTAACATACTGGGATAAGTGAAAAACAGCACAGTGAATGGTTTATTTGCATCTTTTGAAAAAGGAAGGAGTTCTGAGAGATCACTGCAGTGACCTTGCATTTTGTCAAGAAAAAAAAAAAGTTAATACCCAAGAACAGCTATCAGGAAATAATGCATTCTGTAAATTAAAAAAAAACATTGTTATTGAGAATGCTACCGTTGTAATCTCTTATCAGGACACAAAAATTCTGAAAACTTGTGCCTAAAGGGCTGTATAATTTAGACCTAAATAACTGGGTTACACACATCCAACTATTTACAATGAATATTATTCAACAACCACAGATCCTAAGACTATCCTCGGAAAATGTTCACCTACATGCTACAAATTAATCCAAATTACAATTTGTAAAAATACCAAACTCAAAATGTTGGATGTGTCTGTGCAGGATTGTGATCCAATCTTACACAGCAAATTAACACAGTGAAGAAAATGATCAGAAATAGACTGTGAGGGTACAAATACACATGATGATAGTAGGCAGAAAGATACTCACTGAATCCTCGTCTTGAATCATCTGAACTAAATTATCAAGTACTGGAGTGAGATTTCTGAGGGAAGAAAAGTTAGGAAGATGATGAAATCAGCAGTTTCTCCTCATTCATTCTCTTGTTATTTAAAAGAAAGAAAATCCTTACTTGGATTTCATGTTGTTAAAGTTTTTGCCTAATGCCAAGTGTCTTATCGATCGGTTTTTACTAAGCCAGACTACAAGGGTTGAGAGGTCAGATTCTAGGCCTGTAAAGAATCAGATTAGATCAGGAATTAAAACACATTTTCACAAAAGACCCAGACCAGGTCCAATCATTAATGCTATATTCATTCAAGTAATTATATCAGTGTACTAATTTCCAAAACATGTAGAAAAATTTCCATTCTTCTTTAAATCTTTTTCTCATTAGTGCCTCTGCTTTTCTATGAGAATAAATACTTCCTCTGAAATAAACCCTTTAAATCTCCATGCTAATCAGCTATTAAAGGCACCTCTCAGAAACACAGAAGAGAATTCAGTCCCTTATCCACAGTCCAACCACCCAAGGGTAGTTCCTCACACTGTCAGGCAGAGTTTGAAGTTCCTTGGAGAATTCTGAAACTATGCTAATCGCTATTTAGCCTTAGTAGAGCTGTGTACCAACAATATTTCAAAGCCTTCAAAAGCCTGCAAAAAAGGCGAATATTACAGGCTACGATAAAATGACCTGAAAAACAAGCCAAATTTTATTCTACTCCTGAGTAAAAAAACCCAAACTTTAGTATTCCTAAGCTACTGATATATTTGAAGAGTCCACTAGCTAGATTACAATGATTTCAAATTCAGGTTCACAGGATAACTTAGATTTTAAATATCTATCCTTATTTATATAAAAACAAAACTTTTTGCATAACTGGGCTGAGTCAATAGCTCTGAAAGCTTTCCACTTGTCAATCCATCACACCTTTCTTGGGCATTCAACTGTACTGGGAATCTATTTCTGAAATAATTCTGCATTTGGCTGATAGAGGGGCAAACGCAGCAGGTGAATTCTTCCAGTTCATACATCTACACCTTGAATCTGCAAGATGAGAAGCCAGCTCATATTCCCAGGGAAATCTGTGCTAGGAAGCTCAGAGACTCCAAAGCAGAAATATTCAAAGACTTCCAAACACTCAAGCAGGCCTTTTCAGGCTCTTGGCTCTTTGCTCCAAATTTTCCTCCTCAGCTTCATTCTGTACCAGACCTTTCCCTTTGTTCTTTCACTACACTTCCAATTCTCATTCAGCTTCTCATCCTCTTGTACTTAAACCAAATTTCCTCTGGATCTAATATGAGCTTGGTGCCGTTATTTTGTTTTGCTGTGTTACAATGATCTCCAACAACAAGCTTTTGAGGGTACAGTTAGTCTTCCAACATTTCTTAATAAGAGGTCTTGGTCTGAGACATTTCCATCACCAACATGGCCAATAATCACAAAGCAAGAGCAACCTTCCTTGGTTACACTGTGAGCTGAAACAAAAAGCATTTCTTGACTTGCACGACCCTCCGTTCCTGTCCTGTGTACTTACCATTGTCTGAAATATCTAGGCTGGTGATATTGTGTATTTCTGCTATGCATCCTTCCAAGACTTGTGCACCTCCAGATCTTAACTAGAGACAAAACATCATCCATTTTTGCAAACTAGTTATGGTTTCAAGATCACACAGAAGACAGTGGTAGGAGCTTTGTGAATACAGAAGGCACTAGCAGCGGCAAAAACAACAGCAACAGAAGAAGTTATAGACATCAAAATGACAGCCCATACGCACATTCCTACTGTTCTCATCCTTGTTCTCAGTATTTGCATACAAATGAGAAAAGAGACTCTTTCCTTTCTCTTGAAACTACCTCTCAGCCGTTAAATCAGGAAAATATTTAAATGGTTAAACACAGCGAATCCTTTAGCACTTGTGCTGGGCAGTGCCTGAAGGATTTGGGTGTGCATTCTCTACATGAACAGCCCAGGACATTTCTAGTGTCCAGATAAAAAAAAGAAATAAACTTAGACCAGCCTATCAGCTTGCAACACTGTCACCCCTAAACTCCACTACACTCAGGCCTTACAGTGAGCATCTTCTTCCAGCTCTTAGCACAATGCTAAGGTGTCCATTTCAAAGATAAGTGGGGGAGGGGCATAAAAAAAAAATCTCAATTAAATTATGAGTCCCTGTTGCTGAAAAGAAAATGCAAATAATCCGATTGTAAAATGGCCATAAAAGACCATAAACAAGAGAAAACAGTAATATCGTTATTCTTAATTTAAGAAATGGCAATAAAAGAAAAAAAATTGCAACAATAACAAAAATGCCTGGCTGCAAAGTATCAATTATGATATTATTAATCTGAAATATTACATGACTATAAAAGAAATGTCAGAATTTAATGAAAAAACAATGAAATGGTCTAGGAGAAAACATCAACATTAAGAATTAAAGTTATGAAATCTTATACGCTTATTTCTTAATGCTACTGAATTAACACAACTTTTTTATTTTTTTTTTCAAAGGAGCAAAAGCATTTTCTTATTTTTTGCAGCTATGCACATCTATTAAAGGTGCATTTCATTTTATAAACATCCCCCAGTAAAAGACTTTGGCTAAAGAGGGAAAAAATTCTATGGAAATTTTATTTTTCCATTTTCACGTGATTTGCTTCAAAAAGAATGGAAAGCTTTTTCAAACCTTTTCAAAGCTTTTTCACCTCCTGTGCATAGAAACTGTGTAATATTTTACTTAGTTGACTTACTTGGGTAAATATCCTGAATCAACCTGCTGATATTTCTGTGGACCATCAACTTTTATCCATGCTACAGTTAAAAGAACCACAAATGCCTTCTAGAAGCATTTTTCAATAAAGACTAGATTTGGCACATTTTTTGAAGGTTTGAAGTATGTGATGGGTTAACAAGCAGCTGACTAACTTGACCTGAATATTTGGAGAATGGTGGTCAAAGATAACATCTAAATCTTAAATCCCATCTGGAGTGTAAGAAGCTCAGAACATAACACACCTTTCCCCCTCTCCATAAATCAAAGGCTGCCTATCCTTCACCTCATCCTCTCAATAAGTAGTCGTATTACAGGCTGTACTCAGGCCAGAAGTGCTGCAAACTTAACTCAAGTTCATTTTTGTAAGAGCATTTATAGCATTTGCTGTACGAAAGCCAAAATCATTCAGTTTTGCTTTGTGCCGCTCTTTCAGCGTGACCCACCACAAGACAACCATTTTACACAGTGTCACATCTACTATGGCAGAATCTATGGAAGTGGCAGATCATACGTGGAATTGGATTGGTTGCTGGTGGTGTAAAGTTCTATACACCAAAATTATACTCACAATAGAATCCAAATGCTTATGCTATATATACTTTCAGGGCTAAAGTGGACAATTTTTCAAGAGCAGCTTTCAATCTTGTACCAGATAACTCTACATTCAAAATTTTAAATATATAAACATTTCATGAGCACAAATGATGATATCTATTTAATCTGAGAGTGATGACAAAAACTTCACTTTTAGGATCACAATTTGCTGTAACTGTGTTAAAATATTATGCGCATATATATATATATATATATATAAGCAGAGAGTAATTGAAGCACTGCTTGTCAATGTGGACTGTCATATTGACAAAAAGACCCTCTGCAACACCTCCTATATGACATACTTCTGAGACCACAAGGAAAAGCTCTTATTCAGAAAATGAAGAATAACCCTTCTACAATTAAAAACGCCAAGTGTTCAAAGCTATGAGGTACCAATATGGGAAGGGCAAACAAAGCTGCTTACTGATTTAACAATTAAAGTAAAGCATGGAGGGTACTTACACAGTGACCAAGCTAAGGAAAGCAGAAGGGAAAAGAGTGAAATACATCAGTGCTGAGCAGGTAGAAATAAAAATGTAATCTTCATAGTAAAAATAATAAAAAAAAACAACCAAACAAACAATAGAAAATGATTAAGCTTGGAGGTAATATACCAGAAAATTATGGGAGCAAATGAAAAATGGTGGGAGAGGGAAGGAACATAGATTTATCCTTCCATACTTGAGTACAGCTTGCCTGATGTAGGAAAGAAGAGGGCAAAGCTGATGCATCAGCTTTCTAGCCCCCTAGCAGCATGTGCTTGCAGGAACTGGGAGTAGTGGTCACTGGCTCCAAGCTTCCCACCACTCTCTTTCTGGGTGTAGATTTACACCCTGGCCAGATCCCAGCGGATCAGGGAGAGGTGGAGCAGGATCCTGAGGTGCTGGGCCCATTGAGAGCTCTCCCAGCTGCTGGCACATCAACTTCCCTGCTGGTGGAAGCATAACTTCTTTCCAAAGCACATGAGAATGGATAAAGCTCAGTGATGTGAAAAAAAATGTTAAGGGAAGGATCTAAGGAAGTGCTGTCAGTTTGGAGGGACCAGCTACAGGAATGCAACACTGAGTTGGGCAGGATTCCTTCCTTTCTGCCGCAGGAGTCAGTCATGATCACATGTGCTTTGGTGTCCAATAAACCTCACTGCCCCTTGCAGGGCTCTTTCACATCCCATCCTGGGTGTTACTTCAAGAAAGGATAATGTTTTCTCTCCTGTCAGCCCTTGTTGATTTACATGCTAATTTATACTGTCATTACTTATATTTGTGTTTTATTGATTTATTCATTTAAGGCTATGATCATAGGACTTCATTTTTATTACGTTAATTACTCCTCCCTTTTCCTTCCTTCCTCCGAAAGACAAATTATCATCCGTCTGATCCCTCTACTCAGAAGTCGGAAGCATGTGTACTTGACTTGAAAGCTTTTCTATTTGGGATTTACATGTAGTGCTCTTCAAAGTAATAATATTTTCCAATAAGTCTAAAATATCAAAACAAACTATGAAATGCATTCACAATGATTTGGTTTTTTTCTTCATAAGGAAATCTGTGCACATTTCAAAAGCAATTGACCACGAACCTAAGGCAAGGATTACTGCACTTGAACATGCTCATCAGAATTGCATGTTTTCTACTTAAAGGGAAACTGCTGTATTAGCAGGTACTTCTAGAACAGTTAATACTCAGATGGCCTTGGAAATACCTAACAAATGAGAGGCTTTCTTTGCAGCTTAAAAAACTGGGAAGTCAGAGAAGGCCTGAGCCTAAACTGGTTCATGTTGGTTTTGGCAAGAGTCCACCACACGGTTCTCTACGAAATGACTTTGCTTCAAGTGGCTCCCCAGGGTTGTGTCTGATCTTTTCTCATACCCTGTAACCACGCAGGAATCACCCGGCAAGAGTAGGGGCAATCCTGGGAAACAAAGTGCACAGCAAAGAACAGACAAGCAAGAGGAAACAAGATAAGGTAAATATGTTCCCGCAATTGTTCTTACTTATTCTTGAGGCCACTTTCACAGTGCTTCTAATGTTAATAACTCTTACCAAAGATCCTTATTGGCCTGAATTGATTAATTGATTAGGAAAATGGAATTTCTCCCAAGGTTAAAAAGCAAGCCTGCAGAAGAGGAAGCATGTCTTCGGTTCTGAAGGAAGGCAATTGAACCACAGACATGCCTTCAGGGCATGCAGCTTCCTTTGAGCCATTCGAATTTGGGCACCTTGGAAAATGCTGCTGCTAATCACAGCACCAGAGAGCAGAAGCTGCCAAGCATCCAACAGGCTGGCTCAGTGTGTAGTACAGCTGCACTGCAAGGAGGGTTTTGCCAATCAGGTGCTTTGAACCTCTGTGCTCATTTTATTTAGGATGCTGTAACACACGTCCTAACTTCTACTGTAAGTGCTTCTCTGAGTTCTACCCTTCCCACAGCTTTTGACTACAGAGGAAGAAGATCTCGCCCAGAGGATTTCAGAGGAACTCTAAAGCCACGTCATTGCATATTTTGAACACATCCTGATAAATATTCCTTACCTCACAGCTACTGAGGTCTAAAGACACCTCCTTCAGATTGTGATTGCAAGCCAGGCCTAATAAAAGCGCTCTGAAAAAGATCAATTTTAGAACTGTTTAAAAAAAAAAAAGGGCAGCTTTACATCATCATCTAAGTGATCACAGATTAATACACCTAATAATGCAAAGATTCATTTCAAAACAACACCAGCTGAGCAGTGATTTCTAAAATGACAATGGCAGTATAAGCCTGCCACACTCAGAACACTCCAGGAGCTTAAAAACTTTAGGGATACAAGGCTAATGAAGAAACTCTAAACCTAATGCACCATCAACATTTAATAACATTCATCAGAGATGAATTTTCTTCAACATTTGCTTTCGAAGAGCACCAAATGATTATAAATGGAGTGTTCTGTCATACAACCATACAAAGTCTCTGATTCTCAAAAAATACGGGAAAAAATTAGGTTTTTAAAACATGCAAGATGCCATGCAGCCAGCCATTTCAGTCAGGCACAGTGCCTGTAACACCCAAAGGCTGGTGCATGTTCCAGTATCACACAATTCTCCACTTCCACAACTCAACAAGTATTTACAGATTTCAAAATGATATTCCTATACAATTCTATCCTTTGTCTTTAGGCAGAATAGGAGACACATGAAGTAATGACTAATTATGGTTTTCATAAATCCACTTTTAAAGTCTTACAGAAGTTTGTTTCCACATCTAAAAGCTAGTGTTAATACCACACATGTATTAATGCTGTCAAGTCAGAAAGCACAACAGCATGTGTAATAGAGAAGGAGTAAACAAAATCTGTGTATAGCTTCTAGTATCTTCAGAATAGATGCAGCTTGGAATTAATAATTCAACAGAGAAACAGAAGGACTTCTTTCTCCAACTTCATTTCAGCCAAAAGCAGCTAACCAAGTGACTGATGCATGGAGATAAAAACCAATCCATTCTGATGAGCCATTTGTCTACACGCTTGCTATGCAAGAAGTGTGTCAAAGCTACATTTGAAACGTGTGTGCCCTGGGCAGGTTTTTCATTTAAACCTATTTATATCTTCTGTCCTGCAGGTATAATCAGACCTTCCCTATCAACAAAGGCAAATGTCTTGTGCTTATTTAGTTAAGCTATTAATATTCAGACTTGGGGGGGAAAAAAAAGTGAAAGTTCTGCAACAGTTCTCACAAATTTTTAGATGATCTTGTCTATCTTTTTTACCCAGACATGTTTTTATTCAGTCAGTCAGGCTGATGGTAACTTTGCAAAGAGCATCCTAAACATTTCCAGGAAATAAAAAATACAGTGCAAGCATAAAAAAATGCAGATTAAAAGAAGAGACACAGTGCTGCTCCAGTTGTACACTTTTCACAGGAAAAAAAAAAGGTTGGCTTTTTTCCCTAACCTCTTTCCTATAAACTCGTCCTAAGAAAATCCTCTTATTTCTCAATTCTTTGTCATGAAAAAAATCACCAGCATTCAAACGGCCTGAAGCCAGACATATGATACTTACACTTGGCCACTATGTTTAAATCACACACATGGCAACACATGGAGAGGTCCTGTCAACTGTGATGCAGAATGCAAGAACTGGCCTTGTAATTAGCATTTGCATGAGAAGCATATCAGAAACTTGTCTTGTTATAGCACTGACAGATCAAAATATAATTTTTGGCAATGTCTGTAAAATTCAGCAAAAATGCCAACTTACACTTCAACAAGGACAAGAGTACAAACTGCCTCAGTTAAAAAATGGTGAAACAAAAGAGTGAGCTGCAATGGAACATTAACCATATTACCTATGTACAAGGTATACCCTCTCCCCACCAACTACATGGCATCCTCACAGTAGAGCTTTATCAGCACACCTACTCCCTGAAAGGCTTGATTTACACTGTACAGGCAAGTTCATGTCCTTCACAGACTGACTGCACTGATTAAACAACATCTTTAAACTCACTGAGTTAGCACATGCAATTAAACATCCCACAACTGTTGATCTAAAGGAAGCTGATAAAGAAATCAAATAACAATTAATCAGGGGAATTTGGAACTCAGGGTGTCAGGTATCTGCATTTTATATTTTTTTTCTCTAGGCAGGCTTGATCCTGAATCACACATTCAACTTGGTGACCTCTGGTTCATGGACAGAAACCAGGAACTTCTCATTTGTCACCAGACAGCTCCAACTCCAAAAGCTTTTTGACATATGCTGATGAAAGATGCCATACTATTGATAATTATGCAATGTTGATGATGATTATGATACACCGTAGTTTTTTAATTTTTCCTTCTTGGAGCCATCTCTCATGTGCTCTTGCAATCTCGGCAATGACAATTAAGTCTGCCTGAAAAAAAATGTTTCTATCTTCTTGTGTTTAACAAACCCTGCGATCTTGATGGTTCTGGAGAAGTTTTGTAATTTCTTGCAGTTAAGATCAAAAGGCTAAGCAGCTGTCCCACAATACACATCCTCAGCCCTTTTAACACCAGATTAACTTCCAGGAGACATTTTTGAAGTAGATTACTCAAGCCACGTAGGGTTTGAGAGGTAAAGCAAGGTGTCCTGCAGGTCATAGTCCTCTGTAGTGCTGTGAGACACACTCAGCTCAAACAGAAGGAAAAATTTAGGTCAGAGAAAAAGCACATTACAGAAATTGCCAAAAAGTACTAACCACTTCTATCCTACCTCCTAAGCAGAGGTGAACACTGTCACCAGAACAAAAGCACCCCAGGCCAAAATAGCAGACAGCTGAGGGTGGCATGGACACTCTGAGATTATTCATATCCAGCTGGACTTGGGAAAGATGCCCCTTCCTGGAGCTTTCTGTGCTAGTGAAAGAGCTTTCTGCTCTCAGCTCATCCTACACTCCCCATCACTGCCTCTTTACTTCCACCAACACCAGTCAGGTGAGTAACTCCCTCTAATCCAATTCAGTTGAATCGAGCCAGATTATCTGAAACATTATCAGCAGAAGGATTTGCAAATGCATATTTTGACTGAAAAGGACTAGGAAGAAACCATTTGCTGCCCAGCTGGCAGGCAAGGGGCCCCAAGTTTTTGGGATAAATTAATACATGTTTCATGAGCACAGGCAATGACTCACTCACCTGCCAAAATTCCTCATACCATAAGAGATACTCAACATGCCAAGAACAAAACCTTAATGAACCTTGATGTTTGGCACTCCTCACCTTTCCTAATCCCTGGCGATATATTCAAAGTCTCACAGTATTCTCTTTTTCCTGTCAAACCAATACTGTCTGCTCTAGTAGTCACATCCATCCTTGTTTTTCTTCCCTGCTACCCTCCACTGTAGAATCAATAGCTCTAAACTAATCAGAATCAACTGTGTTTCTAAAAAATCATCTTCTGTTTGAAAAGACATCTGTACCACACCTTCCTAATACTGGCAAAGTCTGAGCAAGCAAGACAGCAGCCCAGAGCATCACATAGAACAAAGTGAAAGATCAGAACTAAAATGGCTCCTGCAGTTGAATATGGATTTCAATCCAGTGCATCTGACTTAACCATCAGGCTCTTCTTGGAGGTGCCAAGCAACAAGACAAGAGGCAACAGGCAGAAACTGATGCACAGAAGTACCCCCTGACACTGTGCAGGTGACTGTGCACAANATAGAAGTACCCCCTGAACATGAGAAAGAACATCACTGTGCAGGTGACTGTGCACAAGAACAGACTGCCCAGAGAGGGTGTGGAGTCTCCCTCACTGGAGAGACCCAA
This sequence comes from Melanocharis versteri, assembly GCA_013397845.1. NCBI lineage: Eukaryota > Metazoa > Chordata > Aves > Passeriformes > Melanocharitidae > Melanocharis > Melanocharis versteri. Next base: position 321,830 of record VZTG01003865.1, read on the forward strand.
GACCAGTCTGGATGCAATCCTGTGCCGTGTTCTGTAGGATGACCCTGCTTGAGCAGGGAGGCTGGACCAAATGACCCACTGTGGTCCCTCCCAACCCGACCCATTCTGTGATTCTGTGATATTGTACTGTCCTCTTCAATATTGAACTGCATTGATAAAAAATACTCCAAAACAACGTACACTGCTCTTTCTGCTGTTGCACTTGTCACTCTTCCCTCCCTCAGCTGCCTCCAGAATGTATCAAAAGCTTTCCATCCCATACTCACTCACTACTCTTTTATACCCTACATCGCTGATTTTGCCATCAACTCCTGTCCATTGGATACTCCCCATTTCCCTTCCCTGTTCTCCCTCAGGAGGCAGGCTCCCAAGCACACATGCACATCCATGCACATCCACACCTATGCCCGTATTAGGATTGCAAAATAGGTAGTGAACGTGTCTAGGTGTCTGCTATGGATAGGGTTATATATGTTTTTAAGGCATATCAGCCAAGAAGATGACACTTTGGAAACAACCCTTTCTTTAATTAAGCCAAATAAACACAAATATTCTGCCAGAATCACAGATTGACCTACCTAGATTAGACCCATCTAGGCCTATCTTGATTTTAAAACACACTTTTGAATTTCACGTCTGAAAATTTCAACACAGTTCAAGTCCACACACATCACAAGAAGGGTGACAGTGCTTCACAATTTCCCTCAGCCTGCAGAACCTGTTAGTCATAGGATGGATGACTTAAAACAAAAAGAGTAATTTCACTTAGCATTCCTGGAAATGGCTGCCATCGTCTCCTCCCCCAGAACGAGAACGCAGCTCTGTGCAATAGGTTTCTCCTCCCAAACACTGCAACAGGTTCCATTTCACTATGGCTGTTGCAATAATGCAGTCCCAAAGGAATGGCGCTCACACAAGCCTATAATCCCATTTCACTGTGGAGCAGTTTTGTTCGTAAGCCACAAAGAAAGAAATATATCCCAAAAAAACGCTGACAGAAGCTAAACAACTGTGACATTCCCAGAGCAAAAAATATGATTAATAGTCTCAACTGTGAGATGGAAAGAACATTTTATGAATGTGTGACCATCACAAAACTCAGTCTTTTTATATCAATAATGTACAATAGGGAAAAAAAGAAGAAAGCAAAATTCTTTCCCCTTCCTTTTTAATATGAGGCACTCATATAACAACAATGCAAACTAGGTTTTAGGCATGGGAGAAAATGAAATTAAATTCTTACTTTAGAGGCTCAGGAGGGAGTTTAGTTCCTGAAAGGTTAATCTGCATCAAAGCAAGTGAGCTGCTGAAAAACTGTTTGAAGGAGGGAGGGACTTCTTTTCCTTTTCTGTAAGTAAATGAATTCATTAAGAAGTAGCATTTAGACACTCCTCTTTCCAATAAATAGTGAAGGCAAGCTATCAGAAATGTAATGATCTTTTACATGTTTAATTGCTCTACCTTCGGCAGTTCTGTAATCAGTGGCTCTCAATTAGCTTAGAATTATAATGTCATCAAAATGTTGATTCAACAAACAACCCTCAGCACTGCACTGCTGCACAGAAGACATTACTATCTACCTTCTGTTTGGTGAACTACAAAGAATGATCATTTAGGCCTGGTTAATAGTGAACATACTTACATCTCACAAGCAGAAGATCAAACAGGACATGAACAAAACCCTGAAATCGCTTTTTCATCACTAGAAATAATTACTCAGTACTGGAGTACCTTAGAATCAATTAGGTATCATCTCTGATAAGGACCCAAAGCATCAATTTAAAGAAAATGCAACCTAGTATTTCCTACAATGCAAGTACTCTAAAAGATAAATGTTCAATCTCAAAGACTTTCAAAGGGAGTTCCTCCCAGAAGAAGACAAAATATGAAAAAAGAAAAGCATTTGTAACCGTCATCAAATCATGAAAAATATAAACTTTAAAAATCATATTTAAAGAAGAATCAAGTCAGTCAGACTTCAAAGCCTGATGCTATGCCTTTTAGACACAAAAGATATATATAGACTTTCTGCTGCACCAGTATGACAGAAACACATATTAGACAAGGTAGCTTACTTTACAGACCTTTAGCAAAGAGCAGAAAAAGAAAATATTTTGCTTAGAATAAATAGTACCTATTCCATAGAGTGCTAAGATTTCTAAGGCTTTATAAAAAAGTCTTAGATTTATTTGTAGAAAGGAGGGTGCTACATTAGAGCAAGAAATTATAAACCAAAATATTGCAGGAGTTGAGAGTAATGACATTTAAATTGTACCTGTGAGAAAACAGAGTCCTCGAGAGGCTAAGGACAGCTAGATGCTGTAGACATCCACGGAGGAGGGCTCCACACACCTGGTTCAAAACAAGGGCGATTCATTTTAATTTACATTAACCCAAAAAAGTACTTAGGGGTAGAAGGTGGGGAATGTTTCCTTGGTATTGAAATACCCACAGAAACGGTCTTTACCATATCTAGCGCACACTCCGTGTTGGATAAATCCAGGTGAACGAGGGCATTTGGCTGGGCCAAAAAATTGTACAGGCTCTATAATTGTTGGACAGAAAGAATTACAGATGTTAATTTTTATATTACGACAACAGGTACTGGATCACTACCTGCCATTGCATTTTTGGCTTTTACTATAAAATCACCTGAAACTTCACCTAAGCAATAAAACCTGTTTTACTTTTGCAGGCTATCATTTTTTAAAATAATAGTGGGAAAATGGTGCTCAGATGACACTTACCCAACATTTCTCTTAAAGCACAGGTCTTGAGTTACTGCATTTAACTTTTGCAGCAGATGATAATTAATTTAGTCAGAAATACTTTGCAATGTCACTCAGATTGCTGTTACATTTCGGAAAGGCTAATTGGTTCGTAAGTTAAAGCCAGACCCTTTAAGCATGAGGGAAGCAACTAATTTGCACCTGAAGTCCATGGTTAGTTGTTAATATCAGCTGCACATTACAGGTTTAAGGGAGAATATGGAAGAGGTAACAAGATTTTAACATTGATGGCTTCAGTACTGTATAGAATATGTCATGTAAATGTTAACATATGTAAAACTTCTTACTATACACTGTTTCATTTTGGGCTCTTTTTAGTCTCAGAGAGCAACGTAGAAAGATAAAAGTGTGACCTAAATCACAGAAAAGTGGAAAGCTTGACTCCACATGAAATCCAGCCAAACAGTGCATGCTCAACATTTCTAAAATAGATTCATCTTCCCAAAAATTAGGTCATTTAGCCCCTATACCTAGAATACAAGAGAGGTCCCCACTTTAAAAATTCCCATGCTTTCCTAGGGTTTATTTTAATTGCTAAAAACCAGGATTTCCTTGCTCCGATCAGAAAACTGATTCCACAGATTAAGAGACAGCAATATTAATAATCTTTATCTTTCAACCATCTCTCTGACAGGCTAAGAAAAGCCCCACTTTCTCCATTTATCTCTTAAAATATTGTAGGTAGACCTCAAGATTTTTTTAAACACTGCCTGCCAAAGTTTTATTTATTACATTTCATTTTACCTTTTGTTTTTACATTATTTACTATGTTACTCTCAGAGTAATTCATTGTGTGTCTTTACTTATATTTAACTATTTATTTGCTAGCTTTAAAACCCTGTTGTCCCACTGACCCTTTCACCTCATGTCTGAAAAGGTTAGATCTTTGAATATGCTGATGACTCTGCAAGTAAGATATGCGAAAAAGTCATAAAGTCATATCTGATTGCACTTAAAATGATGAGATTGGTTGACTGTAGTTTTGCATCTTCTAGATGTTCAGTACTTAGAATTCAAAACCTGACAGTTACATGCACACAACTTTTGATGTGAGAGAGAAATGCAGATGTAACAGTCAAAAAGTGAATGTATACAAATTGCGAAGTAAGTGGATTCGTTATGGAGGAAATAAAGCTATATCTCCATGGCAATTGATAAACTGAACAAAGGAGCCTAAAAAATAATTACATTCTTCAAAGAATCATGACTTTCAACAGCACGTGTCAAGGAGGTGCACAGATTTATTTATATAAACAAAAATATTGAAGAACAGAAATTAATTCTTTACAAGTCAAAAGAAATAATTTGCTTCCAACCTTCCAATGAAAAATTTGTAATACTCTTATCACTAAAAAGATGACGAGGGCTTTTTAATGGTGTTTTGTCACTTTCAAACAGAACTCAGAGAGAATGGTAAGTCCATTCAAAAAAAGTGGTACCCTTGCACTTTTCTCATTTATCAGTAGAAGCCAAAAAGACTAAAGGCATGAACTAAAATTATGTGGATTTTTTTTCAGTTTTGTGGGGCAGTTATCTGCCTATATACCAAAGAGTAGAAATAAAATTAATTATTTCCTGTCTCTACTAAAACTGTACAGAAATAACGGCCAAAAAGGATCTAAACAAAGAGGTTTTTGCCTTTCTCTCAGCCATGAATTAAAACACCCGTTCATTACGTCCCCAGTGAGAGGCAAGTGCTTACAGAGAGATCATCGCCGCGGAGCGCGTTCCCTGAGAGGTCGAGATAGACGAGCGTGCTGGCGATCAGCGAGTTGGCACTCAGTGACTGGGAAAGGCTGTTCACCCCTGCCAAAACAGAGATCACAACTCAGCTGAGCCGACTCTGCACAAAACTGGCCCAGAGCCTGCATGTGCACAGTTTCAGTGACCACAGACACACGCAGATGTTTAATGACTTCCTCTTGCCACCACTGCACTGCAGCTGGGGAATACAGATCACCAGACAGATATGAGACCTCTCCCTGACACAGCATGCCCAGTTCCACCTGGACCATGCTCTCCCAACTTCCCTGATGGAGCCACAGTGTGTTATACGTCCCAGATTCATTTTCAAACAGATTTTAAAAACACAGTTTACTCCATAATGTTAAGACAGTGTCTTCCTACAAACAATAATATTTAGATAAAAGTATTTGTGGAAGTAGATGAAAGCATCTGTGGAAGACCGAGTACATTAACAATTATAATTGCTGGAACTTCAAAAGCGACTGACGAGACCTAGGAAATTAAAAATATTTCAATTAATGCATTTGCCTGTAATTTCATAAAAACAGTTAATTAAAGTACCAAGAGATGCATAAAGACTCTCAGTTGCTTATCACAACAAACACATATTTTTCACATTAAAATGAAAAAGCTCACATTGGGAACAAACCAGTCAGGGCTTTCTTCCACTGAAATTTTTCAGCTTTTCAAAATACAAATTAGGACATGGCTATTTCTGATTCCCTCAAATTTAACTTTCATCTGAGGGCTCTGCAGCTTATCATCGACTTCTCAATTTATCGTAGATGGTTATTGCTGCCTTTCAAGCACGACATGCATGTGTTTCTTACATGCATAAGCATTACTGTGTCCTTTAGTTGATGCAGCAGTTTTTTTCTAAGTGCCTGGCCAAAGCTACAGAGAAGACAAGTGATCTACTACACAACATTCAACAGTTTCTCAAAGCTGGTTAGTGAAATTGGACGAGCATTCAATGGATGAAACACATCCAGTCTTCACTCAAAAACTATTATGAAACTGATTTGCCAGAGAGGATATGGAAGAAGCAGCTAGCAAGCTACTGGAGACAAAAATACCTATGTCAGTGCTTTAATTTTCTGAGCTTTCAAACATTAAGAAAGTCTCCCATGTTAGTAGTATGGCTCCTGGTTTCAGGAGGCTTTTGAAACTGGAAAGTATCAAAGCACAGCAACACCTTTGTCAAGTTTTAAATCTTTTCTGCTCAGTGTCATTCTTTTAGCTTGAGACTGTGTTGAATTTACACCCTATTGCTAAAGGTAAACTGCAAACTAGTACTTTTTGAAACTTCAAAAGATTTAAAAGCTCTATTTAAACACTTGACCTTATAGCTCTGGATTCGCTTTAGTGAGCCTTCTCAACAGCATTTACAAGCAACAACAAGAAGCAGGAATGAATGCACTTTTGTCCTGGTTGCTCGATGGTATTTAGTTGTCAGCTGGGGTTGCAGCCAGGTTAAACTATCAGCAATTCAGAGTGTACAACCAAGAACCAATTCTGGGAATTCAGAAGCAGTGTCTGAGTTTGAGGAAGAAGAGCTATCGGTCCATTCATAATGTTGCTGCTTGTTTCATGCTTAAAAAGGGCCAGCTGCTCAAAATCAGCTACATCAGTGAAGGCAAACAATGTGAATGAGGGATTCTTTTAATTAGCCTCTGGCTTGGGCTCAGAAAACCAAGCTTTGTCTTTGAATGAGTATATCCGAATTTTCCATTTAACCAGAATCTTCAAATCAATAAATTTATGTTTGAACTTCACCCTACCTCATGCTATACTCTAACAGTAATCTCACTTTCATTTGCAGACAATCTTTTATGCTCTTTTACCACTCTCAGGAGGCTCAGACTGTTAATAGCTCTCAGGAACTTTGAGATACAATATTTGAAGAAAGATCAGCTGGGAAGTTGCCACCTGAACTTCACTTGTCAATCTTAGAAACTTATCTCAAAGAGAGAGCACTTTTAAAATAAGGTCAAAACCTGCGAGAGATTGTCCTGAATTTCTGAAAAGCTTAAAATAAAAAAATTAAAAAAAAANGGCTGGAGGAAAAAATCCATGCACTTTGGAGCCTACCAAATCCACGATCCAAGAACTCTTTTAGACTTTCCCCACAGAAAGTACTACAAGTTCAAAAATAGCCTCCCAAGTTAAAACCAAATCATTACTGTCTTCTTAAGTTAGCGAAAAACTGACAGCTTTGCAGCAACCTGAGTTGCTTCAGGTCCCGAGGGTTGTAAGAATTCCCATTTTAAGACATGGCATATACTATTTTTAAGGAATACTGAGGAGCTGCCATGGGACAACATTCATGGTAACATGTTACTCTGAAGGTCATCAGTATTAGACATATTGGAAAATATTTTTAGCTTTTGCTTAAAGATCATCCTTAAAAAGTATGTTAAAAACCTTCAGATTCTTTTAATAACCTCAGAATTCACTTTCACTGACAAGAGTTGTGTGGGTGAACTTCATCAAGCTGGCATTTTTTCTTTATGAAGATGGAAATGTTGCTAGAGTGTTCTTTTGACTCAAACTTCACAACCACTTGCTGAAATAATTCAGGTCTCATGAAAAGTAGAGAATGAATGAACATACGAGAACTGCGTAAATTTCTTTTAAATTCACAAGTATCTCATTTCAAGAGTACATGTTACATTAGTAAAGATTCTTAACCAACCGTCATCAAAAATTGAGTTAGCAGTAGAGAACACCAACCCCAGAGTTTAATAAAGTATTTTTAGTGAAAATCATGATTTAATAAATTCACCTTAGGATTTACTGTTTACTTAATCATAATAAGAGCCATAGGCACTCATAATAAAACAACAAAAAGTCCCCACACATATTTCCCCAGGCCAATCCTTGAAGCTAAGGAGAACACAGAATCTGCACTTCACAGAGCAATAAGAGGATAAAAGGGCATGGTTTCTATCTGCTATCAGCTCATGTCCTTCATACTGTTAACTCAGTCATCTTTTCCAGGTCATCAACATCTACAAAAAAGCAGCAATAATGTCAGTGTGGTTTTTCTATTTTTAACACTCATTATCTATACAGGAGACCCTGGGTTTGTGCAATCTGTTTAAGAGGTCACTGCTTCTATTATTTGTAAAACAAAAACGCAAAAAATCCTGAAAGCTTCTGATGTGTGTTTCGCTGCTGTTATTGCTTTTAAAATATACAAACATTTCAATTACAATATCAAATCAGAAATTTGTAAATTATAAAACAAAGAAGTCTTTAGCCAGAGCAAGTCACTCAACAGCCATTGCCACAATGCTTGTTTTCATAAAAATAACTGTGTACAAAACATATGGAAATTTCCCTACACATTTTTGCATCAGACATTTTTTGAAGCACATATGAAACATATATTTTATGTCAATCCTAATTTCAGTCTTCCTTTATAATACAGGTTCAAACTTAAACCCTTACAGAAGCAAGTCACAGTTTATCAAAGTGCTGAAGGGTACCCAGAACCCAGCCCAGGGTTCAGCAACCCAGGACTGCAAAAAAAGCAGTTGCACTGTTGAGAAAGAACATGTAAATAATTTACAAAATTAATTAGTTTATAATCTGGTAAGGAAAAGTATTTTTTGTATGTAAGTCTGAAAGTTCTGGAAGAGAAAAAGAGGCATATTTACGAAACATACCTTTAGGTGACAAGGAGGTTTTAGATAAATTTAAATGCTTCAGTCCCTTTGGAAGTTTGGCGAACTGGATGCTCAAAGATGACACACCTGTTGGGGGAGCGAAGACAAAATGGTTGTTTTCAGGTCAGCTCTGTGACCTCAGGTTTTCCCAGCAAATCTCAGCAGGGGCAAACTGCACCGGTGACACTTGTGGAGGAACTGCACTCACTGTGCAGGTGGGCTCCCATTTTATGATCCTAAACCTTTTATTGATGTATTCAAGACCCCTGCTTTGCTAACCACAGAACAGCTAGGGAATTTTGTTGTTAACCATCAGGAATCCTCCTTAATTAGTTTAAAAACTATATAATACACACATACTTTTGAGAAGAAGTCAAAGTGAAGCTATTACAACACATCAAACAGTCAGCACCTGGAAAATCTGGAAGCTTTGTGTTTCAGAAGAAAAACTAAATTCAAAAATCTAGGCACAAACTAAAACCCAACAATAGTGCTTCACACAAAACTTCAAACTATTTTTATTTTCTTTTAAAAGAAAGGGCTGTCAAGACAAGAAAGGCACCCACATTAGCTAACATCACCCTCTTTTTCTGAGGCATACCCTATGATCCTGAAACCTCTACCAAGTCATAACGACCACTTAACTCCCTTACAGTAGCCTGCAGGCTACCAGCCAGGACACAGGCTTGGAAATGCCACAACTGCTTGCAATCCTAAACATTAAAAACCTATTAAGATGCTGACACAGAGTGGACTACCTCAGCACAAATTCAACAAAAGAATAAAACCGTAAGAAGGCACTTTTCATTAAAGCCTTTACTCAGTGTGTCCAAGTTCCCCACTCCATAAAATTCATGCCCCGTTTTAAGCAAAAGATTGAAATTTGATTAAGAGGGCACATCTTAAATAACAACGGAACTAAGCCATGAAATATTTATTAGAGGAATAAATCAACATAGAAACTCCAGGCTTAACCTGGAGGTGTGAAATACAGTTCTCTACAGCAACTCACTTGGAGAGAAAAGGGCACAGAGAAAGAGGGCAAAACCTTTTACTTGATTGAAAACATAGTAAATTTAAAAAGCTGATACTTTTATCCACATACACAGACATGAAATAGTCTGTGAAACTGTAGGTCACATATCTATGTCTATTCTGTTTTTATTACGTTTTACTTATCATTGATAATGAAAGAGGCAGCTACCTTGCAGATACTGTGGTAGGGCTTTTTTTAATGCTCTCTGTAAAAGCATGTTGCATGCAACACCCATGCGGCTCAAAACAATACGCAGTTTTTTATTTGTATTGCTAAAATATTAGACCCATGAGGGTCTTAGAATCATTTATTGTAAAGCACAACGGTAACCAGATATCTTCGCCAATTTTCAGCAAGAATGAATCAAATCATACTAATAGGATTTTCTTTCATAGCTCTGTAAGTACAATCAGTGTCACTAAGGATACCATAAATGTAGTTTTTGCTGTTAAGCATTTTGACTAAGACATCCAGCAAATAGTTTTACCTCTCCATCTTCGTATTTAGCTAACAATCTGCAGACTAGTTACCGTTCTAGCCAAGCTGAACAATTTTAACATCTTACTAGCACTCGGGGTTAAGTGATAGTTATAAGATACAGGAATCAGGTGCAGAAAAGAAAAAGTGCTTCTGGTTACTCAGGCCCTTGAAAACCCTTTAAGTCACTCATTTTTGCTAACAGCATAACAGAGATGAGAGTTCTAATGGCAGAAGTGGAGTTAGCTGCGTGCAGGCACACATTCTGGAATTTGAGTACTACTAGGCTTCAGTATGTTTGTTTTGCATTATTTTTAACAAAATAAAAGATTAAATTCTGATCCTAGTAGAGCCAAAAGCCAAACTTCCATCACTTCAGCGTGGTTAGATTTTTAAAGACAAGATTGATAACAAACTTTCCAGGTGTTAGTCTCACAAATGTTGACAGTACCATAAAGGAGAGCCAATCACAAATTAAGAGACTGGTCTCAGTAAAAAAACCCTGCATATAAACACTGCTCTGTATTTGAACTGAAGACAGGTCCTATGCTTTAGGTAAACTAAACCCATTTCCCATGCTGTTGGAATACAGACAGTTGCATTAATATGTAATAATATAATGCCTTCATTTATTGGTACTCAATAATATATAATAGCTTAGTGTATACTTTTGTTCAAACAAGGCACAATATGTTCTTCTCCAGAAAAAAAACCAACTCTGTTATTTCCCTTATAACTGCAAAATAATCTTGTTCCAGCTCCTGCAGGTGATTTTTCAAAAGGTATTTTCCAAAATCCATATGTTTGTATGAATCTCCACTTTTACTTGTGAAATCCTTCAAGTTTACTGAAGTCAAATCTACCTTGCACCCAGGGAATATCAGATCACAGGACACTTAAAATTTTCTTGAACTGAAAAGTTGCAATATTTGCACATTACAATTATAGTTAATTTCTCTTCAAGTACTCTACAGCCTACCTAATTGTCTAATGAAAAGGTCAAATCTTAATTGCATATTTGATAGGAGAGGCTGAGATAATGAAAAAACTCTACTAATTTCTCCAAGTTGTAGTTTCTGCATTTCATTTTTATCTTCTATGTGGATACTGCAGAATGGTTTGAATCTATGGGTTTGTCGCAAAGAAAGCACACCCATGGATATGTCAAAAAAAAAAAAAAAGGTCCCCTGCACTGTAGAGTGCCCAATGCTTGGTGAATTGTTTTGCTTCCAAGATAAAAATGAGTTCCTTTGAAAAAAACCCCTTCCAAATAACACAATCAAAATACACTTCTTCAAAAGCAGGATCAACAATGTAGCAGCCTTTTTTCAGCTTACAACAGAAATTTCTGTAAAATGCAGTAGGCCTAGGGCACATTGTAGTAATAATGCTCTTCAGCAAAGCATTGGCTTTCATGTGATAAGAATTCTTAACAAGGACAAGCAATAATCAGCAGGCAAGAGGTAATCAGAAGAGTTAAAGCAATTCATGTGAACAATTTCTAATAAAAAACTACTCAGAATAGGTTAAAAACAAAAACATTTTCATACTTGCTTCTAGTGAAAAGAAAAGTGATACAGAAGTAGAAAGGAAAAAAAAACCCTTCCCAGCTATTTCTGTCCTCACTGAACCAGCAAGAAAGAAGAGACACCTACAAAATTCTGTGTTAACATTCTGAGTCCATCAGGTTGTAATCAGAATGAACAGCTTTTCTATTTTGAATCATGACAGCAAAGAGAATAGAAAATTTCCCCCAAACAAACCAAATAAAACAAGAAAAGGTTCACAGTGTAAAATTATTATTTTTCTTCTGGCCCAACAGGAGCACAAGATAGTCTGATCCCAGAACACTGTGTGCCTGGAATGCATTAAGTGAAGCAAATGGAAATCTCACATGGGCAGCGCTGAAGGGTCAACTCCAGACTGAAAGAATGTAACCTTATTTTAAAAATAAATGCCTCTTGGGTGAAAAAAGAGTAGACAAGGGAGAGGAATGACTTGATATGTACTGAAATCACGCCTAGAGGTGCCTAGTCTGAGAAAAGCTGAGCTGTTCAGCTTGATTTTCCATCTTGTGGAGTTAACAGCACTTTGCTCCACAAGAACGCCAATGATGCCAGTATTACTGAACATCGCCAAGACCTCACAACAGGACAGGCTAGCACAGAGCTGAGAAAAAGGAATAATTTTCATACTGAAAAGAAATACGGCATTACAGCTGAAATAAAAACACAAAAACATCAGAAAAATACAATCCAAGAAACCAAGTTGCCTTGTGCTTCATCTTTCAACTGATTGCACTGCCTTTCAAAATGCACACCACTTTCTTTTTACTCTCTAGTCCTAAACAATCACTGATGTCTTAAAATATTTCTCAACACATCAATGGATATGCATAAGTCAAAAAGAATGGCAAATCTCAGTCATTTGTGAACAACAGAAATTTACAGTAGCATTATGCACAAAACAATAACCTATTATTCAGGAAGCGCTGAACAGAGCAGCAATAATCCTCCTATTACATTTATAGAAAGAGAAAAATGTAAATGTTACAGTACCTCTATCTTCAAGTGGATTGCTAGCAAGGTTGATCGTATGGAGTCCTGAGTTGGGATTATGGGCTAGGGCACTGGCTAGTTTCTGGGCAAAGTCCCTGTAGAAAAAGAGAGGGAGAAGGAATCCTGTTATCTCCTCTGTCAACAGTCCATTCAAAGGCTTAAAAGCATCAAGGGATTACTAGCCAAAAGTGGCCTATGCTACCACAAAGCACTAACTGATTCCTCATGGCTCTAAACAATGTTTATCTGGCTAATTTGCTATCTTTCACAGGGAGTTACTTCATTTTTTTATTCATTCTGTGACCTAAGAGATTGAAGAGCATTCAGTCAAAGCCCAAAATGCTTTTGACAGAGATCTGAAGGTATAAAATAGGAGTCACACAATAACTGAAAACTTGAGCACATCTTCCCTGTCTCTATGTGCCACAGGAGTGGGAGACACACACTGACTTGCACACCACCATCTCCTTCACTCACAAGCCATCCTGCTCACTTGCAGCAGCTTTCTGCCAACAGTCACTCAAACAGATGGGCTTTGCAGCATATCCAGAAGTATTTCTAACCTTATAAAACAGCAGGAATAGCTCTCTCAAAGAACAGGAGCACACTGATGAACTGGTCTTTTGCTTCTTTTTACAGTGAGAAGCATCAAAGGGCTGGCTGATCACAGTCCCAGCAATGGATCCAAGAGAGTGCTAATCAGCATTTTGCTGCTGCCTTCTTTCCTTGGAACAGATCCTGCCTACCACCAAACTCTGTGCTGAGAACCACAGTGGAGGTAGCATCCTCTCTTAGTATTTGGAAAAGAGAGGAGACTGAACAGCAATAGCCTCAATAGTTTTTCGTTATCAGCAGTTGCAAAATTTACTGGAGTACAGAGATGGTCCGGGGAAGTTTAGTTTCCCTTTGAAACCCTATGTCCTTTAACAGACTTCTGGGGCTAGAACTGGTACCAGCAAATGCATGATAAAGGGCTGCCTTCAGGAAAAATATATTCTTTTCCTAAAATACAAGCAGCATGTGAATAAAAACACTCAACAAAAAGAACTTCTAGACTTGAAACTTTGCCACCTGACAGGCCCCAGGGTCTCCTGCTTTGCTACCAGCTGCTGCTGCAGAAGACTACAGATCTCCTGTAGGTCCTCAGTTACATTTGCCACTCTGGAAATCCTCCAGCAATTCAAATGGCACTAGATGCCTGCCCTTAGGCAACTGAATCAAACTCCTTATGTTCAGCCAAGAAAAATTAGGTTTTGAGTTAAAAAGCAACAAACCCTTTCCTCTCGAGGAGTTTCCTCCTCTTCCTTTATCCCTAACAGATTCTTGCCACTACAGTACTTTGCCTGTACCTCCAGGCTTGTTTACAAACTCTGCTCCAGCTTTTGCCAGCAATATAGGCAAGATTACCAGAACTTTTTGGACAACTAGAGTGTGTGTGAACTACTTGGCAAAGGCACAGCAAATCAACGGCCACCAGAAAGCACTGGATTATCTACATTGGGCTCACAGGGCTCCAAGGTTCATTTTGGAAAAAATAATACAATAAATAACACACCCCCCCTGTGCAGCCTCTGCCAGAAACAGAGGCACCCTGACTCTGCTCATGGGGGAACATCTCTTCCCCTCCTTTTTCCACTATTTGTTTCAAGTCATAAAATGTATTACTTCTTTTGGCTGCATACTTATGAACAGAGCATGCAGTGTAAGTCTGAAACTTTCTGTAAAGCATCAAACTTGCTCTGTATGCATTACAGAGCCATGCTTGGCTGAAACAAGCTTATTCAGGCTTGGAGGTAAAACCCCAAAAAGATTCCATTTAACTATACATATGACAGACTAAGGATATTTCATCAAGGGTAAGAATACCACCAATCTGGAAGTCTCAGACAAACAAAACAATTCCTTGAGATCTGTCTAGACAACATCCCTGGAAGAGAAAAAAAAGAGGACGTGTGGGAGGAAGCAACACTGTTAAGTCTGAGGACATTAAGACTCTGTCAAGAAGGGGAAGACAAGACTTGACATGACTGTCAAAGGCCCTCTGGATGCCAGCAACAGGCACTTCTGTTGTTCCCCATGTGCCAGCTGACCACTCCCTTTGGAACAGGGCTGCACAGGACAGTGTGAAAGGAGGCAGGGACATTCTGCCTGCCAGCTTTCAGAAGGCATGTAAGTGCAACAAATAAATCACTTGCACCAGCTCCTGCAAACAGGCCTGTGCAGCCTGGCAAGTCTGTCTTGCAGTTCCATGGAAATCACAGCACATCCTGAGTTGGAAGGGGCTGCCAAGGATCAAGTCCAACTCCTGGCGCTGCACAGGACACCCCAACAACCCCACCATGTGCCTGAAATTGTTGTCCAAATGCTCTTTGAGCTCTGTCAGGGTTGGGACTGTGACCAGTGCCCTGGGGAGCCTGCTTCAGTAAAACCTCTGGAGGAAGAACCTTTTCCTAATACCCAAGTCCTTGCAGTTTAGCATCTCCCGACACCGCAGGCCGAGGACAGCTCCCACCATACACAGCCTGTGCCTGTCAGGCCAAGCTGCAATGCCTGACAGACACCAAAGCTCAGCCTAATCAATAGGCTGAGTTGCCCACTCAGAAATCAATATTTTGGTTATCACATAGTGTCCCATTCCTCTAAAATACCTCAGAGATTAACCCTCTTTTCAAGCTCATTTTTCTGGGCCAGCCTCAATTACTCTCCTCTCCCTTGAAATCTGGACATCACCTATGTTAATTAAAACACTCACCAAAACATTAGTAGTTGCTGTATGCATTGAAGGCTTCCAATGTAATCTAAACTGCATCCTTTATGTGTAGTTAAAGCAATAGCAATGGGGATAAAACTTCTAAGAGCATCTAAACTGGCACAAATCTTATCAGACAGGGGCTTTCATTTGACGTCCTGTTTTTCCCAACAGGAAGTTCACACTTCCCTAGTTCTGCGTCCTTATTACTGCTACTGTACAATAGTTTGCTGTTTCATCATTTGGGAGGATGACAAGTGTTTATGAGGCTGTGGCCCAAACCAAATCACAGAAACGAGTGGCTGGAGATAGAAAAGAATGGAATCATCTTAAACTGACTCTGCTGCAGGAAGAAATACGCTCTTGCAGCTGCTCGGGTTATTTCTTACAGCTTTACTCTCGGTAGCTCTTTCTTAACCCTGGTTTGGCATTCTATCCCAGCTTGTTAAAAATGACTGGTCTGTAAGCCATGGGAAGGAAGATACCCAGCAACAACAGGATCTCCTAGCAAACAGATATGAAAAGTGGCAAAACTGACAAATGCATCCTTGGCAAAAACAGACAGTGTTGATCAGAACAGATACACACCACGGCACAATGCCAAACAATCTGCACATAGACGGAGACATGAAAACCAAAGTCACAGGTTGATTATCTGTCAAGTCCTGTTAAAACTGAAAGCAGTTAATCCAACTGTGATAAATTAGGGTAGGCAACGTGCAAAGGTAGTCAACATGTCCTTTAATATTAATGATTATCACTAGATTTTGTGGTACATATAGGAAGAAAAATGAGATTAAAACCAGGGGCTTATGTTTGAATGACAGCTATTAAAGGCAGTGCACTAGTGATCAGAATGTTCAGGTGTTATTCCAAACTCAACCTGAAATTTCTTGTGTCATGTAGGCAAATTTCTTTTAAAGGCATTTCAATGCAAAGTCAACTTTAAAAAGGAGAAAACAGCAATGGAAGAGGACACAATGTAAGGCACACCAAATATCTCCCCCGTACTTCCTCCACTTTATTTGTAATTCTGCATAGCGTTCTGCTTCTCCCACCTTTACACTGCTTTTCTAATTAAACAAAAAATTCATTAGCTCTAGAGTTTATCTTGTCTACATTGTCTTGGACACTACCCTAACACTACGACAAGCACTACAAGTACAAACTAGCACAGTTGGAAGTAACTTCAACTTTGCTTCTTCTTACTGTGAAGGGGGGAAAAAAAAGCAAATACCTAGTAACTACAACTTACTGTATTTAAAACATATGCAAGGATTTAATCATGTGGCTTATTTTATGTATCTTCCTTTTAAGTCTATAGCAGGCCATTAAACATACTGATCTACTTTCTTCAAAAAAGTTGTTAATGTAGAAGCCCTGTTATATTTGAGCAGACAGCAATCCACATTAAGATAACACCAGCTCATTTGGAAACGAAACAATGTGTTATGCAAGATGGAATAATATGCTTTTTTTAACAAAACTTAAACCACTGTTTTTTAAATGATAAAAAGGTGTTGATACTTCTATTGGAGCTGTATCTGGAGAGGAACAGTACAAACCAGTTTAAGGTTTATGCTCTCTTTCAATCATTGTGCTCCACTTAACCCAACTCTCCAGGCAGAATCTTAAAAAAAACTAGTTTAAAGGGATTTCTTGGACATACAGGCCCTCTGGAAAACCTGATAAAAAGCTTGTGACTACAGGCTCCTCAGAACCAGACAGACATTGAGCACAGCTTTTTTAATGCTTATTCTGGCTTAA
This sequence comes from Melanocharis versteri, assembly GCA_013397845.1. Lineage (NCBI taxonomy): Eukaryota > Metazoa > Chordata > Aves > Passeriformes > Melanocharitidae > Melanocharis > Melanocharis versteri. The sequence goes on from VZTG01003865.1 coordinate 338,623, forward strand.
ATACATCACGCACCCCTTTTAGTGGGAGTAAGCAGCATCTAAAGCGACATTTCGAAGGAATTACTTACGTTCTAAGCCCAGCATTCTCTAACACCAGTTCTTCCAACCGATTGGACCTACTCACCACTCGCAGTATCTGCTCACAGAGATCAGTGGACTGCCACAGAAAAGACAGAACAGTGTTAAAGAACACAAACACGGAACAGACAGTTATTGAGTTAAGCTGTACATCGTAATGGGATCCAGGCCACGACCATCTTCTTGTTATACATAAATAGGAAGTAAAAATACCAGAAACATCCAGGAGAGTCAACAGAAGACTTCTGGAAAAGACTCAAGAGAAGCAGCAGGCAGACTAAAAGCAAGTAATTAATGAACCAGCCCACCTAACCAAAAGGGGCAGAATCTTTACAATGACAGTGAAAACAACCGAAATCGTGTGGTTCAGAAAAAACTCCCACTTAATTTTAAAAAAAAATCTTATTCATATGCTTGCTAATCCTTCAGAAAAAAGTGGTAACTAGAGCAAAGGAGAATAAAGCCTGACCAGGAGTGACAACTAAACACAAAGAAACATGTTAGCAGGCAAACAAAAATCCCAAAAAAACCTCAGGAGCAAAAGTACCCTAGCTACAGGTCCTCCGAAGACTCCCAAGGACTAGTGGTTAAGGGCCAGTATATTTGAGTATAAATTCTTCCAGCCTATGCAGAAGCAAATCCCATCTCATGAGCCTACTGCTGCTGAATTCTAGAATTTGCATGGATATTTGCAAGTGCCATGAACAAAACATGACAACAAAAGAGTTTGTTTACTCTGCTCATTCAAATAGAGAGACAAAACCTTAATCATTCAAAAGCCATGCAATGAACTCTGTACCGCATCACCTTTTATTATAAACTTTTATTTTGCTTCTGGATTTGACTTTTCTTTTTCCCCCCACAGCTCGCACTAACCAGCATTCATGTGATATCCAAAGCTGAATTTCAGCCACGATCATGAAGTGCTGAAACTGTTCTGTTTTCTGCCTTTAAAAACAACAATGTGACATTCATACCTGGGATATCTTTGTCTCTAACGACCATCTGACATTTTCTAGTTTGTGTGTTTTTCAGGGTTTGGGTTTTTTTACTTTTAAACTAATTGAATGTCCAAAAAAAAAAAACCCTAAACAAAATAAACCTGCTCTACCACACATGTAAAATCTTATTAATCCTTTACACAGTAAAGGTTGACAATTTTTGGTGAAGACTGTCAACTCGGCCATCTTCCCAATTCTTTCTTTACCATCCATATATTAATAATTCAGAATATTATCACAATCTTTCTACAGTACTGTGACTGCAAGTGGAAAGCTTCATGCCTGTGCTATAAAACCACTGTGGGTACTGTCTATCAAACACAATGTCAGAGTGGGACCTGTGAAATACAATGCACTCGACGGCCTCCGGATATGTCTGACCTCATACTGACCCTTGGCACTGTTCTCATGCCATGGATTTACTGTCCAACAATCTACATTTTCCTCATTTTTGACTTAAAATGGAATGTGTGGAAGGTAAGAGGTTGGGGTTTTTTAAAGTAACTGATGCATTTTCCAGACTGACAAAGTTTATTTGTTTTCCACAGGAAAGTTGGTAAGAAAAAACCTCAAAACATTCACATAAATGTACCTCAGATAGATAATAGGGCCAGGTTTTGTTCTAAGCAAACTACACCAGCCTGTCTTCTAACTAAGCAAACTATCTCATTTCATTTAAGCAGAAACTGATTAATTGCATTGTACCTTTTAACAATGTTGATTTTAACAGCAAACTACAATGGCACTAAAACCACCACCAGCTTCATTCCACGCATAACTTTGAGTGAGATTTCCCAGCAGGAAAGAAGTTTTTTTCCTACTCTTTTGCCAGGAATCACATAAGTTTCTATTGAATTTTCATGGAAAATTATAGCTTAGGAATGTAATAAGAGCTTTACAGATCAATAAAGTGGCATCAATTTAAACAACATGAAACTTAATCTTAAATTTTAAAGGCAAAAGCTTCTGGAGGCGAGCATGAAAGCAATTTCTCAAGCAAACCACTAACTCCACCTGTGACTATAAACTTTCAAGTTTAGAAAAATAGTGTATTTTGATGTATTTAAAACATCACTGAACTACTGCTTTTCTTGGCCCTTTTTTCAGTAGCCCAACTTGTTTAGATATGCCCTCTTTTTGCTTTTAGGATTGAAAACTGATATGGAAAAATACCGGTGCCACACATCAGAGCTTTGGAAAACTGGGTGAGAAAGTCATCAAGTTGCAATGAAAATTACCCAGAAAAAATTGCTATATATGCAAGAAAAAAACCCCAGAATCTTGGCATTTCTTATTACCTCCAAAAAGCAACTAAGATTTCTGGCTGCTTTAGTTTCCTATTAGTCACCTAACATGGTTTGGAAGAGTCAGCAATGCCTCGTGAAGTTTTATGGGCTACTATTATCACCCAACAAAGTTTTCAAACTATATTAGTTGAAATTTTGACAACACCTGACCCTTAGCAGTGTTTTTATGGTGCGAATTGACTACCCAACAGTTTGTATTTTCCTGATATGATTAAAGGAAAAAAAATTGGCAATAGATTGCCCAGTTGTACTTGCCTAAAAAATTTCACTTTAAAAAATTTAATAGCATCCTTTAAAACACAGCACAGTCTGGTAGAAGCAGATATATTGTTTCAATTTATTACTTACTAATTTCAGATCCTTGGAGGACAGCTTTGTAAACCACTGATTATACTCCAGAGCCGCAACTATAGGTATTAAGTCTCTAGAAAAAGAAAAACACTTTTACACACATTTCATATAACTGTCATTTCAAACAATCTTCTAAGTGTTCTTCCATGTCTCATTCCCCACAGTTTTGCAATGCTAATTGCCTACCATCCCCATTACAGAAAGCTCTGCATTCTAAAAAGCAGCAGCAGCAGCTGCATGTCTTCCTCTTATTTTAATAAAAATTTTTGACTGGCCAACTGGCATCCATTCTAGCATGAATTTTAAAATCAGGAATTTGTCTGGGCTGCCATTCCTACTTTTAGCATAACTTTTTCTTCAGCTTGTGACATGTTTAAGCTTCTTAATCACCTCTAATTATAATTTAGCATGACGCTAAAAAGCTTTTTGGCAGTCTGATGATTTAATATAATTCCATGACTGAATGCTTGAAGAGAACACCTCCCTGTCTCATCTCTATAGTTAAATTCCCCCAGGAAACAGGAGACCTGCAAAAGGATAATGCGACATTCAGCACAAACCCTCCTTAATTGTAAAAGGGATTTCACAAATGAAATTCTAAATTATTCTCCTTTTCTTCATTCCAAGCCTCTTAACGTGATCTGCTCTCCCCCTGTTAAGGTTCTCCAATAGCAGATGTTGATAAATGTCACGTCTGGACGCCACCCCCCAGCAGAATCATCCACCAAGCACTATGACACCATTTAGCAGTGCAGCACTTGGATCAGTTTGGTGCTGCATGTTAAATACTTATATACACCTACACAGAGGCTTAACAGCTCCTTAGAAAGCCCTTGTGTTTATAATGAAATTAAGAGCTGTAGCGTACACAAACTAACTTATCAAACCAGCAAAACAGTGCCATTCAAGCCTCAGTTTTCCTAGGGAGAAATTCAAAAGTATTGGCTTTCATAAGCTAGTCCAAACCCCCCCTGGCTCTTCATTCAGGACATATGCAGGTAGGCACAGGTCTGCACTTAACACGCAGCACCCTTCTCCCATTTTTTTATTCTTCCCCTCCTCCAGTTTTCCTCTGCAAATGTGCAGACACTTTGTGGTGGTTGTTAAACACGCCGGAAAGCCAGGAGACAAGGCGACACCACGTGCACAAGCACTCCGTAGGCTATATTGGGAGCTGCAGTTGCTCGATTTGGAAGTACAAGCATCACTAAGGTAACAGATCGAAGGTGCAGCATTTTGCAGCAAAAGACTGTAGCCCACCAACTGAGAAGCTCATGCAAATAGAGCATTTTCACACTCCTGCAGAGGAACTAGTGAGGGGTGCCCTTCAAGGACTTAAGCCATCTTTCCATCTTGTTCACAGCACACACCACATTTTGTGTTGAATTCGTTTCCACAGGCACAGCAGAGACTTAGCAGCTTCACAGAGTGAATAGATTTATTTCTGTCCACCACATTGCTTTTGTTCCTGCACACACACACACTTCATCTCCATGTAAAGCAATAACTAATTGGTGAAATATTAGGTGAGAAAAAATAACAACCCAGAGGCACTTCCCCCTTAGGCTGGGCAGGCAGGAATCTTTCTATGGAGTATGGAATGCCCACACACAGAGAGGTTTGCTCCTCCTCTGGGGTCCCCTGGTGAGATCAGTAAGGTGGTAATGAATTAGCAGCTTCGATGCCTCTCTTGCCAGTGCCTTTGCCTTGGAAGTGGAATGAATGTAAGAGCAATTTTTCAGGTGAAATTTTGGCTTATTCGTGCAGCAGTAACCAGGCAGCACGGCCGGGCAAACAGGGCAAACACTGGACAGGCTGACACCAGAGGAGCAGAGCTGTTCATGCTGTGGACCACCATCTCCAAAAGAGGCAGAAGGCACCACGAGCCGTCAGCAGCAGCCCCATTCCTTCAAAGGAACAGAGGGACAATGGCTGGGGATCACCGACTGCAAGTGTTCACACTTCCAGGGAGCTGGTTAGCCAGCTTGGAGGGCTGCCAAGGGCTCAGGAACTTCTGTGCAGGAGAGTGGCTGCGGACAGAACCTGCCTGAGGCTGTGCCGTTCCCCCCTTTCCTTCTGGGGCTCGGGAGGGAAACGGCTGAAGGACAAGGGCTGCTCAGTCTCAGTGGCAGAGCTATGACACTTTCAAGCAATATTTAAAGATGAGAACTTGCAAATCAGCTGGGCTGATTTGTTTTTAAATATTCCTGCCCAACTGTAACAATGTTTCTTGAATAGTTTAGTCTTCTGCAGTGTCCAAGGCCTGTTTGTTCAAACCCCAGACAAGCACAGATACTGACTGCAACCTTCACAAACACCAACTGCTGACCCCCCCCTTCCACACCCCCTTCCCCTTACTCCCAACATGCCTGCAGACAATGGAACCCTTGCCTATTCTACCATCTGATTTTAAGAAAAGTTATTTTTCCCATTTTTGTTCCAATTTTTGAAGGTGCTTCTGACTGATGAGGGTCCCCTTCAGGAATTTACCTCTACTCCTTCTCCTGCTTTAAGCTTGTTTAGCCTCAATAGTCTTGTTATCAGGTTTTTCTTTTCAAAATTATATTTTGTTTTATTCACTTTATTCTATTACAGTCTAGATATGGTACTAACAATAACCCGAATTCTTTTTCAATATGGTATGAAAGAAACCTAAGAACCAGTTCCAAAAGCAGAGCCTTCTCATGACTTTGCCTCACTGAGTTACATTGAGATGCTTATATTAATTAAAATTACCGTCCAGAATAAAGTAATATTTATAAAAGATAAATCTGTTCTATCTTAAAATGAAAACAGATTCAGTACTCCTGGAATGCAGACAATCTCTCCAAGCCTCAATAGGATTCAAGTTTATCTAATGCCTTCACATTTTTTCAACATCTCCGTCCCCCCGTGTATTTAAGATGGCAAGAAATCTCAACAGCACAAAGGAAAAAATCTAAACAATCACGCTTTTCTTAAAATTTTTTGAATGTCCAAATAAGCTAAAACATATGCTACACAGATGAAAATCATGCTACCGCATCACACAAGCCCTTTTCACTTAGAGTATTTTTTTTTCATTAAATAATTATATGGTTCACAACACAACATAACTTCAGATAAAACCTTGGAAGTCATGTTCCCATGCAGCAAGCCATGCTGTGGTGCACTGGGAACTTAAATTCATCTATAATTCATGCCATCTTATGTTGACCTTTAACAGAAATGTTTTACTTGGAAAACACGAATTGTTTACTTTTGCAATGCACAGCCCCTGTATGTAGAGAACTGATGTACCTGTCCTACCTTGCTTCAGAGCTACTACACAACATATACTATATAGGTTCAGCAATCCCAAAAATTAGCCGGATGAGATACACAACAGTCTCTCAAAATCCAAAGTATAATGGCATACTGTGAATTTATAGCAGTCCCACTGTCTTAAATATAACGGAAAATGCTTACATTGAATTGACTGGGATTTCAATTCCTAATTTGTATTTTTAGTGATTAACAAGGCTTTGGCTTTCTTAAAATTTTAATTTTCTTGAAATTTCAATCCAAAACATTCCTCAGTTCAGTCCTCAACATGTAGAAGCTCTCATCACAAGATGGATTCCACAGCATGTAAATGGCTCCAAAATAGATTTGAATCTTCGGACTTAGACAATCGTGAAGCACTTAATAAAGACTTTTCTTAACAACATAAATATATTTCTTTGGCAATATCAATTTTGTAAGGTATATTTGAATGAAAAGCTTTTCTAAAGCAACAAACCCATTATTTCATTTTCCAGAAGCCAAACTCATTTGCATCAGCTGAGATATTCTAAATATTTAAAACTATTCTACCTACTCTTTCCTAATAAATTGTTCAAACATTTGATCTCTATTGAGGCTGGGTATCTGTAGGTCACTTACTCAAGAATGCCCCACAGTCTTCTCATCACTTTATCTTGCAATAAATGCTTAAAGCATCATTAAGTTCTTGCCCCAAATCTGTTTGTGCTTGATGGTATTGCTCCCCTTATTGTCTTTCAGCAAGGCTTAACCAAGGAAAGAGTCTTTGGCTACATCTGTCACGCACCAGTTGCAGCCTTGTGGTCTTGAGTTACCTCTGAATTAGTCAACACAGACACTGCTTGGTAACTTTGCCAAGGGATTCCCTGCAGACTGTGAAAATGTGCCCCAGAAACTGAGCTAAGTATTTGAACGGGGCACTCTGCAAGTTCACATACCAGATAGCTTAAAGCTGCAAAGAATGCTGTGGCAAAATACTCTTATTTACCTACCTCCAGGTTCAGCCTTTCTGTTATGATATTCTAACATTGTACCTGTGATAGATTCTTAATTCTTTCATTGGGCTCTCCCAAAGAAACAAATGCTTTCTCTGTCTTATTTACACTTCCTTAAATTTGCAATTTCCTTTGTATAATGATGAATTTTAGTCAAGCTTCCCTCCCATTTTCTCCTACTTGTAATATCTCCAGATTCAACTTTCTCAGAATCCAATTTTCTCAGCCAGCTAAATTCAGTAAACTAAACACAACAAGCTAAATTCAGTAAACTAAATACAACAAGCTAAGTTAGCTAAGTTTCAGCATCTCACAGCAAAATTACCCTCAATTAGTTCCTTCTTGGAAGTACATATTTTTTATAGCATCTATTGTAAGTGAAGAGACAACTGGCTGGAATTCAGTTGAACAACTTAAACCTTCTACTGACTTGCTGACAAAAATTCATTTCCTTTACTGTGTACACCATGAGAAAAAGATTCTGCAGAAGTAAAGACTTCATAATTTCCTTTTTTGCTCTGCCCACCAGATGTAGCTGCATGTTTTATCTGCTGAATTTGAGCTCTTATATCCGCCATCACAGGAAAAGTATCTATCTGCTAACTTTTTGGATTGCTTCCAATAAGAAAATATATTTATCTTCTCAAGCTCCTGAATGAAATGTGGTTTCCATGGGGCTTTTGTGCAAAAACAGCAGCTTCGTGCTGAAAACTAAAAATGCTACAGATGGTCATTTCACAGGTCTGCACATTCCAGTAACAGCTATGAGGCCATCCCACTTCATCAATATTAGCATGATTACTGCACATGGTTTACCTGTGGTCAAGGTGGCTGAAGTCTTGCAAATTCAACTCTCTGGTATCTTGTGTCAGATAAATCGTATCGACATCCTGTTAAAAATACGTAACAAAATGTATCTTTACAGAACCGTAGTGGGTTTTTTTTTGTCAAGCACTGTGGATTTACCTGTTCTTTCATCATTAGTACAGGTAGCTGAAAAGAGCTTCAGAACAAGACATGCACTTACCCACTGTACTTCTTCTCTGTAGGGAAATCCAAGCCAGTCACAAACACAGGCGTACATCTGCGAAAAGCCTCCTACAAACAACCCGAGAGACTATTTAACATAACAGCCAAACAAGCAAACAAACGTACATCTAAAAGGACACTTTAATACTTAAAGATCCAGTTTTTCAAAACTCACTCTCTTTTTCTCTCAGAAGAGTGTCCATTGTGCTTATGAAAGGAATTGAGACTATCCTATCTTTGCCTGGTAAGTTGCAAGAAAGCTTAATATAGTGCCTTCACCTACCAATCAGAAGTCTGCTTCATGCTAATTACACCTTAAAACTAATTACACCTTTACAAGCTTCTGCCAGAAATAGAATTAAACTTCCTGACACTGCAATTCCAGCCCTTTTATATTTGAGCATTTAAATTCATTCTCACCACAAGGTCCAAGTTCTGCCACTGTCTGACTGTCCCACAGGGCCTGGAGATTAGCCAGTCTTTCTGAAGGCTCCATAGTTACTTTTTTCATAATCCTCCTAGATGGAAAAGAGGGAGAAAACATCATTCATGGCTTTGAAAGTATTTTTAAACACATAAACCTTTTTTATTTTAAGAGCATTTTTAAATGAGTGTATAGGAAAAATTACCATTCTTAATACAACTCACTTTCCTACCTAAAAGGCACACACATCATTATGCAGCCCAGCAGGAGTAACATTTATTCATTCTTTCCTTTTCTCTCTCTTTCTTTTGATTAACCCTGTGACTACTGGAGCAACTAAACCCTTTTGTATTACAGGATCACTCTAGCTAAGGAGACTTGTGGCCCTCATCTGACATCAGGATGCCCAAAATAGGGAACAGACATGGTATTAATGGTTACCCTGAAACCACTGCTGCATATACACTGCTTTTATGCAGAAATAGCACCATGGTGCAAAGAGCTGAGCAGCTCCATGTGGCCTCTAGGCTGCACTCTTGATACCCAGCTCCAATCTTTGTAACTTGGTAGCGTTTTCCTTCCCCATACAGACAAAAACCACAATACCTTTCCACCTTTTAAGAACTAAAATTATCTGTTTTTCTGAATTGCAAGGCTGCCTCATAAACTACAGAATTTATGGGGGCTTTAAGGGGGTGGGAGGTGGAGCAGAAGAGAATTAATAAGTGATAATAACTGGAGAAACCGCTTCCCCCCCTTTTTTGCCTGTTCTGGTCCTATACCACCTGCACAACTCCAATGCCTTCATTCTGGAGAACTCTGCCATCTGAGAGGAGAGCAAGAAATTTGATTTCTTTTCTGGGAAGCAAGTACTCCATGCAGCTACCCAAAATGATCCAGCAATGTTGTCAAGAAAGCTCACAGAAAACATACATAGGGTTCAAGGCCTTCATAAACAACCAAAGAAACACACAGTCTTGCAGGCCTCTTTATTCTTTTTGTCTGCATTTCTCACACTATTACTGAGGTTTTATAGCAACCCTGCTCACAAATATTCAGTTGTATTCATGCTCTTTGAAGGGAGAGCTCAATCTCCACTAAGGCAGTTAATAATACTGCCCAAGAGGAAAATTGGAAGTGGAAAAAAAAATGACAACAAGAAAAAGAAACTGCCATGAACTTGATTTCCTACTCCATCTACAGGAAAGGTGAATAATAAAGACATGCACCCAAAATAAAACATGTAAGTTTAGCCGAACCATTCACATCTAGTGTCTATTACTAAAGTTCACTTATAAAAATCAACATGTCTGGGAAAACTCTTTTCCACAGCCCATTTTTTCTAATAATGCTGAAAAGAATTATTCATATATATATTTGTATTAATCCAGAACACCGGGAGCTGAAGAGAATACAGTAGAGCTGCATGACTTGGCAAAGAGTGATGAAGATGAGGCAATGACTGAGAAGAAAGAAAAGATAATGAAGAAAAACAACAGAGAATTGCTGCAAGATGATAGAATATAGAGACACAGGTAAGAGAGAAAACCAAAGGCACGAGTAATGCAATGGAAAGAAAAGCCAGAAAAGGAGACAAATAATTCAAGGAGTCAGTTAAACCATGGGAAGTATATGACAAGACTGCCCAGGGCTCCGTTTTGAAGAGCAAGGCTCACGATCATGTGCATTGTTTCACAAACACTAAAAGTAAATGGAACTTTTTTCCTCCTCTCCCAACTCAGATTTTACTTCTGGTGGGAAAAAAATAAAACAGAAAAAGGAGCCAGTTACAATAAAAAAGACAGAACCTAATCTATACCTGAGGCTGGAGAGGCAACAAGGTAAAATAAAAACTTAAGACTTTAGATACTTGCACCCCCCTCTTCAAACCAAAGGCTCTTATGACCCCGCAAGATCACACATAGTCTACCTGTGCTCTACACTGTGTCCTGGTTCTGCCACACACCTGGACAAAAGCTTAGTGCTTGAGGATATGATTCTTATATCCTCAGTGTATTTCTGAGATCAGGGTGGGGAGACCAGCAGACAAAAAGGGGTGGCTTGTCACCCTTTCCATACAATCTGTTCCCACTAGAGGTGCCCTAAAGGATACTTACACTGGTGAGAGTCCAGGGAATATCTTCCTGAGGCAGGTCCCGATGTGTGCCAGCACCTCGTTCACATCCTCTGAGGATGCCATCTTCATGGAGATGCTGCATTTCTCAGTTTCCATAATCAACTATAAATAAAAGTGCAAGAGCCTGAGAACTGGGTATCATATGATTCATGTCGATGAATTAAACACGAAAGCATTTTGAATGCCAGTTGAATGCTCGTAGGAATCTGTTATTCTGTAAGACATGACACAGCAATGCTCCAGGTAAAGTTTCTGAAAGTTGTTCTTGAATGTACAAGACCCCCGTACTCAAACTTTGCTTTTTCTAACAGTGCCCTGCTTCCCACGGGAATACAATTTTCAAAGGATCTTGACCTCAGCTGACACTTTGAAAACCAAGAACTTTTCACAGCATTGTCCTCTTTTGAAACACGTCCCAGAACACCAGGAGAAGCAAGCACAGCCTGACAGGAAACTATTGAATGAGCAGGGTGCCTGTTTCCTCCAGCAAAAAGTAAAAGTCTTTAATGGCTGTGATCCTCTGGAAAAGCTCTGATGCTTTGTTGTGTGCTGTGGTGCTGTGTTGTCTCAGCGCAGATGAAGCAGTAACTCAGCCAGCATAACTGTCCCGCTGTCTGGGGGATGTGTGCTTGACAGAGGGGGATAAATAAAGCCTTTTGCAACCCGCCTCTCTTAGATACTGAGCGTTCAGAATCAAATCAGATTAGGGTATGAGTGACACATCAGCTCTGCTGCTGCTTTTGGCTGCATCACAGGAAGCAGTGTGATGTTTCTGTTTACTCCAGCGTGAATAGTTAGCACAGCCCAAGCCATCATCTCTTTTAGATGAGAAGCTGTGCACGCACAGTGAGAAGGTAACATTAGGAATAAGTGAAGACAGACAGTAGGAGAGGGGACTCCGTGCAGTATGATACAGAGGATTGCTTCTCACTGAAGCTGGTTCCCAGGGCTCTCTTTCCCAATTCATGTCTAGGGTCACCACCATGATAGTCCCAGAAGAGGCTGTATTATCCCTAAAGCACACTGAGACTATTCACACCTTTTACCACCAATTCAGCTCCTTTCTGAGCCTGTTGCCACCACTCCCTGATGATGAATGAGTGGGCAACTTACCACTGTTTTTCATCATCACCAATATTAGCACAACATTTCCTTATATTACTCTGTCCATTTATTCACTTATCTTACATTGGGAAGCTCTTCATGGCACTCTGCAAGATGCCTGGCACAAAACTACACCCTTCTGATATCACAGCTATAATATGCTGTTTGCAGGAAAACTGCAAAAACATCTTTTGCTCCACAAGCAATAATCTAGGATTCTGCCTGCCTTCGGGTATAAGCCTCACACAATTAAAACACAAATGAATGTCATAATGAAAAACCTTAAAAAATATTTTAGGAAAAGTGTATGCTCATTGAGGCTGCTGAAAATCTCTTGAAAACTCTGCTATAACAGTGACTGTCTATGCCTCCAGGAGTAATTACCAATAGTTACCTGGCATTTTAGTACCTTAAGTTAAAAAAAGCCACAAAAACTCAGAGTTTAGTAAATGTCTCTCCATTAAAACACCTGGACTTTTTTTTTTTCCACATTTAAGGTAAGCTTCAAAAGACAGGTTAAAAAGATGACATGTTAATACAATGAGAGCTTTTCAGAGTTCAAAGTATCTCAGGCACTCCTATTCTTAAAAAGCTCTTTAAAAGCCAAACACACATGAAACACATGAAGACTTTGATACAATTGAACTGTCAAATCTTGTCAACATGCTCATCTTATGAATTAAAAACGCTCTAAAGGCATTCTTCTTTTCAGCACCTTCTCTTTGACATTTACTTTTTTGGGCATGTAATTTGCTGTCAAATGTATTTTGTGTTGTACACAGTAAAGGCACGAAGAATAGTTGAAAGCAAAGCATTTCTGCCTGCAATGTAAGCAGCAGCTTTTGGCTTCCCCATAAAGGTATTCACCACAGAAGCCACTGCAGCTTGTGTGGTGATGACTGCATACCAGCCACCATTGCTTCACCAGCTCTGAGAAGAAGATCCGCTTATGATACAAATGGAAACTTGTACCATACTGGACTAGAAAAAAAACCCAATCTATTTCTCATCATTATTCCACCTGCATAACACATTCCTAAAACTGACTCTTTAAATTCTTATTGTTATTTTTAAGACTTTAGACCAGCATGAATGCAAGAATACAAATGCACAGTGTGCTCAGTGGAAGGGGACACCTGCATGTTAGAGCATTACCTCCTTGACTGGGGCAGATTTAGCAATGAGTAAACAAGTATCTTTTATCTAGAATACACTCACCTGGCCCGGTTTACTGGAAGTTACTCCTTGGATTTCCAAGTAGCTGAAAGTTAGTTCTAACTGCAGTTAGAAAAGAAAACACCACATTACATGATGTGGAAACATCATCTTATTTTAAAGAGCATTTACACTTCTCAATGAGGTAAAGAAAACCTTGAGTAGGCTACTGATATTTGACATCAGTTTCTGTAACTGACACTAAGTATTTGTTAATACCTGGGTGCATTTTTCATTAAAAAAATACTTACATTTGCTTGTTACAGGTTTAAATGGTTATTAGAGGTTATAGGAATACCACACTGGACATTTTACTGCAAGCTATAAGCATGTAACCTTATAATCAATTTTATGAAACAATTTTACTATAAAAAGCATCATTAATACAATACCTTACTGATGTGTACTCTTGTGCCTGATTAATAATTTATTACAATCCTTCCAGCTTCGCAATTATTCTTTCATTAGTAACACTGATCATAGATGTGAAAAATTTTACTGCACGGAAGCTGAACGGACATGCAAACACAATTTTATATATATATGTGTGTGTGTGTGTATGTATATATATATGAATAAAAATAACATATATAAATAGATAGATACAGATATGAACATAAATGCCCAAGGACTGCTTTAGCTTGTCTAAAAGTATGAGAGGAAGTGATATATAAGCTTTGTCTGAGTGGTTTATTTGGATGACAATCAGACTAGGCAGTGAAGAACATACTGAATTCAAATGGAAGCTTAGAAGGTGGTGGAGAATTCTTCTCCAAGGACAAATCCAGGGCCACAGGGAGTGTGCAAAGATCTGAATTGACATTTATGTAGACAAACATCTTGACAGCCAAGATATACAGAAAGAAACAAACTTCTTGGACTGAATCATAACGGCAGGGCAAGACATTAGCTTGGTCATTTCCTTTAAGTTATCATTGAAACCACTGTAACTGAGCAGTCTGTCTGAATTGCACGAAGTTTCCTCTACTTTATCTTATCCTAGGTTCACAGCCAGGCTAACTGGCAAAGACCATATTATTCTATCCCTTTATTTGTGAAAAAGTCAACCCTGAATGACTAGTGGGGTGCTCAGAACCCAGACGTAGCTATCGAGACTCCCTCCCTGTAAAGGCTGCAACAGCACATCGGGAAGTCAGGAACAGAGGTACCAGCTTCCAACCATCAAAAAGCTTTCCAGAAAACTTTTGTTATTACTGTCTCTTTGTTCATTGTTGCCTGTTTTCTGGATCCTTATCCCTTCAGCTGCTCTCATGATTTGGCATCGTCAGAAGATATAAGCACCCCTCCCATTTCTGTGCAAAGTTCACCTTCCGCCAAAGACCTATCTTGGTGAATGAACTTTACTCTGAAGCTTTTGAGACTTCATGTGCTTCATTTCACACATTCTGCTGCAGGGGCAGCATCCACAGCAAACGGGTAGTTTCAGGGGTGCCACCACATCTGGTTACAAAGCAAGTGAGCGCAGGGAACTGAGGCAGGAGAGGCAGAACCAGCACAAGCATCTTCCCAGAGCTCACACCAACACCCTGCATTTTCCCAAGCGTAAGGGATTCACCTCTCTTCAGTGCTTTACTTCTAAGCCAGGGCTGGCAATCTTTTGTGATGACATGGCCCTGTGCAGTTGACTTAGGGCAGAAAGAAAAAAAAAGGAAAAAAACAAACCCACCAAAAAAATCTGTAGCAGCTATTGTTGGCTACTGGATTAAGCAGGACTACACATACAGAAGGAAAAAGCTCTTTTTTTTCTAGTGCTAATTAAATATTTGTTTACCTAAAATCACAGTGAAATTTTAGGGGGGGGTTCTGTGATTGAAACCCTTCATATTTTGAAAATTATTTACCTATCAAATTGGAGGTTCTTTTTTTGCTAAAGTATGTGCAAACATATACATACATGTATGTATACACAACCAAAAATATTTGAAAAATTCACACAGATCCAGACTCAAGAATTTAGTCTGCAAATCCTCTTGCCTAGAATTAACAATTATCAGGAAACATGGCACTATCTCTACAGCTCATCTTTGGTTCCTTTTTCTAGTTAAAAATATGAATTTATAGTCCTTGCTTTGAAGCAAAAATGTAAAACACTTTCTAAACATCATCTACCTCAAACTAAGAAATAATTTTTACAAGGTTTTAAAAAGCTTAATCTCATTTATTACCCAAAACCATATGTTTTTAAAATCCTCTTAAAAAGCTACGTGTGCCTCTCATTTAGGAACCTTTCAGTTACGCAGACAGCTAATTCCACAGTTTTCAATCTTTTCAACCAAAGCTTAATGAAAGTTGCACTAGAAATACACTCACAAATCTGAATTAGATTCCTACAAATATTTTATACACTTATTGGTGGGATTGATGAACATCCAACATTATAAAATGTAATTGCAGCATTAGTAATAGACTGTAGCAAGAATTAGCAGGCTTTAAGTACTGTCTTTCCTTCCCAATCAGTCCATCTCGATCAGTGGGAACGAACTGATTGGACCAGAGTGTGAAGTTAAGACGTGGCCATTGCAATATCTTTGCTCTAAGGATAACAGTGTGAGTTGGTATTGTAATTAACCAACATTAATTCTTTTTAACTTTGATCTTTGTTTAGTGGATATGTCTCAACAGCATTGTTTAAGGAAAAGTGGAGTGAAGCTTGGAAGCAGCAGTAACAGTTACTCAGAACTGGCCATCTCTAGGCATACTCAATTTTTTTAGAGGCCCCCAGAGAAATAACGTGTCTTTGCTGAATGTTCTCAGCTCTCTTTCTAGGAGTTACTGCCCGACAGTTATAGGGAAGTTCTTGGGCTCAGAAAGCTTCTGAGCAGCTACTGAAAATACTACAGACATTAGAAAATTTACTAAGTTTCACTAACCCTGCTAGAAATCCATTTTCAACCATCCTAATAATTGTTCAGCCACAAAAAGTTCAATTAATTTTTACGTAAGTCATAAGCACAGCTTCTCATCATCTTCCTTCTATTTGCTATCACCAAAATCACACTTCTACTAGTACAGAATACGTATTTTAGACTTTACTGAAGACAAAACCAAGTTTTTCAACTATGCAAATCTATTTAATGAGTTCTGAGAATTGCCTGAAACACTCGACTAAACAGAGTTATCACTTAGTACTCCAGGCCTCAGACTTCAAGAGCTTTTTGATGACTTACAATGGCTTTGCTATTGTTTAACAAGATCACGATCACCACCTGTCTATCATATTGCCACTGCACTGATGTCGGAGCTGTTCATCAACTGGACCTGTGTTTCCAAGCAAGCAGTCATCAAACCTTGTCTTAAAAAGCCCTGGCTGAAAACTGCAGTGATCCAAACACCAACAGACAACCAACTGGGGACATCTGTGCTGCAGGGACATGGTGATCAACTAAGGAAAATAAATATCAGCAGAAATGCAAGCTGCAGTTCATCCTACCTGTCAGTCAGCATCTTCAAATCATAGCTAAGGATGGTCACATTTACCAGTGACCATAACTGAAAATTGGGTATCAATAGTTCTATTTATGGATTCTGGTTTTTCTATAAAGCGTGTATATGTCTATATATATATATATATATATACATACACACACTTTTTTTTTTAATACACACACACATGTCAAATACAACACATAGGATAGGTGCCAAATTCCCATTCACTGATTCCAGCAGACAAGAGATGTTCTTTCACATCAGTCATTTTTATTCATGTGGAAATCACCCTTCTCTTCCACAACAATCATTACAAATTGTCACAGGCACAGAAAAAATAAACCAGCACTGGCGAGGCAAGTTGCCAAAGTGCTTTCCAAAATGAACTGCAAAAATCATTAGAAAACATCAGAATTTAATAAAACTCAACACAATTTCTGCCTCCAAATCAAATATAATCCTATTTGACACTACAAACACTAGAGGGAATAATGCCATCAGCTTATTTGAACATAAACTCTCCTTCTATAAAATTCAGCAGGCTCGTCTCACAGTTCTTCAGGTTGGAGTTTACAGGGCAACTCTTCAGCCACCTGCATTTCTAGAAGTTAAAATTCCTCTGAAAAACTCTGTATGTATAAATATATATATATATATATATGTATTGAAAAATTCATTTAAGGCATGTACTAATAGAAGCACTATTCTAACTCAAGACCATGCAACTTACCATTCCTCAATTATCTGGTTTTTTTAACAGGTGTACAAGTATAACGAAAATATGCTAATTTTTTGCTGCTTAGTTTATGTAACTTTCATTTGTTACCCCAGAGTATTTATAGAAACACAGTGATTTTACCTTGGTGGGAATCCGAGAAGTTAAAAGAAATGCCCGACATGATGCCAACACCTATTGAAAAAATAAAAAAAGAACACAATTTGTAAAAAACATTTAATATATAAAAGATTCTTTTCCAGGAAAATCTTGAAACCAGAGGGAAAAAGCCTCTAGCAGAGTGAGTGTAGATTCCCTCTGCTGTCATACACTGAAGGAAGCAAAACTGGGATCAGGTCCAGCAGAGCACAGTGAAGAGACTGCTGCAATCTGATCAGCTATAAGCTAGTTAGCACATCAGTGAACTGACGAAATGTATTGAATCAATTTCTCAAGATTGTGTAACAGAAGCCTTAGTCACATTTTAAAAAGAAGCAAGGATGAGAAGTCCTACCAGGAACATAAGATATACTTAAATGTAAGAAAAATATACAAGATCATAATGATATTATTAGCAATATAAGAGACTGTAAGCAAACAAGGGAGTTTTGGACACATTTGGGGCATTTCTAGAGTAAGAATGCAAAGATTTTGCATCCACAGCACCTGAATTTCTTCTCCAGCAAAGGCAATGGAAAAATGCAGTTAGATTAATGAGACCAGTGACTCTGGGGAGAAAGCATAACAGAACTAATATTTTGGAAGATATTGCCAATCAAAATACAATGATTCTATATCATATCACTCCAATCTCCGGTAGCACATCCCACTCACAGATTTTACGTTCTGCAAAAGGAATGACTCATCTTGCAAAACTACAGTACTGTTTGTTGATTTACCCACAGACTTATCTGCTGTTGGCTACATCTTTTTCCAGATTTAAAAAAAAAAAAAAAAGAAAAGAAACAAACTCTTTTTGAACACCTGCATCAAAATCCCACAGCACATGCAGAGCTTTCCACCCAGCTAGGACCTCCTGAACTCAGCCCTGCTCGGTAAATATCCATGATCAAGTGATCAGGCTGACACAAAACACCTCCTCACTTGGAGAGGAAGAAGCAGGCTGAGAAGGCAACCCAGCATCCAACTCTGAACGCTGTTCGAGCACTTCAGGGATTGGATTTCAGCTTCACTACCTCAGCTGAATAACATCTTGCTAAAATCCTAAGAGCACAGGTGCTGTACAGGTGTTGAATATTAGCAGATTGTTTCAGGGCTGATGTGATCAGACCCAGTGCTCTGGTTACCACTGGTGTAGAGCCAAACTGCTGCAGAGTAACCCGTGCCTCCCGTAAGGCTCAACCCTTCACTGAAGCCCCCTTCGGACAGGCTGGCCCTGTCACACAAACCTGCTTCATTTCCTTGCTCACGCACAGGGGAGACAGCCCCTCGTGCTCTCCTCCCAGCGACACCTATCCCAAGCATCTCCTCCACAATCCAGCACGAGGACAAAGGGGGAGGGCGCACCCAAGAGGTTTTTCCACTGCTCAACCACAGTTTGCCCAGCCTAGCAGCAGCTTTCTCTCACAGTAATAAAACCTTGATCTTTTCCCTCCCTCGCCCACCTCCTCTGGGCAGCCACACACAGTACGTGCACACCACTCTCCGGGGAAGATCAGAACCCTGTGCTCACAAAATAGCTTCACTATCAGTAAGAGTGCCGCTCTTACTCGTGAACCCGTCCACGTGCTGCCCATGTCTGAAGAGAGGTAGGTGATCAGGCGTCCTCTCCCTGCACTGTCACCACCAAAAAAACTCTCCAGTGTCACAGGCAGAGCGGCTTCTGGTCACTGCACCTCAGATGCACAAGTGAGACACTCAGGGGACAGGAAACCTTTTGAAGAACTGCTTTCCATATTTACCTTCTAGGTAGTGGCTGACAGCATTAGAGATATCAGTGCTCTGTGTATGCCGCCACAGTGGGACAGCTTGTTACAGGAAAACCACATCACAGTCTTGCTATAAAATATTTGCTTGCAGATATGGGTTCAAGCTACTTTATGAGCCTAGAAAGGGTCGATTTAACATGACTACAGTACACATGAGCAGTCCAAACAACAAAGTTAAATGTAAACCAGAAGGCCCTAACAAAATTATGTTGGAAAAGAATGTTCCAACAGAGCAAGTGGCAGTGTATATTCTCGTGGCTGATGTACCAATGATCCCAAAGCGATCTTTCTAAAACCAACAAAGCTGAAAAACCCACTTACCTTAAGATGCATTTACATACAAAGGAGAGGCCTGCTGTAAGATGATACTCCCCACTCAACAAGTAAAGGGCTACTCTTGAGCAATAAGATGGTACAAAAAAAAGCCTGAAGTTTCTAATCCAGTAACACAAATTTCTACGGTTTTCACAGCCGAGACTCTCATAAACAAGTAAGAGTTTGATTTTTACGTAAAATCAATTTAAGACAAATCAATTATTACTGCAAAATTAATGGCCCATCTTGATAACAGCAGGACTAGATTTATTATTTTTTAATTTTTTTTACAATGGCAGAATTGGCTAAGATGAGGCTTGCCATTTATCACCATTTTAGCTGTTAAAATCTGCAAGTACCCATCATGACTCTTGAAAGGATCTTCTTTAGTTTACTGCTCTCTGATTTTTTTTCTAATATTTTCAAAATTTTACTGCAACATCTGTATTTTAACATCACCACTTTTGCTCACGTTTAGCAACAGAGTAGCCTGTACCCCAATTCAACCCAAGACTCGCCGGATGAGCTGTGAAACATGAATGGTTTGTTTTCAATGACTTCCTTCTCCTCGATAAGGTTGCAGTGCATAAATAAATAATGGTTCTTAGGATACAGCTCACTCATGTCTCTGTCAATTGGATTCTGCATGGTTGTTAGTACTTGCAAGGGCAACAGAACATGTATTGCAGTCTACTCAAAAACACTCACCACTCTCATCCTTCCCTTGAGAAACGCGATGCTGGCGCCAAAGGCAGAGGCACTGGAGGTGTTTTCACACTGACAGTTCAAGCCCCCTCTTAAGAAACAAGTTATTTTTGTGAAGGAAGACTCAGGCCTCTGTGCATTCCTCTGACAGGAACAATGAGTATGTGTATGATTGCACAATTGTCTGAGGCTTTCAGAAGCATCCGGGAGTGCTGTTTTTCATGAATAGGTAGATTCTAGATTTCCTGGGGTTTTTGATTTCTTCATACAAAGAAACTAAAAAGCAGAAGCAGCCACCCTTATTCTCAAGCAATCCTCAGGCATCTTACCAAGAAGGTTCTGCCACTGCTTTATTCATTTTGCACTTGGGGAACCTTGAGCACAGAAGTGTCATGGTCAAAGTCAGTTGGAAGTCCAGAGACTCAGAGCAGCAGACGCCCTAACTCCAGGGATAACCTGGAACAAAGAGCTCCCTGGCTCACAACCCATCAGGAATGTCAGCTGGGCGAAGTGTATAACCCACCTTATCATCTGATAACAAAATGATCTCACTTGTTCAGCTTAATGCATCACAACCCTGCTCCTCCATAACCATTTTGTTTGGTCACCAGTAGTACGCAATCATTAATAAAGTTAAAAGATCCCATCAAAAGATAAACACATGCAGGGTAAAGAAAGAGGCTCAGGAGTTAATTCATGCTTTAACACACCTGTAAGCCAGAAGGTTTGCGAGTGACTGGTGTGAAGGCAGCAAGCACATCCAGGCACATTTTATACAGGGTACACAACCTAGCTGTTGCTCCATGGAAAGGACAATAAAAGAGAATTATATTCAGTTAACAGTAGCTTTGGTCTGTCTTCCTACTCTGCCTTTTTTTAAGCATAAAATAGGATTATGATTTGAATTTGAAATGACTCCTACTCACATACACACACCCAAGTTGATGATTTCTTAATGTTTTTATCATTCCAAATTCTGTAACGCTCCCTACGCTGCTCAGAATGTACATGAAACAAGTTACAATTCGGAAACATTCGCCCAAAACATATCCTGCAAATTATTATCTCCAGAGACTCATGGCCTACACGGTCGCCTTCTATTTACCAGAATACATAATATGTTTCAGTAAAAGACATAGATCTTCTGTGAGCATATCAATATAACAAACATACAGATGCATTTTGTCATTTGTGGTCACTCCTAGTCTTACGACCCATTTTAGCACTGTAAGTTAAATTAACAGGGCTGCACTGGGTTAACCCAGCCATCCTACCTGGCAGTCACTCTTGGGAAGGTCACTAGAGAAACACAGCTCTGTGCTAATTGCATCTATTTTGCCAGACAAACCACAGCAACTAAAGCTACCTTATCTATACTTAAAGCAGTTTCAAATCCATAAGGAAATGAAAATCTTCTGAAAACACTACTACCCTTTTTAAAACACCTAGGAATAAAGAGTTCTGGAAAACACAGTGAGCATACTTGGCTTTGTGGCTAGATATGAAAGAAAACTAAACCACCTCAGCACTTTATGGGCCCTGGGAACTTGCGTGATGCTCCCACCACTCACTACCACAGATGTTTTGAAACTTCCTTCTGCTGAAATCTCAAAAAAGATAATTAACCAAATATTTTTCCCTTGCTGGGAACTGATTGACACAGATACTTTAAAAAAAAACCCAAAACCAGAAACAACAATCAACTTTGTACTTTTTTTAATCAACTGTTGCAGTTTTACTCTTAAAATGCACTCTCTGTACCTTTCTTTCCACCATAGTTTCTTTTGCCCCCATTTTGTCAGCCACAAAATTGATTCAGTCTCTTCCATTATAATCTGCTTGAGGAAAGAAGCATTTGTAACAAGTTTTCTTATTTCTTATCACATTCTTATGGTAGCCATCATCTTCAGAATGTCTTGAATCCAGAAGACAGACACTTTTCTGTATATACCTGAGTTACACCATCCCCACTTTCATCATTATTCATTACCATTATTATCCAAAACATCATCGTTTTTAAGTTTCAACCTGTATTGGGTGCTTTATGATTTCTCTCATAAGCTTTCCGTCACTACTGCTGACTCAATATCTAATGTACACAGAATAATGCAAGGTAAAGCAGCAGCACTAATACAGTTTTTGTTTTGTTAAAACACGGATGAATCAATACATGTTAGAGCATCCAGCCTGCCTCAGTCCCTCTAGGATCGACCGTTCATTTCCCGGGTTGCATGCCTGATGTTGCAAATGCTTCATCCTGAAGCAACTGGAGTTCGATTAGATAAAAGGCCCCTTTCAGCACCATGCTAGAGATATTAGAGCTGGGTTTGAGAGAGGCAGTTCCTGCTAAAAGCACTGAGCCTCCCTACACAAAGAGGCTAGCTGACATCCTGGACGGCTTTTGAGAGGGCTGATTAGCTCAGGCACAACAGGAACACGTATGCTACATCATCTGAAATGGTGGCATCACTTGGCATATGGTGGGCTTCTCAGCAAAAAAGCCCAGCTCAGCCCCAATCTGAGGGCTTGCAGCACCACCACCTTCACCCACACAGCCCTCACCGTTGAATTTGACTCTGATCATTTGGTCTCGACTACTTTTGAAGCACCATCTGTGATAAAACCATTGACAGACCTTATTCACTCCTATTCCAAATGTCCACTTATTCACACACCAATACTAAAGCAGTCTTTCACAGCTGAAGAAGTACTCTTAGGAAAGGGTTAGTGCATCTCAGTTCACACACAATAAACACAGTTTCCCCCTCCCTGAGCTGACCCTTAGCCAAGTTGAACACATTCCCAGGCTCGCCTAAGTCGCTGGTGCCTGTGTGGCCAGCCAAAGACCAAAACACAGTAAGGGGAGCTGCTACTTGCATCAGTACAATTCTCTCCTGCCCAAGACAGGGGTAAGCTCTGCAGCACAAGTAGCCGCCTCAGCCACCCCGTGAAGGGCTGCTCTGCTGCATGTTCCTCTATTATCATTCCTCTAGTCAACCACCGCTTCCTCAACAAGGCCCCCATACTGGAGGCATGGACAGAGAGTGAGCCCGCCTGCCACGGGAATGCTGTGCAGACCACGGCTTTTCGCTGGTCCTTATTGCCACCACACCACTTGCAAGCCTGCTCTGTTACGGGTCATCAATTTCTGTATTTTCTGGATGGCAGAGGATGGTATGGGGAACGTTTTTTAGCTGAATTTTCTTTTTTTTTTTTTAATGTGTGCTCAGATATCAGAAGAGATGCCAATGAATCTGCCGTGTTTAGAGAAGAGAAGCACCTTTCATATAACAGTAGGGGACAAGACAGGGGACACCACAAGATGGCACAACAGAGTGCTTCACACACATTTCCATTTCAGTCCAAGTCAGAGGACCCATTAACAGAAATGCTTGTTTAGCTCCTGGAAAGCTGTTCAAATCTGCAGAGCAATTTCTACTTCAGAGGCAGCAATGAACAAATCCTGCCTAGAAGACAGGTAAGAAAAAAGCATCCTTGTTCTAGAATTAATAACAACTAAGGCATGGACACGCAAAGATTTGCCTAAAACAAAAAAGCAAGATGAAGTGGTAAAGCTTGAAAGAGAAGCTTGGAGTAAAAGGATCCTAATTCTGATGTTTGAGAAGAAACAACATAGCTTGAAGGTTTATCAGCAAATTAAGACAAAATTTCCAGACATAACTAAATTTGTTCCAACAGCTCTAGCAACACTACCACTACCACCCACAGGCAGCGTCCTAGCCCTGTGAACTGTTTATAAAAGACACATGAATCAAACAGTGCTTCTTTAACACATGTGAAGCACAAAGAAACATGAACACTTGCTACAACCCTGTTTGCAACGAGTAAACCATCCAGCTATTTTAGTAAAGGTGGGATTTCAGAAGAAACTGAGACGTGCTCACCGTTGGCCAGACATCACCTATGGCAGCGACAGGACTCATGGACACTCCAGCTGCCAAGTCCTGTCACTGAAGTAACTTGGGATGTGGTCAGCAGTGGTGCAGACTGGGACTGTCCTGATTTACAGACTTTACATTCAGAAGTTTTGTATCTTGTGCTATTAACCACAGGGCTGCTTCTGGAGGGGCGGCCACCTACTGCGTGTACAGGGCTCCCTTGTTCTAGTAACCAGTCAGTCATGGAACAGAGTTTCATGGCATTGTGAGAGATGTCCAACACAGAACACTAAACACAATCCCCTGCAGACTGCAAAGCTTCCTTGTCATCCTGCTCACCACCACACGATTCCCAACAACAAAAAAACATAATGCTGTAAAACACTAAATACCAGAATACCCGCCCACCATGTTATTTAAGCCTGCTCTGAGCAATAAAAATAGGAACCAGCAGCTGCATTTCAACAATTCAAAGTCCTCTCCACAGCACTGGACACAGCCAGTGCTGATCCCAGCCGAGGCAGAGGATGGGAGCAGGCTCAACCACATACCTTCACTTATAACTCATCAATGAGGGGTAACACCCCAAAGGGGGCTTTCCTTCTCTGTACTTACATTACACAAAAATAGGTCACTAGCATATTAGTGTTAATATACCTTTATTTCACTTTTTTTCCTACTTTTGCTCTTACCGGTATACAGCCACTACAGATTCAGTGTTGCAATTCAGGTTACAACGTGCTTCAGCAAGATACCTTCCCCACGTACTCACTTTTAAAAATGTTCTGGACCCCCAATACTTGGTTAAAAAGCGGGTTGAAATCATTCTGTTGACTTGTAATTCAAAACACTCTGGGCTCCAGCATTTTCTGTACAACAGTTTTTTACACTCTTGTACTACTTCTCTCCATCATAAAAAGATTGTACAGGCACCCTTTAGAAAAAGCCCTCCCATTACCTGTCCATGGTGTTAATAATAAGGAACCTCCATACACCTCCCCCCTTCCTACACAGCTTCTTTCTATGTTTACACACAGTGGTTAAAACTGGAAGCATTTTGGTGTGCTGCAAATGACGCTGTTTCTATGCAGAAGTAGCTGGAAATAGATTTTGCTATTACAGTGCTTTTATTCTTATCTTCTTTAATTTCATCACTTAGAAATGCCAGATTAAACATTTTGCAGTGATCTTTAGTGATGGGATTGCTCTCTTTCTAAGTGTGTCACAGCAACCATAATGAAGAACTTTAAAGAACAGGAAACAAAACAAAAACTTCAGGTTCAGAGGAAATGCAATTTGATCCACAATGCAAGCATATTATAAGAAACTCTTCTACAGCCATTCCTATTTGCCATTAGCTACCAACAATTAAATAAAGAGTCAATTATCAAAGTGCAATGCACTTAGCTACACTTAATAGTCAAATAAAATAAATAAGTACAGTAGAACAGTTTTCCTCAATAGCCACTGCCATAAACCACAGTTTCAAATAAATTCACCTAGGATAGCCCTAAGAGCTAAGGGCCAGAGAAAGATATCAGCTTAATAAATCTGCAGAATTAAGTCTTTTGTGTACTCTCCTTGGCATACACAAATTGGAGCACAAACACAAACCAATGAGTGGAGGATTATATAAAACCACAAGCCAAGGCAGTTCTTTCCCAAAGAAACCATTGCTGTGGGTACAAGACAAAATCCTCTTCCCCACTAGATCCAGAGGGGATGCAAGATCTGCTCCTCTACACTACTGCAGGAGCCTCATTGCTGTCCTCAGGTGCACTCTGGATTTCCTTTTCTTCCTCTTGCTTCCCCACAGTACCCCTTTTCCATCTCTATCATCTGTAAAATACGAGGTACCCGCTGGAACTAACACAACTGTGACAGCCACTTCATCTCTAATCACCTGAGCTACACTGCAAGACTTAATCTTTATATACTTTGATATCTTAAGACCATCAATCTTTCAAGAGAGGGATGGTGCTGGAGTGCTGAAACCAGCTACTTGGCCATTTAAAATCCTTAAAAGCCACCACTATACTCACAGCCCCCAAACTCAGATATTTTGTTATACTGTTTTACCTTTTATAAGATGATCTCTTTTAGGGCTATTTTACTTCTAATGTATCACACGTTTTACATTTTATAAGACAATCTCTTTTAGGGCTACACCTTCCAGAAATGGCAATAAGGGAGCAAACAACTCCCCTGTCCCTGCTCAAGAAAGCAGAGCTGAAAGGGACTTCTCCTTGCCCACTGCTAGCCCTGCATGAAACAGGCAGTGAAAGGGAGGCCCCTTCTAGTATGGAGCTTCCTCATGGCTCCCATACTTTATTATTTAAGTGTTGGGAGCTGAAGATGGCTGGGGCATCCCCTGATGGCTTACCCAGAGCCAACCACCAACTCAGCTGATGAGTAGCTACCATCTCCTGGAGAAAACTCACGATAGCTTCTCTGTCATGCACTTTACTCTTACAGCCAGGGCAGCTAAATAACTGAGGTGTGAACAGTGTCCCCACTTCCTTGTCATGCAGGTGCATGATGCTGGAGACATTCCTTTCTTAGGAAATTCTGCACCAGATGAATTCCCCCACTGCTCCCACTCTGTACCTAATAGGCAGGAAATCCAGCAACCAGGCCAACTTTAGGCAGTGACACAGCTGATTGCATCTGGCTTCCCCTTAGACAGAATTTCAGGAATTGCCACATTCCAGAAAAGCAATTTCGCTTCCAGCGTGCTGCAAAAAAGTATTTGGCAGCCTCCCCCACTCTCAAAATGCACACTGCCTTGTCTACCTAAGAAGTACAGGCTGCATGTGCTGGGCAAAAACCACTAAATAACCGTTGATGGAGGGCAATTATTCTTTGTGCTAATTTTTAAAAGTCTTATGATGTCAATTATCTAATGCTATTCGTTATTAAAAATGAATATGCTCCTATTCAACAAAAAAGCCATTTTCATAATTTCTGGTTTTGTGAAGATTCTTGAATGCGTCACACTAATATTGCCTACGTGTTACTTGTGCATCTTCTTATACAATATATTAACCTGGAAAAATGCATGTAATAACAAAACATCCCCATTCATCTGAGAACAAACATCAATTTCTAAGAGCCAAATGGAAAACAAACAAACAAAGTCAGAAAACATGCTAAAAAAAAGGAAATTACAATTCACTGAATGCAGAAACTAATAAATGATCCTGTTCTTCAAACTTTTCAAACTCAGGAGTTAAGTTTAACAACTGCTCCAACCTGGTACCCAATACTCAGCATCAAGTCACTCCTTGATATACAAAAGATTACAGTGGTTTTTAAACTATCTATGCCTCTGAAAATTTGGAAAAAAATCCCCTTCCTTCTCCAGAAAGCCTTCACAAGATTCTGATGCAAAAGTCTTCTAAGTAAAACTCTTTCTCAGAACAGTTTTTGTGTGAATTTTAGTTTTATAAGCACTGATCCACGTGCTTGATGCTTTGTAACCATTGCTCATTTCAGAACACAAACGTCTTAGGGAGAGGAAGAGAGCTTTTAAAAGGTTACTCCACTACTTTACTACTTCTAAGTTGTGAACTTAAAACTCACTCTGCTTGCCAGAGCAAGCTACAGAAGTGTAAAGTGAACTAGATCCTCCTGGGCTTTATTATTTTATCTAGAGTAATGATTTACAAGCTCTTCAATTTGTGGACTATCTTAATTTTCTCTATGGAGGTATAGCACAGTCTGCCAAAAAGGAAAATAAACCTGAGAATGGCCTTTGCTCTTTTTAGATGGTAGGTTTGCAGGCAACTCTTGCACATTCTCCAGGCAGCCAAGCCTTTGCTTCCTCTCAGACAAGCCTTTCCCCAGTCTGCTGTGGAACAGCTTAAGTTCTCCTGCTGACCAAGCCAATCTGCTCTCCAGAGCTCTTTGCTGGGGTACACAACACCCAGGGAGCTCATGGAGCAGCGTGAGGAGCAGCAGCACTGGCCAGGCTGGGCAGCCCCTGGGAGCTGGCAGCACAATCCCCAACCTCAGGGGCTGACAGACCCTGCTTCCTGCAGGCCATGCTCCAGAGGCAAGTGATCACTCTTGTTACACACCCTAAAAATCATCCTGCGAAGACAGAACACAGATTCAAAACCTGTAACTGAGACATCAATGTTTTGTCTTTAAAGGAATTTCTAACAGCGAGAAAGCTGGTGTAGGGCCACAAACAAGAAGGGAAGGTGAGCAGCCAGCTGGCTCCACAACAGTTTGCACTGTGATGAGACCAGTCCCCCCACAGCCAAAGCTGCAAGTGCCACCAGCACTGGACTCCCAGAAGGGTCCAGCACAACCAAAGGCAGCCTCTTCTGCAGCTGAATGTGTGACTGTAACAAACCAAGGTCAGCCTAGCAGCAACACAGTCCAGCTACCGGCAGCATCAGAGGCACAGGAACATGGTGCTCCAGGTGAGCCAACTGCATGACAACTTCCTCACCCCACAGGCAGGTCCTTCAGGCTAGACCCAATTCCACACTATTGTAAGTCACACCGGTTTTAAGGAAATTTAGAGCTCCCTTGAATAAGACAAGTCAGTTTGTATCCTGACTGCAGCACAGATGCAGTTTATAGCTTTTCCAGGCTTCCATCTTAGCAAGCACCATTCTGCTTTTGCCATCAACACAGCCCAGCTGATGATCAAAACAGAGAGAAAAATTAATACAGATAGAGCTTTAAGCAGACAGAATGCCTTCTAAGCATGGGACACCCATGACTATTATCTCTACCTATTCAATAGCAAGGCTGAAAACCAACTTGCTCGCCTACCCCTGGAGATGCACTGGGAAGCCTTCAGCTGAAATTCAGCATATCACAGACAAATTTTTTCATGCTGTATCTTGTCACTGCTCTACCTTTATGACTCTTGACACAGAGTATTTACACACACATTTGTGTCTTTTTTTTTTTTAATCTTCTTAAGCTAGGCAGTACCTAAGAAAAACAAAGCCCCAAAGGCCTTTAGTAGTCTACTACAAAGAGACTTTAACCCCAACATGTTATCTAAGGCTATATTCAAAGCCAATGTGGGACAAAACCCATGCTACAATCATGTTGAACCACCTCAAAGAAGCTATTGCCACTTTTTTTCCTTTTTGTAAAAAGTTGTGGTTTCTTTGATTCTTTATGTGGGTTAATGGGTTTTTTTGTTGGTTTGTTGGGGGTTTTTTTAACTGTAAAAGCAAAACCAAACATTAGGAATTGTATTTCCAGTTGCTACTGTTGCCTTTTCTTGTCACCTAGTGACTTCAGAGGGGATTTTAATAATTAGTTTAGGTAGTGCAAGATCTCATAAATCAAGTATTAGTTAGTGTCCTGCGTACAGAGAAAAGGCGGATGGAGTTTCCAGCACTGTTCAATTCCATACCGCACACACCATTGCTGGGGGTGTGGTTTTGGCAGGAAGACACCGGTGCCGGAAAGTGGAAGCATGCGGTTTTTGCCTGGCTCTGGGGAAAACATCCTGGACCACACTGCCCTGTGCCAGGACTGTGCTGCCACCTCCACACCAGAGAGCTGCCCTACACCGGGACTGTGCCGGCACCGCCGCACCGGAGAGCCTCGGCAGGGCCGAGTCTTTGCTGGAGACCACGTCAAGTGCGACCTGGGGGGCGTTCAGTGGTGAACACCCTTCTGTGGGTAAAACACCCTCTCACCCTGTTATTAATATTGCTGTGGTTATTGCGATTTTCAGTAAATTGTTATTCCAAATCATAATCTCTCCTAGTGATCCGCCATTATCGGAAGGGCAGGGAAAACGGAGCAGCTTGAGTGGGTTTCATTTTCCAGCTAGGTTTTAAACCACCACAGTCCATCTAAGTCTGGTTTGTAAGAACAAGGCTTGCAAGTGCAATTTAAGTTCATCCGAGTAATAAAGTATGGCATTAATATACACACACCAGTTCAGCTAAATTTGCTTCTAATGTGACTATGATCCTTAGCTTAAATTCACTAACTGTCGCTGGAGTTACACATCAACCATCAACCACTTCAATAAATTTTCCTGGATTCAGTCAATTTTGCTGGTATTCTCAGAACTCAGAAAGAAAAATGTCATTCAATTGTGCTGCCTAAATAGCCGATTAATGTGTGTCATCATGATTTTTCTACCCACTTCTTGTTTATCATCTCTTCTCAAGATCTTTTGTTGCTTGAAGTTCTAAATGTTTTCTTTTCCTTTTGTTGAGCTTTGATACTTATATCAACACAGGTGTTTTGTACAACCAAAACTAGGAGTTTTAAGAAATCACTGTAAAGTTTTTGAATTACATGGCTAAGTTCCCCAATACGCCATAAATAAATGATCACTGTCTTGTTAGCAGGTTTGCACAAAATTTTACCCAACAGACTATCAGATGTATGGAAGATTTGAACTCTGCCCACACACAAACACTAGTATTATTGGATAATTAACTTCATTATTCAGACAGGAACATTAATGATGTCAGTAAAGCACAGCCATCCAAACTCAAAACTTCCCACCTCCACTGCAAAACTGAAACAAAACTCCTATTTTATCTTCCATTTCTTCTGTGTCAGGGTCCTGTGATCACTCAATTTGTCTACATCATCATTTTTTATTTTCTTGCAGACTAGATACAAATGTTTTCTCTTTCCCTTTCTTAAATCCTAGCATTTCTCACACAAGTGCACCAAGAAATGAAGACAAGGAGACGAAAGCATCCATGTCAACATGTCTGTGATGGAATGACTTTTCAAATTCAGTTGCATTGCAGAGCTCACACCAGTTCTGAAAAGGCCACTACCTCCTCCTTGTTCATAAATTAGATGGGAACTTACGAGATCTTCTGTCTTCAAGTATAGATGTCTCCTAAAGTAGTGGTCAAGGGAGGTGGAAACAACGGGACACTCTATTGACATCTACACCAAGCTGAGTAAAGAAGCTTCAGGAGACACTGCTGTGCTCAAGCTAAAAAAGCAAGAGTGCTCACTACCCAACATGTTTAACAAAAAAAATCTGGCTTTTTGCCTCAAACAACCACATCATCATGACCATAAAGTACATTTTTAATGAAGCCACTCCTACCCTGAAAGCTGTTAACATACACAGACACGTAGTTAAGACCCTAATCTAAAAACGCAGGTGACAGAAGCAAGTAGATATAATCCTTTCAAGAAGAGATGCCAAATACCAGGGTTTTAAAATAATATATCTGTGCCCACTCATTGCCTGATAAAGACCACCGTGCTTCATCCAACAATATCAGCATGGAGCCTGTAGCCTCAGCTCCTCTCAATCTGATGCCTCAGAGCGGTTTCAGAAGCTAAGCATCTGTTGTGGTTGCTAATAAAAAGTCTGAAGAATTTTGCTTTCAAATATGCAAAAGTGGGTGGAGGAGAGGGGGCAGTTTCACTTTCCCGCAGCCACATGAAAATACATAACAGCTTTCAAAGTACATCATTGACTCACTCGTGGTACAAATCAATCAATTCTATGAAGTTTCTCAAGCCTAGTAAATTAGCTAGAAAAAACATAAGCTTCCCTGGCTCCTCAGGGTTCACAATATGTGATCTGACCCTGGCTGAAACAATCATGTCACTATAAACAAATGATGAAGGAATCACAGCTGTCTGGAAACCCTGGTACTCAATAATGCTCCTTCCAAGGGGGTCAAAGCCTATAGACCACAGGCTCCAAGGAGCCCTGCACAGAGCCAGTGCAGCAACAGCTAAAAAAAGGTGAGGTCACCAAATGCAGATGTGATATAAGACACAACCACACAGGGACAAACATCAGCACTCATAATAGGGTATCATTCCTGGGGAGGGGAACATGAAATGGATACTTCCCTGCAATCAAACCAGAAAGAGGATTTAATACAAAGTAAAAACACTACAGAAGTGACAAATGTCAAGGTAATTCAGTTTTGAGGACTAACACAATTTTTCCTCTTCACTCAAATTCTAGTCTTTGCCACGTTTCTCTTTCCTGCAGGCTGCATAATCCATCCAAAGACTTCAATATCGCACAAAAATCTTCATTGTTAAGGACAGTGATTTTTATTTACACTGTCTGAAGTTGCTACTTGCCGGCAACATGGCAACATTATGGGGAAGAACTGGTAAGAAGAAAAACTAGGCTGAGGCTGAGCAACCTCTTCAGCTGTGGTTCTGTAAGATTTGTTCTGCATAGAAATAAGAGAGATTACACTTACACACAGCAAGCTGAATGCATCTGGAAAGCCTGGGCTGTGCTGCTGATAGCAGCTCTGTTCACGCTCAGTCAACATGCTTGAGACACGCTACGCTTCCTGACACAGCTCATGCAAGACATGTTGGATTCTGGCTATTGAGTTCATGTAAACTTAAATGAGTGGCGTGATCCTCAGATATCCAGCATCCATGGTTTCACCTGGATCACCACAGGCTTGGAAATCCAGGAGAAATGCACCATATCTACTTTCAATATCCTACCAAGTTCTGGCTTCCCCCCACCCCAAGTGCAATCAAACAACACAACTGGAGAAACTCAAAGGCATGGGGGTTGCCAAGACCGAGGGTAGATGTTCACAAAAGGGTTAATCTGTGCCAAGTCAAGCAGACCTGATTTAAAAGCTGTGAACACCTGACACTAAGAACTGAGCTCTCTCCCGAAGGCAAGTTTACCCTGGGCTAAATTTGTCACCTTTCATATGCCTATGTTGCAATTCTAGTACACTCAATTCTTACGTTATCAAATGCACAGCCTGCCCTTTTGTCTGCAGCTGCTTCAGTGCTATTTGCACCATGTTTCTGCCTGGAGGTTTGTCCCTCTGCTCCTGTGCCCATAGCTTGAGAAGCTCATAATTGGCAGATCTGGGACACTAAATAATTCTTAGTGAAAGCCAGGAAGCTTCTGAAACCAACAAACAAGACAAAAAAACATCTCAGTCGGGGATGTGTGTATGTGTAATGAATGAAAAACAGTGGTAACATAGAACTGTGTGAAAATATTTCTTTCCAGGTCACTTTTACCATGGAACGTGTTTTGATTCTCTAAATTCACTCCGTTGATGCTATAAACCCACCCCTTTTCATTAGCAAATGCATAGACGGCTGCAGAACCACACTTTAAATGAGACGGTGCTGTGCTCTATTCCGGATTATTAGTTTGAAACACCATCCCTTGCCGTGCATTTATTCCTGTGTACATATAGCTAGTACTGCTTTTGTAATGGAACAGTGATTCAAGGATTTTCTGGTTCATTCCAATGAACTAACGCAGAGAGACTACAAATACAAGGTAACCAACTATTTTAAAGAAGAAAAAAACCCCATACTGGTTTGTGTTTAATTTGCTGGTTCCTGGAGAAGAGAGAAACCTTTTGAACCTACAAACAAATGAGGCCATCTGAAAAGTATGAAGGAAAGGATAAGAATTAAAAGCTAACGTATTTAAAAGACCCAGACAAACTAACTAAAAATTACAATCAATGCTATCTCCACAACCGATAAAACAGGTACCTCTCTGGTACAGCTTCAGAAATCAATCTTGTTATCAAAATACAGTCAACAAATCTATATAACACACACACAAAAGGAAGTCTAGAGTTCAACAATCATCTCAGTCTTACCCTAGTTATTAATTAAAGCAGATGGCAGTGGGGGTGGTAATAGCTACACACAATTTGGGACACTGAAGAGGAAGACATCAAGCTTTATAACAGTCACACAAATACATGGTGCCTTTTTTTCTAACCACATATTCACGCAGAAATATTTGATGATCCAGCACTAGAAGCAGAATCTACCTCCTCTTTTTTCCTCTTTTGTGTATATAAACTGCTCTCTCCCAAGATCCAACTACATCCACTAAACCATTGATAAGCAGCAGGAACTCTAAATCATTCAATCCAAGATAAAAAATCTCCTAATTTTTAAAAAAGGGAACTAAATTAATACCCTGGAATAATACATAAAACAAAAGCAAAAAGGAGCAAAGCAAGGAGCACTGCATCAGACTTGGCACTCAGCATTCTAGGTCACACTTGCACAGAGCAGGCAAGAAAGTGAGGGAAATCAATTAGAAGTGAAAAGCCTCCATGCACGTGCCAAAACGCAGTCTTAGGATGCAGCTGCGTACCACATCTAATCCAGCGTAACACGGCTAACCCAGAGAGGCTGAGCCCACTCTCCCCCAGTTCCACCACGCTGCAGGGCACTTCCAAAGCCACCCAGCTGCTCAGGTGGCTCGGCCAGGCTGAGGGGCTCCCACCACGTGCACACACACCAAATCTGTTCTCCGGCACCTGACGTGCGTGTCGATTGCCATGTCTATGCCACCAACCCCGACAGGGGAGCCGTAACCTCTGCCAAAGGGGCAGGTGGCAAACAGAAATGGAAACTTCCTAGAATGTGCATAGCCGGCTCAGCCACAGCTTGCTAGCCATCTTGTAAAGGAATGAGGGCCTTCCTCGAGAGATGGACAAATTCCATGATTTTAATTACCACTCTTTTGCTTTTCCTCAACAGGACAAACCCCCAAAGAGAAAAGAGAAGAGAACCCTAGCCTAACCTTTCTTTAGAAAGGACCAGACGTAGGACGGGTATAATTATTGCAGGAATGAGCAGAAGAGAAGGGCAGCGTAATTAAGCACCCAGTGATGCACCACAGCTGCATGACTTTGAGTCATCCTGTGATCCAGGTATGCAGACCCAGCCCTAGCAGACCTTGCTGGCAGTTCACCCCCAGCATCCTACCAGACACAGACAACTCATTTGGAGATGCATCTGCTGATAATCTGGCAAAGCTGCTCCCTGTTGAAAGGGGAACATAGGCATGGTGGACATCCCTGAAGGAAAAACAAACTCTGGAGGCCAGTAGGGCAGATCACTGGGGCACTCAAGTAGCAGAGTAACAAGCCCACACAAGGGTTTATATATTTGTTTAACCCCTACACTAGAACAGTCAGCACAATTTGGGATGATAAACCTTAAATAATTAAAATGTTACTGCTTCCTACAATAGATGAAAACCAAAAATGCTACATGAACTTGTGCTCAACTTTTCAGAAGGACCAGAATAAAATCCAGCTCTCCTGACACTGTGCTAGCACCCATCCTTTCTTTAATAGCTGTAACCTCTCATCTTTATTAAATCAGGGACCTGTTCAAAGTATCCACAGCACGAGCTCCAAATTTCAGTTTAAGAGTTAACTTGCACAAGGAAGCCAATACTTGTTCTGTCAGTCCTTGCTCACTCTTGGGAAAAAGGAAGCAACTCAGACATGTTGCATAACTGCTCATCGGCACCGTCAAAGAGCTCGAGCAGTAATTGGAAAACTAATATCACTGCTTCAAATAGGTGCAAAAATACACAGTGCAGGGCCCATTAAAAGGATAGACGAGGAGACAGACATTCAACTCCTCTCACTGCCAGGGCTTCTTCAAAATAATTTAATGCAGGATCCAAAGAAAATGTCCTCCCACGTGTATTGATGCTAATTCACAGAATTAAAAAGCAAATCTAGGAACGCTGAAGCAAAGAAATGAGTTCACTGTAAAATCAGCTTCCAGTCTGGGCAAATTAACTTGGTAACACGCTTCATTCATATGCCCTATCATACACAAAGTATGTCATTTTTGGTCAAGTGGTCTGTAAATCTGGCACTCCTGCTATCCACAGATACACAGGTGGTTTCCAAACAGCTCTTTCAGCTTCCATTTAGCTATTGCATCAGCCAAGACAAATACATTTGTACTTAAGACAGTTTTCTAAAAGGTTCATGCTGCTTTTTTTAAAAAATAAACCATAATCAGAAAACAAATGTACACTTGAATATGCTCACACAAAGTTTGTTTTGCTTGCAAATTAAAAAGCAGAGGTCACCTGTGTGGTCAACTTCACAGCACCACAGAAGAAGACATTGTGTCTATTTGGAGTAAAAGAGGAAAAAGCCTCTATCTCATACAAGGAAAAGTACAAATCAGCAACACGTCTGGTTAAATAGAAAGGGAAAAACATGAAAACATAAGCCCTGATAGTTCTCTTACTTTTGAAGTCATCAGCAATTAAATAGAGGAAAACAAAATAAACATGTTTTTCAGATTGGGTGTTGTCTCCATCGGTCCCCTTCGCCCGACATGCATAGGGGTATCCAGTGGAGGGAGAAGATACACAAGAAGGATACACAGATTTATTTTCACAGGACTTCTTTGGTACTAAAGGAGCAGAAGACTTTGTCAATAATTTCTTACAATTTTCTTCACATTACTGCAAGAAGCAATCCATTTGTCATGTACACTTAGCAACCCCTTGCAGATTACTAATATAAAATTGTAGTAAACATTCTTTCAGTAAACGATAACGTGCTTGGCTGCATAAAATCTTAAACAGTATGTAATAGAGTATGTTAGGTTAGTCACAGCATTTAACACTGCTGTAACTATATTTATAACACTGCTGTAACTATATTTTGCTTTCCAATGAGAACAACATGACAACATACAGCATCTGTCCCAGAACTGTACACAGCAATGACATTTCATTCTATAAAAGAATCTTAGCTTTCAAGGCACTAAATAAACAAAGACACCTGAGAAAAAAAAAATGAGTCTCATCTTCAGAAAAATGCTCTAATAAATTACAACCTAAAATTAGACATTTCAAATGACAACATTTGCCAGGGTCTCCTTTTTATACATCCACAAAGCACCACAATTTTACTAAAAATAGCAAAGCTGGCCACAGAGTCATTGTTTGGAGTCTGCACATTTGGGCTGCACTCCAGCCCTTGCCAGAGCACCCCTCTGAGGTCCCAAGCTTATCGGTGGGTCCTTGCCTGCTCCTGCTCAGACCTGGTCCCAGCCTGGGATGCCTGCAGGTCCTTGGCCCTCTCCAAGGACTCCGTACCCCAAGTCTTCTCCTTCCTGAAAGGTTATGGCCATGCTACATGTGTAGCTAAGCAGCCTTCTCCAACCAATGAGGAATCTTATCAGTAGAAAAACAAAACAGAGGAGTATGGGTTTTAAACAACAAATGCATGTCCCAAACCCCACTTACCTAAGTGACTCTCAAACTCCTGTGATGGAGACCTGGGAGAAACCCTACCTTCTTCATACTCTCTCAGCAGCTTTTCCAAAACAAGGGCCCAAACTCTGTCAGAAAGGATTTTTTTAACTGTTCATAACCCTCTGGCTCACTGATCCACACAGCTGCCAGACAAAACATGTTTTGTAACTTGGCTGGAGCTCTGAGCAGACTTTTAACAGCTACAAGCTCAGGAACTGTCTATTAACCACCCTTGAGAGGCCTCCAGAAAGTATTTTATTTCAGGCTATTGTTTTGCTACCAGCTTTTCCAACAGCCTGTTGTTACCATAGCACGTTCACAGCGTAACACCTCAATAACCAACTGAATGGCATAATACAAGGTGAGCAAACCCCCCTGCCGAATAGAAAGGGCATTTTCTTACTTAATTACAGTTGTCCATCAATACA
This sequence comes from Melanocharis versteri, assembly GCA_013397845.1. Taxonomy (NCBI): domain Eukaryota; kingdom Metazoa; phylum Chordata; class Aves; order Passeriformes; family Melanocharitidae; genus Melanocharis; species Melanocharis versteri. Next base: position 376,034 of record VZTG01003865.1, read on the forward strand.
TGCATTTAAAGACCCAGCTCCAGAGTCTGCAATCATCAGAGAGCAGCCTTGTGTAAATACACCAGAAATACACAAATACCCTACCCACTGTTGCCCTGAACAACTGTAGATAAATAATATGAATGGCAATATACCTGATGAAGAGCAAAGATGCAAAACTGCACAGTTTTCATGGTTGGGTAATGAGATAAGCCACAGCCCAAGGCAACAGCCTCTACCAAATAGAGTAAGACTGCATTTCCAGCTTATTTTAACTAGATTTTTTTCCTGAGAGAGATAAACAACATACTTGCTGTGTTATCAAGGATGCTAAGCACACATGAAACAAACACGGCAGATAAATCTATTACTATTCATTCCTGTAAAGGAGTTAGACACTCAGTAGTGAACATCCAGCCAGGTAAATGAAATAGTTAAGGAAGAAGTTCAGGAATTAATTCTACTCTGCTCTCTAGGCAGCTGTCAGACTGCAATGATGAGCAATTTATCTTCCATCTACAACACTATCAGCAGACAAGCAGAGTCACTGGGGAAGCCAGCTGCAGTCCACACCCTTCACAATATAAAATCCATGCCTCTATGGAGGGAGACACCAGGGAACTTACTCTTTTGCCCAGCTGCCCCATGAACTGTGAAATACTTGCACTTCCATGCTTTTCCTTGTCTGGTGCCTGCTGCCTGAGCAAAGAAGAGGTGCCCCCTGAGGGAGCAGTTCCAAAGACACGTCAACCATCCCTGCTCTTCCACCCCTGACTTGGAATCAGCTGTGCGAATCCCCACATCGTTGTGTCTCGATGTTACCACAACCTGAGGAACCCCACATGTGACAGCTTAGGAAGCTGAAACGCCCCACTTACCTCTGGTCTTGAGGGTGCCACAGAGAGGCAGTCACACATGTGCAGCCAGAATACTTATCCCAGAGCATAAAATTCCCTCCCACACACGAAGAAACAACTCCAGACCTGCAGGCAGGCAGCTTGAATTGATGGCTGCCGCTGCCAACCACGTGCAGGCACAACGGTTTCACCTGGAAGAGCAGGTGAGAACTAGATTTCTCTTCCAGATCCACAGCTGTTGTACTACAGGAAGTGCTGACACCCCCTTCCTTCCTACCAGGGGTTTTGCAAAACACCTGTAATTTCATGAGGCTAAGCTCTTATCAGGTGAGCTTGCAGTGATGGCAAGGCACTTTTATTTTACCTTAAATGCAACGAGAAGTCAGAAAACACATGGACACAACTTGATGGCACAACTGGTCTGATGGAGACCCTGGACACCCCACACGACTGTGGGACATAGCACTGGCGACCTGGCTGAGCAGTCAGGTGGAATTAACAGTAGCCTGCACATTTTGCAGGTCCTGGAAGGTGCGTGAGGAACAGAAGAGCACGCTGAAGCAGGCCAGGCCTTATCAGCTCATTGCATAATCCCATGACTTACCAACAATGAGATCAAAATCGTCAACAGTCTTATCTGCCTTAACCAGTATCAAACTGTGGAAACTCACAGTTCTTTGTCACCAATAACTCCAGAGGAGGCCAAACACACCAGCAAAATAAACCTTATGAACCACTTGGTCATCTTTTATGAGTAAATCCACAACATCAAACCAGAGTCCATCCCCATAGATAGCTAAGGATGCATGAACTCCATCCCTTGTCCACAAAATCACTGTTACCCAACTTACCTCTAGAAGCAGTCCTGATTACTGCTTAGAAGCACTACTGCTTTTCAGCCATGACTCACTGCCCAAAACATAAAAGAAATTGCTTTTTACCCTTAGGAACAACAGAACACTTCTAGCTGGCAGCCACGAGTCATGCATTTGAAGTTTTGTCTGTCTTGAGGTATCTGCTAAAACTGAAAACTTCAGGAATGGGCTTGTTCAAAGTTGTTTGCCTTGGATCATGTCAGCATTAGCTTCCCAATTTTCATCAGCAACAATTAAATTTGCTAAGCAAAGATATTAAATAATGTGCCTCTATGAATTATCAAATGTTATCATCAGAATAGTTCATCTCTGCTTTTTGCCACTGTGCATTACAAAACACAAAAGTTATCTTAAAACCTTGAGAACATTCAGAAAAACTCACCTCTCAACAGGGCAGCAATAAAATCTCCTTCCTACAAAGACAACTATTCTAGGCAGCACCATCTCTCCTTTCTGGATGTGCTTCCAATGTTCTTATATCAAATACACATTTCAACATTTTTATACATTTGTTTTTGCTGAACTGTCATGATTTCTCTCTCAGTTCTATGGGGAAACTTTTCAACAGCAATTGAGATTTGTGATGCCAAATGTGATCAGGGGTATCACAAAAAAAACCAACCAAAACAAACCCAAACAAACAAACCAAAAAATAAAATAACAAAGCAGTTATTTTCTACTTGACATGTTTTTTGCCTTTGATTAGACTCTATCCAATATTAGAGGTACTGCTGTCCATCCTTATTGCCTCTTATCAAAAAGGAAAAAAAATCATGCTTTTAAAATAAACACATTACACTGAAAACTCCTTAAACTCATTAATGATTGTAGGTGCTTCCACTTAAAAGTAATTCCGTGGTGATTCCTACAGTCATTCTCTCTCCGCAAACCTAACTTGTCATAGAGACAGAACCATTAATAAACAGGTGTTGATTGATAAGAACTAGCCTGTGATTTTACACAGACCTTTTTCCTTCTGAGTCCAAAAGGGCTCTTGCCCATGCTGGAAAAGTCCTTTTAACAACGGAAATGTCACACTGGTGCAGCATGAGACCTTGCTGACCTGTGAGTTTACAGATACCACTACTGATGCCAGTATTTCCCTTCCTTGCCATGCTCCAGAGAAGTGGCTTGGGTTACCAAGAGGAGCTGAGCCCCCTTCCCTACGGGGCTGAGCAGCAAGCAGGACAAGAAGAAAGCCAACAGTAGGACTGCACAGAAATAGCTGCACCACATACTGTGAGATGGAAGGAAGACAGGAAAAAGGGAAGAGCACAAATTAACCCAAGCAACATTAAAAAAAGAGCCACCAACCAAACCAAATGCAAACACCAGTTGAAGTTTGCTCCGTAACTCATGGAAAGTGGTTGAGGATTATGAGTCAAAGCCATCTTTCAGATAGAGACCTGTCACCAGCTGTTTTATATGCTCCAACTCTGCTCACAAAGCAGTTCTAGCTGTGTGTAGCCAAGTAGCAGCATTTCCTATTTCTAGATTTACGTATTCATGCTTTCCAATTCTTATATTCAGCCAGAGAGTCCCACTGGCCTTCCTCCAGCAAACCTGTAGCCACCAGGAACCTGGCTTACCGAGGATTTTTTTTTAAATTGTGAACACATTTAATTTAAGAAGAAAACATTTAGTTCCATAAGTGTTGAAAAAATCTGTGCGTGTGGAAAAAGTACGAAGATGAACAAAACCAGCTTGCAATGCTCTTCAAAACAACTCCCTATCTCATGCTAAACAAGCAGGGCAGACATAACCAACGCTGTGGAAACAAACCGATATTTTTGTGAATGATCCACCTGCAATAGCTTAACCAGATTCAGTAACTGTTTAGCCAGAAATCTGGTCCGCTTTCTGCCATTCCTTTCCCGGAGACAATTACTCAGGAACATGCACACATGTGCACTTGTGCACACAGTTACTCTCAAATGCTGTCCCTCCACAGCAAGGGCACAGAGCCTCCTTAATTGCATCCTCCACACAAACCACACTTGATTCTCCCTCTCTGGCTCCCGTCAATGACTGCACTTAATTAGCCCTGTTTACCAAGATGCAAGTTCAAGCGGGTATCAGACCAGGCTACACAAGCTTCCTGAACTGCTGGGAGAGGGGGGGAGTCAGTGTACAAAGGTCCCATGTAAGAACCTGTTCTGTCTCAGAGCATATGGAGAAAAAAGCAACTCACTTCAAGTATACTCCAAATGCAGATATCCAAAATACACTCCTTTTTGGCATTTTGGATTAAAATGTACTTTTATGTCTTCTGGACACATAAATATGAACACAGTGCTTTGAATTATAGCAAACAGGATCAAAAAGATACACTGTAAGACGCCCTTTGTGCTGTCTCGTAAGTATGAAACAACAAAACCTAAGAAGCTTCATGTTTTCATAACCAGGTGAAAACAAGCGCTGAGCTCATATTGCCGAACAAACATGAAGTTAGCTCTTGTACAAAGCCTCATCTTTCACTCTTTGTGCTTTATTCTCATCTTCCTAGTCTTGGAGTTTGCCATAAAAAAAGCACCACTATGAATCTTTTCACTTACTCAAAGCAATGAAACCTCTGACGGCTGCAAGTGCCCCAGTGCAGCTCTTGCTTTCCAGAAAACAAGGTACACTCAAGAAGGCAAACGAAGCCTTCCCAGAGGCTCTCATGCGAGCCATGTCTTTTTCCACAGAACACCACCTCTCTCAGCAGGAAGGGCTGCCCAGGCAGCCGGGTTCTTCTCACTGTACTAGCAAGCAGGGCCTGACAAGGAGCTGTGGATGCTGTATGAAAGCATTCGGAAGCTGAACTCTCCTCACATTCACCTGCAACCCAGCAGATTTACCTGGAGGCTGCTGCCTGCCGTCAGCAGCACCAGTGTGACTTTTTTTTAAAAAGAGAACTTGACACTTGGCTCCACAAGACGGTAGGTTGGATAATGTCATCACAAAAAGTAGGGCCTGCTGTCAATATGCTAAGGCTGTTAGCCAGCTCATTTTGAACAGGGCAGCGTGGTGCTGAACATCTTAGCCATTCGCACTCCAAAGACGTAGCTTGGGCACGCCATCACAAAAAAGCAGCACCTACTATCAGTGTTAACAACCCTAACTATTTTGTGGGGATTTTGGCCGTCCTTGGTGTGGAATACTGTCCAGATGCACCAGTGCTCAGGAGGAGGCGAAATCCAGTAGCATTCACTTAACCTGAGTTCTATCAGAACAGCTGAAACCGTTATTCCCTCCCACAGATCACACCTGCAGAGGAGTTATGCTGGCAGGTTGGGAAGTGAGCAGATGAGGGAGAAAGAGAGGGAAGGCTGAGCAATAGAACTTGTTGGCTGGGGCTTGTCGTCAGAATTGCAAGCTGGACTATGGCATGGGTGCTGAAGCACAGTGCTTCTCCTCTGAAGCACTTCACACTGCACACACAAGTATGCAGGCTTCTGTCTCCACAGAAAAATTCCTACAGCAGGAACATACTGTGAACAGATATGGCATTTCATTCTGCAGCACATGTGCAGAAATGTTTTTAATGAAGGTCTCCATCATCCTAAAAAAGAAAGTGAAAATACCAACATCTGAGAGCAAAGTGAGGTAGGAGAACAATCCAATACAAACAACTATAAGGAAAAAAAATATTAATTCTACAGCTAGTCTATAGATCTTAAAGAAAGAAAGTATAAATCATATTTTGCTTTTATACTTATACACTAAAGACACTTGGATAACTACAGTTCAGATAAGCAAGTTTCCAAAATAAATTTAAGGCTGAAAATGTGTGACATGCAAGACACAGAACATCATGGCCTCTCCTCTATGTCCTCTTTTTGAACTAGCCCTGTCCTATTTAAGATCTCCTCTGTACTAAGCACAGCTAGCAAAGAAACCCACAAGTCCACTGTCCCTCATCTCTGAGAATACTTCTATGTAAACAAAAATTTTTGTATCAAGTTCTTTAGTGTACCAGGCATACCAAAGTAAAACACCCAGAATCAATCACAGTTTTTTTAAATGCGTATTTTAAGTTTGACTAGATCAGCCCACACAACCACCAGCTACGTCTGCAGTGTACACTTCAAATGACAAAGAGAGAAAAATTGTCTTTGCTTTCACAAAGTGCACAGATTTGCCGCTTGCGTTATTCACTGGGGTAAAGGACAAGAGGGTTTCTGGTGCCCAGGAACTGTCCTTTTAACTCAACATGCTTGGTCACAATTCACCCTCTTCAGGTGCCTTGAGTCTGAAACGCTAGAAAGACCCCAGATCCATGTCCTCACTTCTAACCACTCTCAATTTAGCACCTCAGTGAAGCTGCTATTCCTTCCTTCCCCCTTCCCCACGATAAAGGCAGCACCGAAAAGGAACGCACAAAAACCAACCAATCTGGCCCATGAAACATGAGCTACATTCACAAGACAAAAATAGAAAGCTTTCATCTTTCATTATCAGACACTATACTGCACAGCACAGGAAGCTAAAGCTTGAGGCAACAGTAGGTTTCAAATACTCCTCAAAATGTGAGCAATTTCTGCTCTGTGAAAGGCTAAAAGAAGTTGGCTCAGCAACGACAAAAAACATTAGAGTCCAACAAGTCTCTCCAACAGCAATCCAAGCAGGCAGTTGTTTAAGCAATAGCATTGTCCTCACTGCATAAATCCTCCTGTTCAGAAGGACAACCCTTGCCTCCTCACTTCTTCAGATTCTAAAACTCTACATTCTAAAATCTTGAAATAATTTTAGATCTTTGAAAGCTTAAGATTTTTAAAAGTTTTTTTGGTAAAGTTTTTATGATTTAGTCCTAGCTCCCAGAGGAATTCAGGAGAAAAAAGGAATAGAAATCCACAATTTCTAGGGAATTGACACTTCGTGAACTCCAAAAATTGTACTTGCTTACAGCCCTCCAGCTTCCCTCTGTTAACAGCAGCCTGAATTTAACGGGGTTTGTATCTGCTCCCTAGGGTTTGGGAAGGGCAGATGGAAGGCAAGGAAGGACCTGAGGAAAGGAGAAACACAGTACTGGCTCCTCTGTCAGGTTCTTCCAGAAGTCCTCTCAGCCTCCATCTTTACAGTCTCAACAACAGATTATGTAGCCATCTGCTGAGCTTCAGTTTTTTAAAATGTTTTTATTTTAAGAGAACTTGTCACCATGCAAAGTCACAACTCTTCCTCAAATACACTTTTTTGTGGCGGCTTGGTCTTTTTATCTTATCTATTCTTACGCACTCTGTAATTCCCCAGGGAAACCAGAAAGGAACTGGTTTCACTCACCTCACTAGCTGGGAAAATGCTGTTTATGAATCTGAATGGACTTTAACACACTGTTAGAACTAGAAACTGAACTTTAACACACTGAACTAGAAACTACACAAGTCATTTGAATTTGTCTGAGTGAGTCACCCTGGCTCTCGCCATCATTCACATCTAACCCATTCCTAGCCTTACTACACACATTCAGAGAACATCTTTTGGGGTTTATCATCTGTTGAGAAATACCACACTGCATTACCCAGATGCGTGGCTTTGCCTCTTTTGTCCTCGCAGAATCCTGAGACATAGCAGATAAATTGCTGCCTGTTCTGTTTTTTTTTATTGAAAGAGTTCAGCACAGCAGCAGCAGCACAAGCACAACTTCCCTTCTGGGCAAAAGGACAAGGTGCCTGGCAGTGTTGCCTGTTGGATGGTACATCACTAAATGATGGAGTGAGCAGTGGGAGGAGGAAATATTGCCACTTCTGCTTAGCATGAACAAGCACACAGAGCCATGTAGAGGAGGAGCAGGAGAAATGCTCCATTAGGGTGAAAAAAGAAGATACAGTTCTATGATTTCCGTGGCATTGCTGTGCTTACTTTTAAGCAATGAAATGAAAATTTCACTTAGGCATCCCACAACACTTGTGCAGAGCATCCAACATCAAGATGTCCTAGAGCCAACTTTCAATAGTCTCAAAATGGAATTAACTTTCTTATTTTACAGCCTGGGAAATTCAAGATGCCTGAAAGGCAAAGAACATGAAAACAGCAGCAAAACTCGAACAGCTTAATCCACTCAAAACTAGAAAAACCTCAATAATCATCATCTGTGGATTCTTAAAGAACTGACAAATGAAATTGCAGGACTAGGTGCAAGGACTTTAATAAAACTATTAAGTATGGGGTGGTATATGATCTGAAAATATTCAATAAACACAGTAATTAGATTTGAAAAAATACAAGGCAGAGGAAGTGGCAAGTGAAGCCAAGTTATCTAGGCAACTACTGCTCACAAAAAACACCTCAGTAGAAACACAGGGCATTGGAACACATTGTGAAGGCAGGCATCATCAAAAAAAGTCTAAGCGAAAGCAGAATAAGACACAATATCAGTTTGCCAACACCAACGAGAAAAATCACATCGGACCAACATGACTTTATTTCTCAATGTTGTAGCTCATTTTCTAGATGAGGAAAATATTAGCTTCAGGTGAAAGAAATGTTAGCTTTAACACAGCTGAGTACCCTAAAGCATGCACCAGTGTTGTTGAGGGCGCTGGAGGTGGAAATGAATAATTTTAATGTGGGTAGGAAACTTGTTATGAGAGACAAAATGAGGGTTATATAGAGATCAGATTATTACATGAGTCAATATTTCACCTAAGACACTGATACAAAAATCCTCAGCATTAAATCTAAATGCCTCACCAGTAAATGGTTGAGGGGAGAGGCAACTCCTCGTGTGACAGGACACCAAAAAGAGCTCAGTGTCTTTGCATTCTGAGGGGACTGTAAATGTCCTTCTTACTGATTCAGTAAATCTTGAAAAAGACAAGAACTACTTAAATTTTCAATTATTTTAACTGGGACTAGAACAAAGTATGGTTAAACTACCGACAACATGTGTCAGAAATTGGAATGCTCCTTACCACCAGGAAAGAAAGACATCGGATGGGTACAGTAGAGGCAAGAACCTTACAGACAGTTTGGTTAAAATATGAGCACTGTATTATGATGTGATATGCCTGTAACAGCAGGAACTAGAGTCAATGAACCAGTCCTCTCTTGCAAAGGTTTTTTTTTACTGATCAATATTTTAACAGATTTTGATGCAGATGCCTCTTTCCTCTTCCATGAGAGCTTATTCAAACAGGTGGTCATATAGTAAAACTTGTCAGAAGACTTTAGGACTGCACTAACTTTTCAGTTAAATATGCCTACAATGAGGCAACAAAAGAAGAGCTTCATTTTGGGGGAGGGGAAGGAGAGTTGCTTTGTTTGTTTGTTTTAAATTATGTTATGCTTCCTTGCTCTGATCAAGTCTCAAAGGCATCAAGAATCTCTGCAGGAACAAGTTCTGGGACTGGGTTCAGGGCAGCACACCTTCTCCTCAAAGTGGCAAAGGATAAAGGGGATGTAGCTCTAGTCTAGTTAATGCATTACACAGCTGAAATGCAACAATGACCTCACTGAGGAAAAGAGAGGTCTAATAGGAATTAGAAAAAGTGATTTTTAACAATGGCACTGTAAGGTCTGGATTTTCATGTAAGACGTACCCTACACATCTAAATTCTACTTTAATGCCCAGATTTCTTACTCCCCCACAGACTAGCCTTTCCTATTACTATTTGTCTGTCTTTGGCAGAAGTCTGGTGGAATTTTTAATAAATTCTTGAGCAGTCTAGACACCTGGGACTCTGAAGGTCTGTAGGTGTAGCCAGACCCAGCTCTATGCAAGTAGGTCCAGCAGTGCATTCAGTTCTCACACACTACCTCCTGGAGCTACAGAATCCATGTCAGATACACATAAAAAGCAAAATTCTATATCCCAATTCAGTTACAGAAGAACGTTCTCACTAATGCATCTCATTAGGGATCTGGAGAATGGTAGATGTAATGACAGGAAAAAGATTTAATATGAGTCTTGAAAAAATGGCTAGCAAAAAACACCCACCCACAAGCATGGATCCAGAACAGCATGGTATGTAAGGTGGACAGAAATAGCTGCCAAGGATGATGTGAGCAGTAATAGAACATAATCAACAACAACAAAAACCCGGAACAGTTACTCAACTCATAAAAAAAAGAATCAAAATATCCTTAAAATGAGTCAGTAAATCTGATCTTATTTATTCCAGTAAATTGTAGTAACAGGAACAATAACGTTCCCGAACTGGAAGTTATTGTTCACTTTATATAAACACTAAGCCCAGAAATCTACATTGAAATAACATGCACTTTAAAGTGAGCAATTTTTATTTATTTATTCATTACCAGTATTTAAAACAAAAGCCCGCTACGCTTCTAGATTTCCCTGTTGCAGAAAAAAACTGCTGCCAGAGAAGTGTAATATAATGAAATGAATACCTACAAATCCATAATAGTTCACATCCCCTAAAAATAGTTCACATTCACTAACAGAGGAAGTAAAATGGCAAGATGGTGAAGAAGCGGAAAATCAAGTTCATGTAGTAAGCGCAAGCAGATTTCTATTTCTTATCAGTCCATCTCTTATTAGTTCTGCTAAAGAATGATTACCCGGGAGTTTCAAACAGCACACAACTACCAGATATAAACACTTCAGCATACATAGAAATACTACAAATTTAGCCATAAAGATACATACTCTACTTCCCTAGAGCCTGCTGCAGTAATTGTAATATAGAGTTTAAACCATTTTTGGCTGCATTTGGGATCTCACAGAGAAATCTGTCCTTTCCATAGTCTATGACTTGCAGCACGCCTCAAAAACCAAGAGGACATAGGAAACTTGGTTGCTGTTCCCTGAATTTACTATACACACACTACTCTGTCAAATGGCTTTTAGTTTTTCGCATTTCTTTATTTACTTCCTTGTTCATCTACTGAATGATTAGGGAACAAGCTACAAACAGGCTGTATTGTCTAACAGATCAGAGCCTGATGGAGACTGTACAAAACCTCAATTTGTTCAGGACCTTGCCAGTAAATCCAAACAAGTCCCCATACTTCAGAGAATCCTGATAATCCTTCCTTACTTTTTCTATTTTACAGCTTTGGGAAGGAACAGTGCCTTGGGCAATGTGTAGCTGTGCCTAGACGGCATGAACTGCAGCATACAGATAATCATGAACCAGCTGAGAAAGCAGCCCAGCTACACGACTATGCAGCTACTGTCCACTGCTATCACCTCCTCCTTTCTGTACTATACAGTTTCTAGCATCCGAGCTAGCCTGGCTTAGGCTTGCCCAAGAATTCCTAGCCATTACATTTAACACTGTGGAAAACTGCTTTTGGATTTCCAGACCACATTATAATTAAAAGTAACGGAACAGATCACACTGAAAACTCATGTTTTTTTCAGACCAGGACAGAACACAGCTTAGCCAAATGTCCTGCTCTTATCTACCCAGGAAACGCTCAGGCAGTGCACATGTGCTTTTCCAATTCCACCCAGCAATTCCAACAGCTGCCTCAGTTTATGGCTCTTGCTCACCTGCTTTGGGGGACCAGCAGCAGGTCCTACTGGAGATCAAAGGACAACGCAGCACAAATCCACGGGGCGGTCTCCGTTAAACCAGACACTTCCCACAGACAAGGCTCCTTCAATGTGTCAGCATTAACACGCTAGAGATCACACACAATGGGAGGAACTGCTTTTATCAGTACAAAAGAAATTTAACAGGCAGTTTGGATGCATTTAGTATATTTATTCAAAATTTCTTTTCCTTAATTCAGTTTACATTTCTAAAGGCAGTCCAAACAAATATCTGTCTTGAAATCCTTTTTCGGGGGATATACAATTCATAGAAGAGCATGAGTATACTCTGCTTATGGAATCTGATTAAAAAGAAGAAACATTTGTTTATAACCATATTACTTAATATCCCACGGTTTTGGCTGATATATTATTCAGCTGAAATACTGAGACAGTTTGGAGAAATGCTGATTCTGATAAGGGCTCAAAGCAGCTCCCATATTCATAAAGGAGCCATTTCACAAATGGCATCCTATTCCTTAACATGTTTATCCTGAAGAGCATTCAAGTCCTAATTAGGAACAGAGCCACACTCTGCTAAAACTGAGAAAAAGTATATTTATACATCATCTATCCCCAGTGATCTTGCAAGAAGACACGTAGCATATGGCAGATGAGAAAATCGAAAAAGGGGAGGGGGCAGAAGAGAGAAAGAGACTGACTGTTAAAAATATTTCAAATGAATACTTTAGTGGAAAAAAAAAAGTTAAAAATTGGGAAAAACCACAAACAAACACCACCAAAACGCTTTGTCAAGAGCTCAGCATTTCATAGAAAGGTGTAGAGATGTGTAGGCATTTTAAACTAAAATGACATTGACATTTCTGTGTCAATTGCTTTGCCCTCTTTGTATTCACAAGAGTAGACACATGTCTTAGTTCTATTTAGTACCTTAAAATATTAATTATTTTTTTAAAGTTTAACAGCATTACTGAAATTTAACATTTCAACACACACACACCCCAATGGTATTTCAGAATTCTCATTTTGTGAATATTTCCCAAAAGACTGTTTTGGTTTGTTAGGGACTTTTTTTAATTTCAGGTAAGAAAACACTAATTTCCTGTTGCAATGCTAGAAATTTCAAAACCACAAAATATTAATAAACTGCAGTATTACCACAAGTCAAGGATTCCTATTGCAAGCCAGTGACCTTTTAGAGGTAACTGAGAATTTCCATGAGCTCACTTCAGGCAAAATTTTGAAGAGATGTTAACCTACCTTTCACCATTTTACTGCCAAGTCTCATAATATCCAGTGGTTTTCATAAATCCCACATCCTGATGTTAGTATCAGAGTTGTATAAGAACCCATTTTATTCTCCAAAACCACCTGAACGCAGACTCCAGTCTCGCAAGAAATCTTGGATATATTACTGAAGTTCCCTCTAAAAGCTATAAAATCAGAACACAAATAAAACCAAGCCACTGATTTAAGAACAACCACAAACATCACAAACTTTTCATCTCCTAACACAGAAGAAGGTCAAGTGGAAAAACTGAATTCAGAAGGTGCTGCTGCACAGATTTGAAATCTTCTCTTTGGTGAGAGAAAGGAGGCTCCTAGCACAGTTTCCCGTACTCTGTCAAGGGACATGCCCAAAAGAACAGGCGAAATGCACTGGTTTTGTACCGTGCTGTCCTGTCGCTTGATTGTAACAGCCCTTGGCAGGCTGCTGTAGAGCAAGGCCCCGTACAGAAACACTCAGGCAATGCCGAGCCACCCAAGCAGCACACAAAAGCATTTAGTGCAGGTCATGGAAGCTGCCTCCTTGCCTGCCACAGACCCCATGCCAGGCGACTAAGTCAGCTTCCCAAGGAGCAAGTTGATCCACACGGAATTCCTACCTCCCGTGATCCATGCTGGAAACAACTTGGCCAAGTCTCGAGACTGGGTTATCTCATTGCATCACCCCTCAGCCTTGGTGTAGGCAGAGCAGGGGGAAGGTGGATGAAGAGTCCAAGGATGGAGAAGCAGCAAGGAAGCTCCCTGACACAAGAGCAAGCACAGCTGCAACAAGTATGGCTGTGGAGAGCCTTCCCCCCATTTGAGGCCCTGGCCAAGATTAACACCTGGCCTGACTCAAGCTGCACAGCCCCACCTATGAATGTGGACTGGTCACAAGCTCTCTGTGGGGCTAGAAACCAAAACCTTTGGCACCTAGTCACTGCCCGTCGTCTGGTATCTGTGGCAGAAGGAAGCTGTTAAAATGAACGTGGCAGTGGCCTCCAATAAATTTCTCCACGTAAACTGCAAACCACGTGCAGCCACCAAGGAAATAAACACAGAACTGAAGCCAAGCATAAACTCTGTGACACACAGTCAGGCTGTAAAGGTGGGGGGGCTGCTGTGAAACTGCAGAGAGCAGGAGCGAGGGCCAGGCCAGGCACATGGGCAGTCCCTTCATCAAGTGCAACAACAGGATGAGCAAGGAGCCACCACCATGCCCTGACAGCAGATGACCCTCGAGGTGCTTCTGCCTCCCAGTCTGTCCCAGTGGGGCAGACAGGACTTTCATTTACATACTTCTTTTTGACTGAAGTCGGCTTAGATTTTCAGAGAGTTGGTTATAACCACATCTCAGTAAAGCCTACAGTGGCCCTGGTGGCAGGGTAGCAGCCAGGTCTGCTGCCACAATAATGCCACCATCCTTGGCTGCTTCCATCCCAAAAACAATGGGGCACATGACTTCAGGTAATGGACATCCTCCCCACACACCCCTGCGTATCCCAAGCAGCCACTGCCACATAAGGAGCCACCACCCACAAGGAAACACCAGCTGAGCACACACCTGGCCACCGTGGGGACATCTTCATCAACAGATGTCATTCACCTACAGAGGAATCACTTCCATGAGGGAAAAAAAACAAAGACTCAGGTGTCGACAGGTGACCGAGTAGCTAAAGTTACTTCTGAATTTGCTCTCACTTTTTTAGCCTTCCCTTGCCTGTTTGACAGGTCTTTTAAGTATGTGCAATGACCACTTGGAACCGGCCAGCCTGGGCGCCCACCCTCCCCTCACTATTTATCTACATCTCACTACGGCAACTCATTCAGCAAGCTGTTACACTAAGCATAAAAACAAGCAAATTATACAGTAGATAAAATGCCAAGCTCATCTTGCACTGCCAGCTCCATTTGGGGGAAAAAAAAAGTGATGAAGTCTGCATGCATATAATCACAATAATTAGACACTTGTAACCAGCTGAACATCAGCATGCATGCTGAAATTAAAATTGCCCAGTTTGAAAAACTAAGAGGGCAGGATCTGTGCAGTCCTATCTTGAAGAAGAGGGAGGAAGTATTTTTTTGGCTAATTCAGCTCCTTCTCAAAGAAAACCCTGCAGCATTTACCATTTATACTGACTAGAGAAGGGCTGTTGAATTTGTTGTACATTAACATGAGCATCACAAATAATTTTTTAAGTTGAGGAATTTAAAACTTGGCTGTGGATGGCCAGACCTACATTTGAACAATTTAATAGTGCTGTGCAGTTTGGGTTTGGGTTTTTCAACATTTGATTCTCTTGCTAGCATTAAAAATACCTCGTTTCTTAGCCCACTGCCAGTGGTACTCTTTTTTAACCACATGTTGTGTAGCTACTCACTGAGAAAGCCACTTCACAAAGTCTTTGTGAGTTTAAATGAAAACCCTATTAATTCCTTAGTGTTTGTTCTAAGATTTCTCAGAATTAGTAGGTCAACAAATGTATAAATGCAGCATAGAATCAATCTTCAGTATTGGTACTTGTCACATAAGGTAATCCCTTTAAAACTAACCTGCTCATCTGAAGACACTATTGCTAACTTCAAACATCAAAGCAACTCCCAATCAAAGGATTCAATAAAGTTCAAAACTGTCAATCCATGCTTTTCAAAATTTCCATCTTTTATTGTATTTTCAAACTGTATGTCTCTCTTAATCTTCCCTTTTACCCACTGAAGCAATGACTTAATTTTAAGAATATTACTTACTTACTGCAAAGACAAAATAGTAGACAAAAATTTGTTCTGTTTAGGACAAGGCAGTCACTAATTTTCTGTGGATGTGTCAGCCAAGTTTTCCTGCAGCGGGAACTAGAAGTAAAGCTAAGAGTATTCTCTACTCACGCTTTTTGATACAAAAAAAATTCTTTTTCACTTTTTGTTTTCATACATTACTTTTTTCCATCTCACATTATCACAATGTCTTGAACCTACATCTTTTTAAACCCACAGACTACAGATGTCATTAATTTTACATAACCTATAGTGAGCCCACTTCTCCATTCACTGAGATTTTGCAAGATATCTGTTCGAAATAATTTATTTCCTAGTGAATTCTGTAATAGCGAATCAGCAAAAGGCACAGAATAACGAGAAGAGATTATGGGAATATAATTATATTTTGGAACTGTATGTTTCACATTGTCATACTTCATTGGGTAAACATAGTACAAATTGTTTTGTGAATTAAGTCTTCGTGAAGGAGACTGAAAAAATGCAGGGATTCTGTTGCATGAGTAGCACCAGGCTTAAAAGTAATAAGATATGATTGGAATTACTCTAGTTGTTCTCGCTCTACTGTAATCAGCTCAAGTACATAATTGGTGTAACAAGAAACAAAAACCTACCATGAGAATAAGAGAATCACAACATTTTTAGAATGTAATTAGTGCCTTGTTTGATGAAGCAAAATGAAAATGATAACTCATTATTACCCATGATAGGTATTAATCATTTTATCCTCTGATGACTTTTCTTCATACTCCTATAAAGTTCAGCATTGGTAAGACAGAGGTAGAACAAAAAGCGCTTCACATGTTATTAGGTCATTTTGAGGTATGTTTGAGGTGTGACAATATGACTTCCTCCAAACATTTACCATTTAAATTTCTTTTTAAAAGGGGGGATTTTCCTAAGGTCTTTAAAAGAAACTTCTCCCACAGCCAAAATTTTATTCTCAAGAAATTCTTGATACAGATCTTCATTCAGATACTGTTTTGTATTCTTCTAGAAGTCATTTACTTCATATTTTATTGCACTGTTTCAATGAGAAATTGCAAACAAGCAGTATGTAAGACCAGATTCTCTCTTACTGTGTTGAAAAAGTACTTTCACGTACAGAGATGGTAAGTCAAGCTGAAATACTCAAAATACAACTGCAAGCAATAATTATTAGGAATTGCTTAATAAATCCTGGAGGTCTTCCATTTGCTGAAAAGCAAGAAGTACAGAAAACGGGATAAGGACAGACATCACAAGTGCTCTAAGTTTGTCAACAGCTTCAGTGGCCCCATGAAACTACTCCAGACACAAATGTTCAGAAGAAACTAGAAAATATCAATCAGCATACCCCAGGCTGGGACAGTTCTTTCTTTCATGAGAGTTTATTTTCCAGGCTTGTCAAAAGGCACCTCAAGCTGTCTGGGACCCCTGCCAGAGTGTAAAACTAACAGGCAAAGTCCTCTGGAGCTTGTCTCTTTAGAAGTCACCTGGGGAAACCCCAGGACACCCACTTTTCTCTGGTTTATGTTATGCCTCAGAAACAGTTTTGCTGAGACGAAGCAGTTTTGCGCAAATTCACAGCTCTGAAAACAACCAAAATCGTCTGCAACAGTCAGAAAAAAACCCCTCTTATTACATACTGTTTTTTATCACCATCAATAGCCCAGAATAGAGGGGAACACACTTAAGCAAAATTTAGGCAACGTTTGATGCTTCCTAGCATCAAGCAATCCATGGAGGAACCCCGCTGCCAGATCACCTGACACACTATTACTGACCATGCAAAACTAACTGAACAGACAAGTCCAAACGTTTCTATCACTTCAGAGAACAAATGGCTTCTCTCTAACCTTCTTCCTTGCCCTGGAAAATGTTTGCTCAGTGACAGATTATCAATTATTAACTAAGACTTAAGGCTGATAGTGTTTGGATAATAGCTGCATAGGAAGAAAAAAGTTACGCCAAGCAAACATTACTTGCAAAGACATCAAGAATAAACCTGAAACAATTCATACGGCCCAACTAAGTCTCTAGCCACAGAGATTTTTTCAATTAAATAAAAATCAAGAAAAAAACCCCTGTAAATTCTTTAACTCTTGCCTGAGAAGCCCCTTGAACACATAACCTTATGCTGAAATAAAGACACTGCTTGAATAAGCTGGATTTCAGCATGTGCTAACCTACTTTGCTGAAATAGTGCCCAGATAACTTATAAAAATTTTATACTGCATTATATAAACAACTGTCTAACATAAAAGTTACGTACTTCACTAGACACCCAGGCTTCCTATGTTTAGACCTAAAAGAAATACCTGCATCTGTTTAAGAAACATTAACATACATTGAACTTGCCAGTGATTTACAAAGTCTGCAAGCTACTTGTACCCCATGTGGTCAAATACTTCTATTCCGAGATTCAAAGAAAAGAAACAAGAAGGGACATGTAGCACAACGTAAACTTGTTCAGGAACTTCCTCTTATACCAGTATAGAAAACAGTCAAAAACAGCCTTCAAAGAAATGGAAGAGGTCAATTAAAGGCCATTTTACCATTGGCAGCAATAACAGGCAGCAGGCCTGAAAACCAAAGAAATGTCTTGTAAGTCCTGTCCAATTTTCTATTCAGCCAGTTCACCTGGTTTTCAAGCTCCCATAAATCATTCCTCAACACTACTGCTTGCTTAAAAAACCCCAGAAATTAAAAGTTAACCTAGGCCATGTGGGAAAATGTGCCATCAGTCACTGAAAAAGCACTTTGATCCAATGCCACCATTCCCAAGAAAAGCCTGCAACACTTGGCAGAAATGCAACGTTAGACTTATGCTTTGAATGCTGAGCCTGAAAAAGCAGGAATCTTGCCTCAAAAAGGCACTTAAAGAGCAGAAAAACAAGTTTAAGAATTACTGATTTCATGAATAATTTCTGTCTAAATAACCTACTATTTCAATAAACTCCCAATGTACTTAGTAGCATATTTCCAAAATATTTCTAACCTACCAGCATGGTTACTTCACGAGCTCTAACAGCTTGCCACTGAGTATACAAAACTGTAATATGGATAGGCAAGCAAGGTGATTTCCACCCAGGCCTGTATGGCCAGGGAGATTATGTAGTTCTTGCTACTCACCACCTGCTTCAAAAAAGAAGTATCCTTCTTGATTATCCCCTTATCCACTGCATTCCCAAGGGCTTCCTCCTGGTTTAACTCCTCCCTCTAACACCTCTCCAATAAAGGTTTAATCCAGAAGACTACGGCCTCTCCATAAAATATGTCCATACAAAGTCAGGCAGTTCACCCCAGGTCAGATGAGTGGCAGGAAAGAAGACACACTATCCAAACCTGAGCTAATAAAGGTCAATCATCATTTCTTCTTTGGGATTCAACATGAAGCCTTTCTGGAGGTACAGCCATCCTCAGCAAATGCAGCTGCCATTTAGATGTACTTAAAAGGGCTGATTTTACTCTGAGGGATTCAAGTGCAAGCAATTTGCTCTTATTACTACAGTGGGCAGTTTGCTAGGAACTAGAAGCACGGGAGACATTTAAAATAAAATCAACTTCACTGAACTTGTAATCGGTGTGCTCCTTTTAGCACTCTGGCTACTTGGTTGTGCAAATTAAAGAGTTAAACAATATGGCACATATAAGAAAAACTTACTTTAGGAGTCTAGAATGGCTATACAGGAACATGTAAGAAACACACACTTTCCAAAATAAACTGCAACTGTACATTGGAGCTCTTCACGGCAGCTCCCTACTTTACTTAGCTTTGTACGCTGCACTCTGTATAGGCATGTGCAGTAGGATTTTGGTATTTGTTATCCTACATCTGCACCCATTTCTCCCTTCAAAACAACATGAAAACAGGGGTCCAGAGCAGAGGAATGCCCATGCCCAGTGCAATGCCCGGGAGCTGCAGAAATGAGAAGCCTGCTGTCCCAACAGCCAATCCTTCCCCTGACACCCCAAAGCCTGTCAGGCTGAAAAGGTTCTCAGCCCTTCTTGTTTCACTCTGTTCTTGCAGCTTTCAAATAGCAGACACTGGGTGCTACTGTAAAGAGTATGAAGAATAACAATAACAGGAAGCAGGATAGGAAAAAAAATAAGACTTTTCCCCAGTATTGAAGTTTTTTTAACTGAATTAAAACATGTAAATCAGATCTTCACTAAAATAGCCATGAAAAACCTCTCTCTAAAATAAATACTGCTATAAAAAGGGAAAAGAGTCGTTAGGAACAAATTAATTCAGAAAATAATCATAATTATACAGTACTTACCCATATCAGTGCTTTTATTGCCACACATTCAGTAACCTAAACTTACAAGAAATAAAAATTAAAAAAACTGTTGGACAGCCAACATATGACCTTCTTCCTCCACAAAAATCACAAAACTACTAATTCATGAATTCAACTAAGTCCATGAGTGCAGTAGCAGAACATCTAACTAATTCAAAAACCAGGCATTTCCCTGCTGACACATCAGCTTTAGGTGGAAGGTGAGGCTGCTGGAAGGCAGTGCAAGCCTGGGATCTGCTGCAGATTGACACCTTTAAGCTGTGTGGCTCTAAGAACTTTGGATAGAAACCTTTATTGCAGATTAAACGTGTTCAGGGTAGCTACATTAGAAAGACTACACCTTGAAAGTAGAAAGAATAAGGGGAAACATCCCCAGTTGTTGTGGATTCTTTCTGGGTTTGTTTAAATTATTGATGGTAATTAATTTAATTAAAATTAATATAATTTAATTACTGAGTATTATAAGCATAAAATCATTTACATTGGAAAAGACCTTTAAGATCATCCAGTCCAACCACCAACCCAGCACTGCCGAGTCCACCACTAAACCACCTCCTCAAGTGTCAGATCCACACCTCTCTTAAATAGCTTCAGTGACTCTGCCACTTCCCTGGGCAGCCTGTTCCAATACTTGATCAGTTTTTCAGTGAAGAATTTTTTCCCAACATTCAATTCAAAGCTCCCCTGACACAACTTGAGGTCATTTTCTTTTGTCCCATCGCTTGTTACTTGGGAGAAAAGATTGTCCCATCTTGCCACAACCTCTTTTCAGGTACTTCTAGAGTGATGAGGTCCCCGCTAAGCCTTGTCTCCTCCAGGATAAACACCCCCAGCTCCCTCAGCTGCTCCTCATCAGACTTGTGCTCCTTCCCCAGCTCCATTGTCCTTCTCTGGACATGCTCCAGCACCTCAGTGTCCTTCTTGTGTTCAGTTTTGGGCCCCTCGCCACAGCATTCGTGGTGCGGCCTCACCAGTGCCAAGTAGAGGGGGATGACCACTGCCCCAGTCCTGCTAACCATGATCCAGACTGTTTGCCAAGGCAGGCTGGATGATACCGTAATCAACTCGCTGGGTTCAAGAGGAGCCTTGTTCTTCGATGTACAAGAAAAGCGACTTGTCCAGTTACAAAATATTCTTTCCTCACAGTGAAGTCAAAACAATCCAATAATGTTTATGAGGAACGTCCTTCATAAATGGAATAGAAATTAGTAGAAAGGTTTATATCTTTATCCCAAAGGGTAGGAGAAAAATCACCAGCATAGTTAATTACAAAAGAAAAAAAGTACTCCACGGTAACCACAGATTTGGAATGAATGCTATTTCAGAGCCAAGGAATAGGAATTATCTAACACAGATGGACGTCAACCACTGCACAAGCTTGACACTTCCAAGAAAACTTGTCTGTCAAGAAAAGCCTTGGATAGGCTCTGAAAACTTAAGCAACAAAATCCCTTTATTTTCTCAGCAAATGGCACATATTTTCAGAAAGAACAAAAAAAAAAAAGCCCCAAAAAACCCAAACCAAACACTCCTCCAACCACAAACCTTGAACCAAAAAAGCCACCAGTATTTAATACAGCATTACTTGTTGACCCCCGAATATATCAATCAACATTTTACAGAACAATTTCTAGAGTCAATGATTAGTTGATGAAACTTGGAATAATATTGAAATGAATAAGATGAACGTGTCTTTACAAACAGACCAGGAAAATCTGCTTGTAGATAGGGACAGGAATTTATAGATAAGGAAGTAAGCGAAGAAACTATCAGTTCTAGAAAATGTTACTAATTGACACAGACTGCTGCTCAGCCAAGGCCGTGTAAATTCCTGAACTTAGAGAAAAAGAACAAAGACTTAATAGAATTATGAATAGTCTTTTTTCTTTCTTTTATATACCAAAGGAGGGGTGCATATTAGAGGGGAGTATGGAGTAGGCGATTTGTGCAGTCTGTATTTTCCGAGTACCTCATCCAATGAGGAAAGGAAGAGGGTGATGCAGCCAGGAACTTAGGATAAAAAGAGGGCTGTGTCCCCCAGTAATTCAAGAGATCCCAGGGGAATGCCCCATGGCCTCTCCGTTTACTCAGATATGGATTCCTCTGTCTCCTTTCTGGATATAAACCTCTGGCATTGTGAATTCTGCCACACAATATCTTCTCTTTTTATCTTACAAATCATTTGATCACGTTCTTCTCTCCTATTTTTTATTGCTGACTGCCTATTTGAATTTTGTCAAATTAATGTGAATCCTAATTTGAATTCCAATAAATTCTTTAATTGTGATTTATAGAAACACTTTACTCCAATTAAAATTTTAAATTTTTATGGTACACTAACACTTAAAGTCACTAATATCATGGTGTCTTCTGTGTGGCATAAATTCATTGCAACTTTGAGAAATTGTTTCTACTATCAAAAAAATATTCATGTGATATTTAAAAGACTTAAAGTAATGGCTAATAATGTTGCAATAACTACGAAAAAGACAGTAGAGCACATAACTCAAAGCACAAGACTATCTATTTTTTAAATTATGAGTTACATAGCTATCTTCCCCATATAGCTCAGAAATACTTTACTGAATTTAAGTTTGGCTTTTTAAGGAATGCTAAGTGTCACTGGATTTATTATGTATAAACTAGGAGAGGCTGGTTCTCAAAACTAACAACTTGATGTCAGATTTGTGAATGAACTGTTAAAGACAAGAAAAAGCAGATGATGAATGGCAGTACTCTAAGCAGTAAACCTCATGATGAGGAATATTCACAGCAAACCACCCAAAGCTCATTTCTCTGCTATTCACAGCCTTCCCCTTGTACCAGCGAACATTAGAGGCACCAGAGAATTTGCAGGAGAGATAATGAGCAATAAGGGTTTGGGGTTTATAACACTGCGCATCTTTGCAAGGTTTAATTTGCGTTTTCAGAAAACACGAGAGGAGGAGTTACTTAAAGTGAATTTCAGCTCATTATGGAATGCTTATCTCGGATTTGTTCAGAGAAGTATTCAAAGACTTTGCTGGAGCCGGTAAAATGCCTGATGGCCACCTTTTTGATGGCCAGGCTTTTCCCAGTGAACTGAGTAAGGGTGATTGTTGGGATGAGGCATGAGAGCTGAGCTAAACAGAACAAAGAATGCATTTAGACTGGGAGGACTTCCCCAAACTATGTTCTAGCTTGTGTTAAGTATGTGCAGCTTTTATATCCTGTAACTACTCTTCCTCGCTTTTGGGTTGCTCCCTCTCACATCCTTGGCTTCTGTAGCAATACTTCACTGCCTTTTGCCTTGACTTGAGGCCTTACTGCTGCAGAAGCAACTTCATTATTCTAAGAAGAATGTTCTGTTTTGCCACACAAGTTAAAGATTAGCCTAAGGAATAAAAAACATTTGTGTTGTAACTCATCACAGCACAAATTCTTCTCTAAAGTTGTAGTATTACTACTGCCTCATTTCAATAGCAAGCTTTGTTTAACCTTGGTGTATGTTTCCTTTTGCTCAAAAACACCCTAACTGTAGTGCTGCATATAATTCTGCACCCTGCCAAAAACAGAAAAAAAATTATAACTATGTCATTAGTGTAAGCTTTTTGTTCTGTTGCTTTATTCCAGCTTCAAAACAGGAGATTAAAGTTTTGGTGAGCAATACTACCAGTCACATAATCCTCCAAAGCCCTGGATCCCTTGCTGCTGCTCCTACTCCTATGGTATACTGAGCCTCCTGTGCTCTGGATCAAACCTTCAAACTCTTTACTGAACAGGCATCCAAAGAGTGTGCTTGCCTAAATCCACAAGATGTTACGTTCTCAAAAAGGAGGGAAGAGGTAACAGAATTCTAGACCCTCCAGAGAGAAGCAGCAGCACACTCTAAGAGCCAAAGCACTTTGAGCAGGAGGTGCTTTGTAGAATTCTCACATAAACCCTATTCCTGGAGAGCACTTGGCTGCCTTAACCTTGAAGTAACTTGCATACACTTTCAACTTTTGGCTATGCATTCACAGCACTTTTTTCCTTTATAAATGCCTCTATGTCTTAAGGAAAATATTTATGCATGTAATGCTTTCCTCCGGAGGAAATAACTCTAGGTTAGATAAACAGTTAATGGGATGTTGTGGTTACAAATACAGTACCAGTCATGTCAGAAAATATGATGTAACTGTTTAGTTATGCCTTCCAGATACTAAAGCACAGTATACCAGCATCTAAAAAACAACTTGAAAACATCAGTCTACAACATTGCTCTATAGCTATCATTTGTTGGAGAGGGGGAGGGGAGTAAAAAAAAAAAAACAAACACTGTATTTTCCCCAAACGTCTTGTAATCATTTAAAGCAAGTTTATAAGAGTAATTTCTCTTCTGTGCAGATTTAAAACTCTCCAATGCTGTAGCTTTTCAAACCATCTCACAGACTTATGACCAATTTTCTAAGCTCTCCACCCCAATCAGTCACATAGCACACAGACGGGATGCTAAGCACCTTGATTTTGTGTTCTGCAAAACCACAATGCTTTGTAACTTTACCAAGTGCTTTACAAACTGATTAACTACTTACGGACCAAATTCTGGAAGACGTTGAATTGCAGGCTTTATTTTACATATGGCACATACACATAAACACATACACACATAATTCCAAGCTCAACACATTCTTAGTCCAGGCTGTCATGTGTGCACACATTTGGGACCCAGGCATGTAAAAGTGTGCTTTTCCATGGACACATGGTCTTCTCTGAAAATGCAGCACTTTTCACAGCAGCTCATCACCAGAGCCAAGGATGGGAAGTGAGCACTGCTGCTCCAGCAAAAACTACCAACCAACCTGTGAAGTCGGGATGGCCATGAACGGCCACAGTGGGCGAGCAGAAACTCCTTGTGTTAGGAGTGGGCACCCAGACCCATTTTGTTCAAACAAGTCGTGTTTTCTGCATTCATCTTTACCTCTCTCCCTGCAGGGCTGAACAAGCCAGCCCTGCCGCAGGACACAACTAACCTCCCATTCTCTCAAGAGCTCTGACAATT
Organism: Melanocharis versteri; assembly: GCA_013397845.1. NCBI lineage: Eukaryota > Metazoa > Chordata > Aves > Passeriformes > Melanocharitidae > Melanocharis > Melanocharis versteri. Next base: position 400,531 of record VZTG01003865.1, read on the forward strand.
AAAGCACACTGTAAATAATTTATGCTGTAGATAGCTATTGCCCATAAGCAATCAGCTCTTCCTATTGCTTTGGAGTCGGCAGCATTTCCACTGAAGTATTCTAAGCAGTTATTACAATCCAGCCTCTCAGCTGAATAAATACGAGTTGATTATGTTAATAATGAGAAAGTGCTGTCCTCCTTGGGAAGCCTTTCGCTGAAGAGTTCGTGCAAGGTTAAAGGTGAGCTCTGGCTGAGCCTGGAGCGCTGGAGAACGCATGGCTAGGAGGAGGCAGGAGACCTGCAGCCCAGCCCAGGCACTTGGAGCAGTTGGGGAGCAGCAACCCAAACCCTGGCAGCAGAGATGGGCTGAGCCACCTTCTGGGTATGGACATCTCATTAACACGCAGCTAGCAGAGCTCCCAGAGGAAATGCTGTCTGTTGACACCTTAGAGAGAGGCTTGCCATTCGTCGGATCCATGGAAACAGGAGAGTCCTCATTCAGCCCATCTCAGACCCTGCTTGCTACCACACACACTTTCTTTCCTCCAGTAACTAACAGGACTCTCTCTTCCTGCAACAACAGCCAGCATTATCATGCAGTTACGCTACTGGTTTCCGTGCCTGCAATACTTGCCAGTAAATAGTATCCTGACAGCTGAAAACAACAGGGAAAATATCTTACAAAGAAAAAAAAAATAAGGTAAAAACCTGACTATTTTATGGAACCAGATAAGGAGCTCCAGATACCAGGGATTATGACATCAGTTCAAAATATGGAACTGCCTCAGACATCCTCCTTTATAACTGCACACAAGTCACTTATGTTTGTGCCACAAGTCTCACCTATGGCACAGACACTCACATTTCCTCATCTCACAATGGTTTATGCAGTCCCAAGGCACAACTGATGTTTTCCAGCCCCATCTTCTACTGTCAGCCAGGCCCTGATGCCTGAATTCTCCCCTGCCAGCACATTCCTGAGCAAATCATTCAACTTTTGTGTCTTTGTTTACCTCCCAACAATACCCTGCCCTGACTGATTTGATAAGGAAGTAGCAGCAGCCATATCACTCACTGTGTGGGTGGGATTCCTCTGCAAAATGGGGCAGGGAAATCACCTATCATGCAAAGGTAAAAAGGGGCAGGTCACACTACTTCGGATAATGCCGTTTTATCACAACTTAGAGCTTAAACTAAAAAAATCCTAAAAACATAACTTTCACTTCACAAATTTATTGTCCAATGACTAAAGCATCTCAGAACTGGAGCAATGCTATCACTTTCAGTCCTGCTGTTTTTACGTTACATAAAAATTGTCCTATTACTGACAAAATGAAGTACAAATGAACTGCACAGTGTGAGCCACATTTTAAATGTGAAGCCAGAGATCATAATAAAGCAAATACAAGTTTGTTTTCATTTGCTGAGTTTTACATGCATTCCAACAGAAACATTTAACGGTGAGGCATCTGCAAAGAGACAAGGTGAAAAGCTGTAAAAATGCACATTTTTTTACTAAAAAACCCCCAGTATCTACTGATGAACAGGAGCTGAAAATAAATAAGTAGTGATTTTCACTACAAAGCTAATTAAGAATGGAGAAATCCTTCCTTGAAATAGGCTTTTTCTAAGAGCACTACCAACATCCAGGTTCCAAAGTGATGGAAAAGAGGGAGTTAACTGCCAAACAAATAGTATATTCACTTAACATGCTCGGAGTGAAAGGTAGAAAATCAGGAGCCAAGACAGCAATGTGAAAACAAAGCATAAACAGAGACTTGCTTTCAGCTCAGTTACCTGACAGTGAGTACATTATCACTGTTCACCTTACTGACACATTTTGCCCCCTTGTTGGGGAAAAATTCCTCACTATAACAAACATGTTTTGATTCCTCATCATTACGAAATTATTACTTGTTTCTTTGTTTTGAGCTTACAATCACAGAATTCACATTCCTCTAGGAAAATGACACCAGCTAAGAAAGCAGCAGGTCAGTTTCAAACAATAGCAGATTTTTAAAAAAAAAGTAGGAAAGTTCATGTTCCTTAGTGATCTGAACGTCCTGTTCTTGCTGCCTGGTGTTAATCACCGGTGCACGTCACTTCCTTGCCGTCCACGCACTGCTGCAATGTGGGCACTGTTTCTGCACCCTGCTGCCAGGAGAGGTGGGACAAACCAGGAGCAGATAGGATTTGAGGGATTATTTCATCCTCCTCTTACATGTAACCGTGCAGTATCTGCTGGCTGGTGTCTGGGAGCCAGACTCATGGTATTGACACAGCCCACACAAACTTTTGAACAAACATCTTTATCCAGTAAAACCAATGTAGTGCAAAAACACCACACACACCCACCCTAAATACGAGGCAGTAACTCTACAAAACGCAATCTTATAAGAGAAATGTCACATGAAACGCCCCCATTTTGTGGGATGGGTGTCATGTGCAAGCTTTCGGTATTCAGCATCAGTGTTGGCCTTCAAATCCAATGAAAACCCATACAATTCCTCACTAGTATAGCTTGGCCTTATAGTCATGAGGATACGAAATCGCTTTTGTACAATGACAATTTTTCTGCAAACCTGTGGTAAACAGAGCCTTAAAATCTTTATTACTTCACTGCAGTATACTGAGAAAAATGCTATTAAAAGCAAGAGATACAGAACTCAAGGTCCACCAGGAAGGTGGCTGGTTAAACAGATATTCATATGGATTAGAAAAGACAAAGCCTTAGGAAACAGTTGCAACCGCATCATATTCTTTTCAGAGAGCATCATCTAACCTTTATCCAAGTCAGATAAATGTACATTTCAACGGTAAAAAAAAATATTTAAACAAGCACTGTGCTGCTTCTCCCCGTGCAGACAAAACAGCTGTGGACACAGACCACACAATGTGTTCTCCTGGAAAACTCTGTTTTGCCTGTTCCTGTACTTGGCACACCTGGTTGCCTTCCTAGTACCCTCCTGTTCCTCCCTGGAACCCAATGAGAGGATTTCCGAGTGTCTGTCAAAACACCAGCCTTTTGGACGACTGCAATCATCCTTCCGATTTTCAACTGTGCCTAAAAGGAAATAACCCGCTGCTATCTCCCAGACATTACAGAGAACCTCCTCCATCCTCTAAAAGCTTCTTCTTGTTGTTGTTCCCTTTTATTATGTTTTCCCCATGTCTATTAGGTTTTCTACTCTAGAAGCATGCACTGTTTCAAGACCTACCTATAACTAAATGTGGAAAGAAAAATACCTAGAAACATCATGCTTCAACAAGCTGCAAACCCTTCAGTTCCAGAGAACCTTTATCAGATGTAAACAACAGCCACCACACCTAAAGAAAAACAAACATTTCAGCTGCATGTTTCCCCACCATGTCCACTGTGCCAATTCAGTATGATGCTTTCCTGGGCAAAGCCTGGGAAAGTAGAGGAAGCCTGCAGCACACTCCATGAGTCACGGAGTCCAGCTGCAAACTTCAGATTTTGGGATATGCACCACCTTATCACGATCCTGCTTGATGGGTCATCATTAAGTCAGCTTCCTTGCCTGCACAAAGGAGGGAGCATTACCAGTTTTCTACAGCCAAAGAGAATCTGCTTCTGCTGATTTCATCAGCCATGAAATAATAACTAATCTTTCACGTGATACAGTTGGAGGCTGAAGATGCATGACATCCTTAGCTGTAAGGATAAAAATACATGATTAAATGAAATCACAAGTCCCAAGGCAAAAAAAAAAGTGCCTCTTTGCATGCTTCAACAGCTTCATCTTATTTCCTAGAAAACACCATACTATGCATACTAAACAAGGACCTATCTAGCTATTAATTTTTTCTCATTATATATCCACTGAGCCAGTCAATGCAATTTACATTTTTTTATCACTAAAAAAAAAAAAAAAAGATGAAGAAAAAAGGAGGGAGAATAAACAATATTTATTATACTGGGAAGAAATGTCATATGCTCTACAATATTTGGAAGCTACTACTTCAATTCTTGATACAGTAAACATGAAAATGGGATATTGGCCTAGTCCTGTTCTCTTCAGTTCTGAAATCCCCATCCTTCTGCAACTGCTGGTTAGTGAACATCCTTCCCCCACCCCTGCGGTGGCATTCCTGCCTGATGTGGTCATCCAGCAATATCTGACAAGTCACCATTGTCAACTGACAGTGCAGCCCGTGCCAAAATCAAGCACATATATCCCCTCACAACATTTTCTATAGGGGACATATACTGCAGCACAAATTTAGAACAATACCTTCTGGAAGCAACATGGAATGATAAGCAAAAGACAATTTCTAGGAGGACTTGATGGGCAGGTTAACATAAATCCACTGAGCAGTTTCAGAGATGGAGAACTGCACTTACCAATACAGCACATTTAAATCACACTGATAGGTTTTTATTCTAACAATTATAAATGGAGTCTTCATTGTCCATGCAGACATTATACTGCCGTGTCTGGGTTCGTGCCAAAACTGGAGCAATAAAACTAATGAACTGTCAAGGCAAAACTTTCCAAGGGAAGTTTAAAGTCCCTGCACTTGGCACTGTAAGACTTTTTTTTTCCTTCTCAGCGTATACTGAACTTTTTGTAGGGCTCCCGTTTTTTTTCATTCCCTCCCAACCAACCTCACCCTTTCCAAATAATGTTCCTCAGGAGCATAGCAGCAAAGGATATCCATACTGCTTAGGTGTAGACAAGTAACTAATTTTTTGAATTCAGAGCTAAATAACAATCAACAGAAAGATACAGCAGTCTCCACAAAGAGATCCAAAGGAAGAGCTTAGCCTGGATTATCTTAAACACTGTCTGGAGAAGCCCTTGTATCTATACACTGATAACAGAATGAGCCTCGCTGACCAAAATTGGGTGGCTTCACTTACCCATGCTGCTCTAGCCTTCTATCACAAACACATTCATTTTTTGACCTAGTTTTTAATTATCCCAGTCATATGAACATTGTCAGAAATATGTACAAGTTTTCTAAAATATCTCAGAAGTCAAAGAAACAATAAACAAATAACTGGCAATAAAAAGTGTTGGTTTGCAAGATCTGATTCCACTGTGTTGGCTACAAAATCACCACTACAAACAACCTTTCATCCTACTTCCCTACAATGCTCCACAGTAAAAATAATTCAGAAAATTCTGTTTCCCTACAGAATCTTTCATTTTGTTCATCCCCACAAAGAATGCAAATTAATGGAATATCTTCTCTAATTTTCCGTCAGTTACCAGTCATCAAGCAGGTTTTCAGAGGTGTTCTTTGAAGGTATGCTTATAAATGCAGACATGAACAAGCTGGATTTTCAAAAGGTCTAGACAGGTTAGCTGCAGAATGCCCTTTACTTTAACAGAAAATTCCACCCCTACATTCAAAAAAAAATTAAAGCAGCACGAAACATGTGGAATTGCTATCAAAATTCTATTCACACATGTTGCCACACCTAGTTAATATTGCTGCTTAATTAGTAGCCCTTTGTTTTCTACAGGAAACACTAACAGGAAAAGTGATTCTCTCTGTTTGCTCCACTATGGTACACAGTAAATTTAATGTGTTTATCTCTCAAAAATGGTATGTCAATAAATTGGAAAAAGCAGCATTCAGAAAGGTGAAGTGACAAACAAGAAAACACTTTAAGGTCTTCCTGTGGGGTGAATATTGATAAATTAATGGAACACAGGACATTAAATCATTTGTCCATCATTCATTCCTAAATACGAGGATACAGATGCACTCTCTTCCTAACAGTTTTCTTCCTTCGAGATATTATAGATTTAAAGCGAAAGGTGAGACGTGTACTACGTTTCTAACTCAGGTTTAAAAACAGCACCTTTGAATACAGCTTTAAAAGATAAATTTTCCATCACAGAAAACAGGATGTGGCCTGTAATGTTAGTGGAACTACACAGCACTGGCCACTAGAACAGACATGATAAAGTTGGAGGCTGTACCACCACTGCATACAGGCTCTCTTATTTGGTTGGTTTGGGTATTTTTAAACTTAGTATTGTGTGACAGCCTCAACTCTTGTTCTCATTTCCACTCCCATGCCAATAAATCCCAACTTGATCAGGCCTTGCTGTAACAGAGCCGCTGGACAGTCAATGTTTCTGGTGGAATTTTTAGTAACCCCCCCTGTTGTTATCCCAGTTTGCCATGATGAGCCGCACTTCTGTTTCCCCCACGCCTGCCAGGCTGGCCTCTTGCCCCTACATTAATCTGCAGTCCTGGTATGTGACAGCACAAGGCAGGCTCAGCTAAGCTCCCTCCAGTTCTGCTTTTGTGCTGCAACTCACCTGGCAGCTCTTTCCCCAGGACCCGGCGGCATCCTGGTGCTCTGCAGCTCCAGTGTGTCCCTTCAGAGAGCATCACCGCAGAGCAGGGGCAGAAGACAGGAGCCAGGCAGCAGCAAAGGACAGAAGGAGCAAGTTTCCTGGATTCATTTTCACCTTCCACATCACCCGCAGAATCAAAGCGGTTAAAATAAAAGCCACTGTCACTTGTCCTGCCGTAACCACGAAGAGGCAGGTACACCTGCAGTCACACTGAGGGGACATACCTCAGGAATCATTCCTGTGGAGTTAATTATCTCAGGCATGGGTTACACTCAGAGGGTAAAAGAAAGTTTGCCATTATTTCAGTTTGGAACTGGCTACCATTTCTACCAAACTGCATCAAGCACGACTTGCAGCTTGCACCTCTTCAAAACAACGCAAGACAGACAAGAAATACTGAGAAAGACAACAAATGCTTTTTTCTCACAGTTAAAATGGCATCTAAAGATCAAATCACCCTAGGAGACCTCAAGAGAAGGAATGTACAGGCCATTCCAAATCTACTCTCGGAAAGTCATTCTCCAAAACAAAGGAAGGCAAACAAGCAACAGCTTCTCCATTGGACTACAGTCCTGTTAGGGCAAAGTCCAGGAAAAAGTAGCCAAGAATCCTGCATGCAAATCGCTGTATGCTATTTTTTTCTGCGAGGGTTTAGATGGCTCAGGGGTTTTTGAAGGATTTGGAGGTTATTCAATATCTGGTGATTCTAACCCAAATCCTCTGGAAAGTGGGATGAGGTACTGGAACATCGTTTGCTGAGACGTCGTATTTGAGACATAAGTAAAATTGCTGAGAAAGAAAATGACATCTGCCACTTGGTTGTAAAGGAAAAGCAAACAAAAAGTCTTAGCAGCCTATTAATAGTGGGTTTTTTGGTTTTTTTCTGTGACTGGGACATATATACAAGAGAACTTTTGCAAAGCTGCTTATTAGTATTCCCATAGGAACAGACACCTACTTGAAGAGACAATCAATAGCTACATAAACGGCCCCTGTATGCAGCACCCTGGTAGATCGGGTTCAGCCACAGAAAGAGGCATCTTTGCTGAGATGCCTCTCACACTCTGTGCGCAGAACCCTGGACCAACACGCCCTCTCCATTTCTTCCCCATCACCCTGATCAGCCTAAACATCCTTGGCAACATGCACATTCATAACAGCCTGGCTCGCTTGGCTTAGCAGAGACAATCGGTCACCCAGGTCACCCAGACACGCTGATCATCTGAAACAACCACAGCTGCCCCGTCCACCAGAAGACTGGGACATTGTGGTTGTTAGTGTCATGCCTGCCAGCCACCATAGGTAATAGCAAAGCTGAAGGAACATTTTTTGGTGTTGATGACATCAGCCAGCAAAGTTCATACAAGGAAAAAATGCTTTGGATTCCAGACATTTTGAGTTTTTCCGAGAGCAGCTTTGGCCATTTTAATAGCTAGTCATTAAACTTGTCTCTTTTTTATATTACAAGCCAAACATAGCACCACAAGCAGTTCACATTTCAGTATTATCTCCACTCAAGCAGCACCTACAAACCATTTTAGAAGTGAGAGTCCGCTGTCCTGCTTGAATACAGACATTGCCCCATGCCAAAAAAACTTTCAACATTTAAGACCAGACATCACAGTGCAGCAAACAACAGTAGGAAAGAAGGGAGGGAAGACAGAAATAAATCCACATGTTTACAGAGAATAACTGCATCAGGAAGCTAGAAAAATAATTAAGAGTTCTTGGGTGAAGGGAGAAAGACTAGGAGCTCCATGAAATAAGACATTCAGTGCGTATATCATATTTACCATGGATTATTACCCTTCCCAGGATATTGTGTTTAAGCAAACATTCTGTGAATACAAAATAGGATCCCATGGCTAATACAATAAAGTAGACTCACAGCTGGACTTCCAAAAATTATTCCAAGATAATATTAAATCAGAGCAATGCAAGTCACCAGTTCAGAGGTTGCTTTTCAGACGCCTGTTACCAGCACTGTAACAAGAAAATCCTGTGTGAGGAGAGGAAGACAAGCTTGTGTTATTTCCTGAAATGTCTTCACTGCTCCTGCAATACATTCCCCTGTTGCTACCTAGTTCAGCTGAGTTTTGATGATGGATTAGACAACACTTTATTCTGTACATCTTTGATTTAAGACCATTTGCCTCTGGTCTTTTAAATTACTTGGTTTAATTTAAAGTAATTCTGATCTTTGGCTCTTTGGAAGAGCTGTTCCCAGAAACAAAGGGAAAATTTCTGGTATCATGGTTAGAGCAAAGGCATTGGGAGACAGCTGATGAGAGGCATTTATCTCAAAAGGAAAAGCACACCTCCTTCCTCCAACACTTGGTGGGACTCCAGTCATGCCTGGACCACAGAAAAGGCACCTACACTGGCCACAGGAAGGGGACTGCTAAAGCACTCATTGCATTTCCCAAATTTACTGCGACGGGATAGTATCAAGGGTCTCCATTCAGGATGGTCAAGGAGAGCCTTGCAACTCAAAAGACCTGTAATTTAAGTAACCTGCTCTTGACCAAATCCACAGTCATTCACGGTTGCTCTACAACATCTCTGAACATTCTTCCCAACCGCTTCTTTTCCTGAGAGAGGAACAGCAGCGCTGGACACTTTAAAGATCACAAGGAGGTAGAAAAGGTGTCTAGCAGATGCCACAAAACATCTGCTAAATGCACTGCCACAGCAGGCAACCCCATAAACCACTACAGGCTTCAGAAGCCGACCAGAAGCTACAATTACAGCATGCCACAGCAGCACAGATGGGCAGATGAACAGCATGGCCAAGAACCACACACTTGTGGAAACCCATCACAGTAAGAACACCCTGCATGCCAGCAGGATACACCATTCAGGAAAAACGATGGTTATTACCCAAGGCAGCACCAAGCCACTCTTCCACTCCACAAACATGAAAGCAAAGTGCAGAGAAGCAAGGTGAAAAATAATTTTTTAATGTAATGTGAGCCATCTAAAAGACTTAGGCATTTAGCCTAAGCTGAAGCCTAGGTGATCCCTTTGGTCCTTCTCTAGTCACAGAGGGCAGTCCACCCCACCTGTTCCAGAGTTGTTCTTCAATTACTTAACTAGCTAAAATAACAAACCCTTTGCTTTTAGCCAGCTAAATGTGCAGCAAATTCTGTCTTGCCCAGGAGACTTGGGATGAACTGAGCTGTGGTCTCTTATTTAAGATGGAGATGTAAGGTTAAAACACCACCTGAAGAACCTGGGTCCAGAGCTTGCTCTTCAGTTGGTATCACATCTCAGCGGCTTGGCAGCACACGTGACAAGCTGACCACCACACAAGAGCAGGTGGGTTACCCAGGACTCATCACAGCTTAAGAGCAGGCACGCAGGCAAACACCAGCTGTAACAAGTATGTCAGATATTTGAACTCCAGCAATTCAGGCAATTGTTTGTGTAACACCAGCTAACATTTTTAACCTCTTTAGCTATGCCTGCTCTGATATAGTGGGTACTTCTAAAAGGTAAAGAATTTTTAAAGCATCACATCCAGGAGACAGCTGTTCAAGACCCCTATAACAAAAGGAAGAAGAAAAACACAGGTCCATATTTAAAACCACACTTATAATTGGAATTTTAGCCAATACCAAGCTGTCACTGAAACTGTTGATGTGATGCAATTAGCCAGGCAACAGCCCTCCTTCCCCTTCCATCCCAAATAAATTTTACATCAGACCAAACTACTCCTGCTTAAATCTAACGTAATCAGTGCAGAAATCTGAGTTTAGCATAAAGATAAACCGCAGCACAGCTACTCATATGGCTAACCACTGATGTCTGTGAATTGAAACAACTCTACAGCTGTGGATGAGCTCTAGATTTACGTATCTGTATCCTTTCAAATACCCTTTGAAAGTACACGCTTCCTGAGTTGCTAGTGTCACTCATCTTAACCACAATACTCCTAACCACTATCACGGCACACGTTCTGCAGAATTTTGCCATGCTGCAATTATTCCTTGGAGAGGGAAAAGAAAAAAAAAAGCCTCAGATGAGTTCCTGGCCTCTTCAGGTTACTTCTCCCTTTGCCAGGGCCTGATCCTCACAGGCACAGCAGGAGTTTCCCAGCATGGACTCACATTTCTATTCTCTTCAGCAGGCAAGGCAGACACACAGATCTTGTTCAGACAGGGGTCTACAGAGTGATGCTGGGCAATTGTTTTCCTTGGCTCTGCAGCCTCTTATCTCCTAGTTTAAAAACCTTCCATTCCCTATAACCTCATTTTTAATTGCAAATAGCACAACAGTTTATTTGTGCATTCTTCATACACATAGAAAAGCCTCTGCCAAAAGAAGTACTCCTAAAAAAAGCAGCTGGGTTAACTGAGGCAGACTGCAAGATCTTTGAGAAATGAGGCTCATTAAGTACTTAACACTAGCGCAGTGTAAGCCCTTCATTCAAAACTCAGAGCACAGATTTCCATTACTGACTGAAATAAAAGATCCGAAAGACAGGAAAGGGGAGGGAGGAAATGCATTTGAGCGTTTCCATCTGCTTTTTCCTTCTTGGCACCGTGAAGCCTGCTAGCTATAGCTCACAAGCTATTACACCACACTTTGATTTGATACCTGGCTTCTGTCTGCACTAACAGGTATAACTGCCCTGCAGCAGCCCAGCTCTGCTCAGCTTACTCACTGGCTGTCACCCTGCTCATCACAACAGCTCACTCAGGAAAACACAGCAGACCACGGCAATGGGCAGTTGATCTCTACCTGGAAAGCCCTTTCCCACTTCTCTCCCTCCAGTGAAACATGAAAACCCACTACAAAGAGCTTGGTGTCTTGCCTATGGCTAGCATAATAAATGATAAAGGAAATTCCAGGGTAGAGAGAAGGTTTACCGTTATTGCTATGGATTTACTCCTTCAAAACATCCATAGGTTGTTGCTGCTCTCTCTATTATGGGTGGGGCACTACAAAGAAATCAGCTGTGGTGGTTATTTTTTTCAAACACAAGTAAGAAAAAAGCTGCAAAAGCCAAGTGTGCCAAAAATATTAGGTGTCTCCTTAGCAATCATACGACAATCCACATTTCCATAAATGCTTTATCAAAGGAAAGATGCTCTAACAAAGGGAACACAAACCTTAGTGTAATGCCTTGCTTCAAGGGACAGAGCACTCAGAAAATGAAATGCAGAAAGGGAATAGTTCTTCAGAGAAGAAAACGTAACAACAGTAGTACCAAGTTTTCACGGAATCAGTAGACTTCTCTACAAAGGAAAACAAACCGAGTGAAGCGTTTCCTTCACTGAAAAAATAGAACTATCACAGAGCCCAGGGAATTTGGTTTAACTCACTTAGCTTAGCAGTAAAATTCTGACAGTATGTGACTTCTCAAAGTTACTAGAAAACTTTTCAAATACATTTTAAACACCAATGACCTTCTAAATAGAAACTAGTTAACTTCTAGAGAAATTATTATACCACATATTCCTCTGTATAAGGGAAGAGTTTCCAGAGTGAGTCAAAATTTGATGCTGTCTTACATCTGGCAAGTCCTAACTAGACAATCTTTTCTTACAAGATCAAGAAGAATCAAGGTCAGCCAGTTTATTCAGTACACACACAGACAACCGAGAAGTGCAAAGGAATTAATCACTTGAAGACCACTCAGCATGGTCTTTCATTGTTGTCATTTGACATGGTCATTCAACATTCTTACTCCACAGCAAAGGCCAGCCTGGCCATGTAAATACTGTCTTTTCTTTCTCCTGAATTACACAGAGAGGAAGTCTCTATCCTAGACTTCTTGTGTTACAGGAATCGACCCCAAAATCAAACTGGGCCTAAAAAGTTTGAAAGCCTCCAGTTTCTCTGGCAATATATGTAGCTCATATCCACTATTTAACTATTAAAGAGCAATAGCTCTTCTTTAAAAGCTGCAGCATTATTTTCAAGCTAGTTCCTTGGCAAAGATTTCTATTTTTCAGCCTCGTCAATCAAAACAAAGTAAATACTCAGAGATGGTTCCCACATCCTAGCACACCTTCCTAAAGTCTGCCTCAAATCTGTACACAGCTCCATCAAATCAGATACTAATGTCACCAGTCAGTATCTTCAAGATTTTTAGTTGCAAGGATCTGACCCAGACCCTACCAGACCCACATGTGCCTAAGCAGCATCCTTTCACATTAACAAGAACAGATGCACTTGCGTATTTTCAAGGTCATTTGAAAAAATAGCAGACCTGTAATACTGTAAATATTTTCTCATTCTCTTGCATACTGTGTATTTATTAAATCTGTTCAATACTTTTTCTGCCTCAAGATATGTTTTTCCCTATTTACAATAAATCCATCTGCATAGGGTTTTCCTTCAGAAAAGAGCTTTACATCTCAGTTACAGGTGATATTACCTAGGGTCAGAGACACTGAGACAATTCCCTTCTGATAGGTTTTCCCTTTGATAACATACTGCAATATACTTAGTTTGGTAAAACGTGCAAGCAAAAAATACATATCTCATAAAAAATAAGCACTTTGAAAGCAGAAGGATAGCCTATATTAGTGTAAGAGAGAAATGTTTACCTACAGATTGTTATTTATTTGTCTAAAGTCAGTAGCTATGTCTTTCCCAAAGTTCCCAGAATACCATAGCCTATTAGTGTTCAGGGACACTAACTTGCCCTGCAAAGAAAACACTTGTCCAGGAGAGCTTGTCACATGGAATTCACCAGGAAAACACAAACTGGAAAGCACCAAAACTACACCAACTTACATAATCAGAAGACAGAGAAGATGTTGGAAGAAAACGAACTCTTTAAGAAAGATTTGGTTCGCTAAGCCCAACTCAAACTGCATTTTTGCATGATGTGTGTTTTCCCAGCTGCAAAGGGGAGCCATTCCAAAAGGGCCTTTCTTGTTATGAAAACAGGCAGCTGCTGAAAGCTGACATTTATAAGTCCAGGATCCAAGACTTTATTCTCCTGTCATTAAACCATTCCCCTCATTCCATGCAAATAATCACCTTTTTAATTTGGTGGGGAAAAATAAACAACATTGATTTAATTTGTCTTGGTCTGGGGACACAGGGGGAAGACCCAAGGCACACACTCAGCATGAATGGGTGCGAGATGATTTATGTGATGGCTGTAATAGGTGACAGCTCCACTCGATTATTGGATGCTGCTGCCTAGAGGTTTTTATACATCTGCACCTCAGTATTTAATGTTATTAAATGATCATACTTAACATTCACTCAGTTATCAATATATTGCTTCAAGCTGCTGTTCAGATTTTTATTACCAGTAAATCTAAAGAAATGAGCATGGCAGCAGACACAACTGTCAATGAGACCTGAGGTAATAGATTTTCCTTCTGGCTTTCTGTCACTAGAAGCTGCCAGATCCCAACTTTCTAACTCTTCACCAATAAACACAACAGCTAAAATGCAGTGCAATTCAGAGTTAATGCCATCCTTGTGTACTCTGATGTAATGTTGTTAGATATCAGAAGCACCAAAAAGGAAAAAAAAAAGGAAGGGGGGTGTGTGGATTATTTTAGAGTTTATGAGTATTCAGAGAAGACAAACATTAATATTCACAACAAGAATGTTTCCAGCATCTGCAAGTTTGGATGTGGAAAAAGTGTTCCAACAAATACCCAGTGAGGCAGACTCAAGCCTCTGAACAGCAAGCACTGAAAGAGCTCTGCACATCTGCCCGAGATTTTCAAGGAATGGTGTAAAATCCACCTAAAAACAAACACCATGGCATTTTTGTAAACACATGACCAGACAGAGGAGGTAAGGATACAAATTTATCCAATTACTCATTCATTGCACATGACACACTTGGTTCCAATTAGTGCTCCCATTACTTCCACACTTTTCATGGCTCTAAAAAGAAAGGAAAGTTTGACCCTATGCCTTGGAAATGTAAGCATTTCAGCAGATCTGGTGTTACTGAAGAGCTTTCATCTGATAATCACATCTTTGGCACCGAACCAGCACTCCTTAGCAGAAAGGGGTAGTGATACATCTGGAGCTAAACCAAACGAGTACTGACTCCAGCTCTACCAAGGGCCAGGACCATCGGCAGCACACTTGCCCTGGAATCCAGCATCTCTCCTCTGAGGAGATGCTGTGACCCACAGGGAACTGTTCTGCCATTTCAACACTGAGTGGGAGACTAAGAGCCTACGAGTCAGGAGGAGCTGGTTTCTGGAAGCCAGCATTTTGAGGAGCCTTGCACACCACCTGCCATGCTCGTGGCTTTTTGACAGCTATTTCAGCAGCTGTAGGGCTTGGAGCAGATGTACAACTTCCCCTTGGCCAGGTAAGAGTGAAGCTGTGGAACTGCAGCAAAGATGATCACAGTTGAGACTAGATAAAACCCACAAGTCTGAGGTGTGGGAATGTTCTGTTTCTTGGGCTTCTTTACTAATAATGGTCATAAAAAACACTCAGCATGTAGACTGAGTTCCCCAGAGCCACTTGAGCTCCTTTGCTTTCTTCTCAGCTTCTCTTCACCCAATTAGATAAACCCTAATTGACCTGTGCTCTGAGAAAAAAACTTGTGCCTCTCCTTACAGGTCTTCTGCTGCACCGAGGAGGACAAGGTTCACAGCTGTGGTCTGTCAAGTACAGAGAGCAAAAAGTAGGCTCACTCAGCAGTCTGAGTAATTCCTCTGGCCTTGATCTCACTCTACCTGGCCCTGCTTTCAAATATCCTTCAGACAGTCTCCCATCTGCTTCTTTGTTCTTTTCTAGGGGAAGAGTCAGCTCTTCCACTGCTGGTTATCTCGCATGGCAAAACTGCTGTCCCAGGTCACTGCTGGTGTTACATCCAACTGCACGAGAAATCCTGAGGCTGACTCTCCTGACTCAAGACATGAATCAGACAGAAAGGGCATCTTACAATCCCACACTGATTATTTTCAAAGCAAACAAGTAAATACACACAGGTGAAAACTGAGCTAAAAATCTGCCATGGCTATATTTTCTGAGAGGAATCAGAACCAAAAGGCCTGTATTTGGAAAGATACCTTCTTGTCAAACCAAGATCAAGAGGTTAACTCTGTTGTTCTCCCTTTGGAGGAAAACCTGATGTCCTGGATTAGCCTCATGTATGCCTATAGCTCCCAAATACTGAAATGCTCATCTAAGAAAAGATGAATAAAATATGAAGTAACAAAAACAAGTCAGAACATGCTTAGTAAGAATTGAAAGACAAAACAGTGCTTATACAAGATACAGCCTAGGAAGGAAACCCAAAGCCCTAATTTGTCTGTTGTTCCCAAATAATCATAAAATAACCTAAAAAACTTCAACACTGCATGTCTACACTCAAGTAATTTAAAAATAAAACTTCAGAAATCTAGAACTCTTGTGGCCCATGTTAGAAAAGCATGTTAAAAAAGCATGTTAGAAAAGCACACCTTTCAGTTTTATGCTCTGTGTTCTTAATGGGGGCTGCATACCAGCTACCCCAATACAGAAGAACGTAACAACAACACACAAACTACACAGTATGAACATTAATTTTCATGTAGACCTAATATACTATCAGACCTCTAGAAATATTTTTCCAGCACATGAGATATTCTTGATTCTGTTTCCACTAGGAATCTGGAAAAATATAGCATTTATCTTTTCATGACTACGTGGCTTAAAAACAGGACAGGGAGTATCTATCAGCCTCTTAAGGAGTCTGGTATGAAGAGAACTTCAGAAGAAAGTAAGAATGCATATATTTGCATTAAAAAAAATTGATAACCCTTCTAAACTCTCAGCAGAGTTTCTTGGGTTCAGCCACAGTGAAAGGGATTTTATAGCACTTGTCAAGCAGAAAGCATGCGTTTAATAATGAATAAACGAAGAAGATAAAGCTACAAGAACTCAGCAGCACAGAAGGTGAACCAGGCTATGGTATTTCACAGCAAGTGTCAACAGAGGACTGTGCTCAGGCTGAAACAAACGGGCCTTGCAGAATCTGCAGATGCACTCCCTGTCTGGGGAAAAACACATTTAGCAACTGAACACCATCTTGATGCAAGACACAGCGTGCTGGGCTTGGAAAATTTGATTTTATTGCTTCCTGTTTCAATTACTCTACTAACCTTAAAATAAGAGTATAACATTACAATCTTTGGAATTTATATAATCTATGTGTGATATATTAGGCAAAATACATAATAAAGTGGCTCTTTACATCACAAACCCATCTAAAGCATCAACTTGTGCAACATCATAGGCATTAGTATACATTCTTGGGAGGGGTGATTACTATGCACACATAAAAGCTCAACATTCATTTTACGCATGAACTCTACCTAGAGGAACGGAAAAACATCAATATTTCCATTACAGATGCTTGAAAGCAACCTTATCACTCAGTGGCACAGTGATAACTGCAAACCACTATGAATCTTTACCTCCACGTAATGCTGAAATCAGCTCAGGACAGATTTTCCATTAGAGGGGAATTTTGAAAAAAATTAGAAAAGGAGTATTTTTCTCACAGTAGCTTCAGCTAAATATTACAGCCAGAGGCTACTGTAACCCAGATACTAAATTTCCTCACGTCAACGCATCCAAAACACCCCCACCATTAACCTAATGCCTCGTCCAACTGGCCTGGCTCCATCCCACACCAACAGATCCACTAATCCTCAAGCTGTGCAAGAAACACTGGACAGGGCAATTCAATCCACTCTTCACCTTGCAAATGTGTGGGGTCCAAAAGCCACCTGAGAGTGGTCTTACACCACAAGAGATTACAGCAAAGAAACCAAAATCGGATTTTGGTCACATCCTAAGTAGATACAGTTCAACATAAGTGAACAGATGGATTATTCAGAAAGCCAAAAATATAACAGATTGGTGTCTAATGGATTTTTACCACCGAAGTTTAAATGACATGGCAAGACCAATTCCACCCGACCACATATTTTTGTTTCTTCCCTTAGACAATGCCATCAGATTATCCAAAGGTCAATTATGAAAACTTCTCTGCTTCCCAAGGGAGGCTCATCCAATATCCATGAATGTAAAGTCAATTACCCAACTTACCCAGTGTCCTCCAAGATACTAAGTGGCAAGAACCACACTGTACTAAACAACTCAGCTTTGCAAAAATGCATCTGGACTCTATATGTTTAAGGATTTTTTCAGCCTGCTTTATTAGATCAGATATTAAGCCAGAGAATTGAACCCAAAGGCTAATGTACGGCTTGAAACAGTTTTGGGGGAGAGAGGAGCAATGT
The DNA here is from genome assembly GCA_013397845.1 of Melanocharis versteri. Lineage (NCBI taxonomy): Eukaryota > Metazoa > Chordata > Aves > Passeriformes > Melanocharitidae > Melanocharis > Melanocharis versteri. The sequence goes on from VZTG01003865.1 coordinate 418,087, forward strand.
CTGTGCACTGCAGTAAGACTCTCATGTATTTCAAAACACTTCTACAATCCTCTGTCTATTTGCTAGATTTCCCACAAGGGTGTTCCTACAGAAATAAAACCTATTCAAGTTATGAAACCACAATAGCTTTTCTTTCAAAGGTTACTACAATGGCATAAATAAATAAATAAACGTATGAAAATAACATCTTTTCCCAGAGGTTCTCAAATTACTTTACCAATACCTAATACCCAGCGAGATTGGTGCAGTATTTTTGCTGGGTCCATGGAAAGTACACTTGAAGAGAGCACAAAAATACAAGAACAACTAAGGAAGCTTGCTTAATTCCTGCCAGGCTTCTGACAGAGTCTCATGTCCCTGCCAGCTCTTCCTCTTTATGTTCCAGGAAAAGCTGCTATTACCACTTCAAAAACAGGGACGCAGGGAGGTGGAGAAAGTTATTCCTCCTCTTTTTGGTAGTTCTGTCATACTATATATTCCCTTTTGCATGAGCTGAGATTTTTCAGAAGTACTATCAATGAAGCAAAAGAAAAAAAAAAAGCAGGTGAAGATGACATGGGAAAACATTTCTGAGGCTGACCCTTCATAGAACATGCATGGTAAAAAGGCTGGTGAGAGCAAGTACCCTTTCTGAATAGACTCCCTGACTCTCAATTCTTCAGTGCTCTGAACACTGTAAAACCAGCGAATCCCTTCCTCCCATCACGTTCTGGAGCCGAGCAGCGCCATGAAGATTCCTGCATTTGGCAAGAGAGAGGTCTAGCATTACAGAAGGAATTGTACAAGCAGAGACACCTCCACCCCCAGTACAGCCCAGCCTCTTCCAGATCCCTTCCAGCTTCCCTGCACGAAGTTACACAAGGAATGGCCACATTGTGGACTTGAAACACAGAGGCTGCTGCAACACAGCTTTCTTTGCAGCACACCTCAAAGTACACGCAGGATGGCATTCCTCCCCCCAGGCACCACCCTGCCTTTGCTCTGAGGCACAGAGCACAAGCAGCAGGCAGCCCTGGCTCCCAGGCAGGCAGCACCTGGGAAGGCAGAGGAAAGTTGGTTCCTAGTGCTCCGTGCCAAGCACAGTTCCCTGACCCCTTCCACGCAAGGTTAATGCTGCTCCGTGCTGAAGGAAGAGGCACCATGGACATCGTAGGAATCACAACCCAGAGAGCAGTGGGAGACTGGGGCAGTTGAAGAGGTGAAAGGGGAGGCCAAGAAGCTGACCTGCCAATGTTTCCTTCAATTATGCATGTGTCCTCAAGGCCAGTCTTCATATCAAAGAATTGTCTGCAATTGTCTTTATGGTGAGAGGAAACAGACACTCCAAACAGAAAAGCAACATAAGGAATATTCTAAAATAAACAATGGAAGATAAAAATAGAAAAATAAGACAGAGAAAAGATGGAAAAAATAAAATAGAAGAATAATGTATTTAGGGCAGACTTAAGCCCTCAGGCTGAACAAAAACCTACTAAAATTGCATTAAGGCTACATTGTGATACACTAATACCGTATAAAAACCTACAGAATTTTAATTTCACACAATTTCATGCACATATAAACAATAGCAGGACCATCTAATAATGTCACAGGAAATACATTAAAAGGATAGCATTACACTGGAAATATCACATGAAATTAGTATTTTCAGGTTTTCTATTTTTGGCTTAACGTTTTCAAAATATTTAACATGGAGGAATATATTTCCAAGGCTTAAAATAAGCATTTACTCAGTTTCAGAAATCTTTGTCAGCTGGAAAGGGTCAGAGTTTAACAATGAGAGGGAAAAAGGCAACGTATTTTCAGTGTCATCATTAAACCTGCAACCATCTAAACTTTTTGTCATTTGAATATGTAACTTGTAAGAGTCAAGACCTGCACCTCTTAGCTTTTTTTAGTAGTACTTAGTGTAGGCAAAAAATTCAAGTAACAGTTTAAATTTGGGGGGGGAAAAAAAAAAGTAAGTCCCTGCTGAATTAGGTCACTCCTGAAGACTTTTCTTGGCATTTGGCTAAAAACCGAACACACATTCTTCTCCAGATAAGCAGCTTTTCCAAACTTCAGTTGACATGCCTACATAGAACCCCAAGAGAATCAGCATTCAGCTTCTCCTGCAGTTTGCCAACATGGTGCAGCTAAGCAAGTAAATGGTAGAAAACTGGCTTTGAAATCACATGTGAAGGAAATAGTACAGATTACATAAAATGCAGTTAAATTCCATCAGCAGAGTCAAGTCTCGTAGAGGATGTCTTCCCAAAGTAAAGATAAAACTATAAAACTTGGGCAACAAAGCATTGTATTCACAGCTGAAACCCTTTTAAAGCTATTTTACAATCTTTTACACGGCTCTGGCACTGCCCACATCAGCTAATTACATTTAAATCGCCATGTTAGACTACAGTTCTTTAATGTTTCCTTTTAACTTTCTCCCTTTTCTCAGCCCAACTGCTCCTGTACCTGGAGATGTGGAGAGAGCAATGCAAGTGAGTTGTGTCCATCATACTAGCTTGCCTCCCCTCAGGACAACCATAATTTGCACAGAACTTTGCTGACATGCTAGCAGTTTGTTTGGGGTTTATCGGTGAGTTTTTGCTTGTTTTGTTTTTCCTTTGGTTTTTTTTGTTCTGTTGGGGCTTTTTTAACCAAAGAGAGCAGCTTTGGGAAAGGTGGAAAGAACTTAAAGACAAATTACACAAACAGCACCATAATGTCCAGCATGAACCAAACTGCCACCGTGACACAAATAACATAGACCTAGCACAGATTTTGATTAGACTGTAGAACAAGGAAGCAGAGAACCTGGCTAGCAAGACCAGATAAAAACGTATACAGAATAAGTTTATGGCAGCCTACCATATCTTTTAGCATAGCAGCATCATGTTCGATCCATCATTCCAGTATTTGGAGGGATACTGAGGAATCTGGGGATATTTGTGTTATCTCTGTACAGAAAGGAAACGGAAGTGGGGGAATATGAGATGTTAGAAAAATGGGCAGAGTAGTGCGAGAAGAGGCAGACTAAAAAGCAAACCCCCATCCTGAAAGCAATCTGCACACAGGAAAGCTTCCAGGGACTTTTTAAAGCAGAGGATATGGAAGGAAGGAAGGGAAGGAAAAAGGAAGATACAAGGTAAGAAAGGGAGCATAAAGATACCCATAGTGTATGCAACAATTGTACACAGAATGCACCGATATGCTTTACAAAAAATGCAGGGATTTCAGCACCTTCTTGAGATGAGAAAAGGAAAGGCCAAAGCCTGTGCTTTTCTGCCACTTGCAAAGTGCAGATGTAAAGAACAATAGTCAAGAAAACTGCTTGAATATTTAAAATTCATTTTTCATGCAACACTTTTAATAATAAAATAATATTAAATGCATATTTTAGATTTGGGATATGAATGAACTTACCAAGGTGGCAGAAATCATTACTCATCAAAGCATCAGTACCTAACAAAGCCAATATTCCTTCAAATACTTACTTGCAATGTTGTAAATATCAAAAGAAGAGATTGCCATCTAAAGCCAGGTGTGCTAAAATTCTAAATATCTGTTTTGACCTACCTTCACTGCTAAGGAGGAGCCCAAGGCTCCTCAGCTCCACACTGGAGTAGAGGCTCACATACCTGGCTATAAAAGGTATCACGCTTAAGCATCAGCCTCTAGTGTTGGTTAAGAGATGAGGCTCTGAAAGGCTTCCCCTTTATCAATAGTTCTGTGTGAATAGTTTCAGTCTTGCTAATGGCCTTCAAGGCAGAGAGGGAGAAGCCTTTTCATTCAAAGGTTGACGCTGAACAAACACAGCAGTGCCCTGTCTCCCAATTCAGATTGGGGTCAACAGCCATTCACTTCCTCTAATCAAATCTGAGTAGAAACTGCTGTGCTGCAGCTATCTCACCCTGTTGATTTGCTCCCTGACCCCAAGAAGTAGGTATCTATAACTTGGCTCAGATCCTCAAAATTTCATGGACTTCTATAAAAGCAGTGGTTTGACAATGTCTTAGGTACAGGGGAAGGATTGCTGTTCAAGTAATGCGTACCTTAAGTGGCTACTCCATGAAGGCATGCCTCTGGCAAGCATCTTTGAGGTACAAAGTGGAAATGGCTTGCTCCAAACGACCTCGCCTTCCTAAGCCCTGGCTAAGAGAGTGCTTCCAGACACCCCAAACAGACCTCTGTCTACCTTACAGGCAGCACGCTGCTAACCACTGCTTCAGCTGTGGAAAGGGGAAAAAAATCAGTTATCGACCAATCTAAAAAGCATGGAAACAAGCACCACTTGAAAATGCAATGCAGGAAGAAAATCTTAAGGGGAATGCAGACCCAGCATCTCCTCTTCTGTTTTCCATCTCCACACGCACACTTTGAGGCCCATCCTGCTGTCACACCGGCCTTCTACAGTGTGCAAATGTCACTTGTCAACCAAGGGGATAAGCTGCACGACATCCACACCGACGGGCCCAGACCACAATTCTTGTTTTTAGGGTTTTTTTTATGAAGGTCACTTGGCAAAGAAGATCCAGAAACGTAACCTGTGCAAATAAGAGCTACTCCTCCCTTACCCACAGTTTCTACCCCGCGAGAACCTTTTCAGTAGCCTCACAGAACTCACAAACCCTTTCAATTTGTACCAACACCAACAACGTGACTCCTTCTCTGAGCTTTGTAGCAGAAACTTGTTTTGTTTTGCTAGCCTTAAATTTCACATGCCACAGCTATTCGGATCTTATTCTGCAACCCCAACTCCCTGAGCCAGGGTCTCTCTTCCGTCACCCAGTAGGCCAATTAATTTGGTTAAGTCTGTTTCAGGAGTGCAGGGTTATAAGAATCTGGCTCTTATAATTACATTTTGCATCCTAAGAGTTTGTCATCTGAAATAATCAAATTAGGGAAGCTATCACTAAGACAAAGATATCACTCGTGAGTTGGCACAGAGTAGACGTTTCAGAAACAGGGAGAGATGAGACAGGACCAAGGGCAGAAATCAGCCTGGGGACTCAGGTAGCTGCACAGAGCACCACTAGCAGCAGCTAAATTTAAAGAATAATTTTATATCCTGGGCCTGTAATTACTTTATACACAATTAAATTACCACCACCATGAGAAAAAAATGAAGCAGAATTGTAGGTGAGCTAAAGTAAGTATTTTAATACTCAAACAAATCAGTGACATTCACCAATTTTCCACTACAGCAATGGTTGAAGAGAGGGGCTCTGAGCAACAAGAAACATTTTTCACAGTACACTGCACTAACTTTTCACTTAGCAGCCCTTGCAGCCTTTTTCAAGTTTACTGTGTCCTTCTGCACACTGCTTACACCAAAGTAAACCACATTCTCTGCATGAGAAGTCTTTTCTTGAAGTAAGCCAGGCAGATAAAACAAGCTGTAAGAGGAAAAAAAAAAAAGAAAGAAAGAGGAACCCCACACAAATATGGACACTATTTTTGCATTTATACAGGTCTAGCAAATAATACATTCTGTTCCACTCCAAGTCTTCTCATTCCTGGGGAAAAAAAGGCATCAATGGCAAAGAGCGACTGAGACAAAAAGTTGACCCTAATGCTCATTTTCTATTTTTTATTTCTAGCTTTAGGGAAATTATATGTAATAACCAGTCTTCTGCCTCTTTTACGCACAGATTTCAATGAAAATCCTTGATTAGGAAGGCTCCATCTCATAAATAATGGTGGCAAGGAGTCAGGCCCTCTCAAAGCAAAAGCACATTAGCAAACCACTTTGGTACATTACATATTCAGCAAGAGAAGTGGAAAGAGTGTGGCAGTTTAAAAAGGAAACGCTTTCTAATTGGATTACAAAAAAATTGACAGGAGGAAAGATTCCGTGATCAATTCAGAGCCACAGTGGATTCCTCCCTCCCACCACTTTTTTTTACCCCAATAACTGTTAGAGCTGTGTACAGAAAACCAGAACCTGCTAAGAGTGAGATCATATTCACATTTCCTTCTTCCAGAACACAAATAGGGATATATGCACCTGCAGGTGAGTGTGCAAATGAAAAGTACATGAGCCAGGACGACAGCAGGTGCTTTCAGGGCACTGAAAGAGGAGTCCTTTTTACTTATTTTTCCCTGCCAGAGCTGAACACAGTACTCCAGAATGCTAGGTTTGTAAATCTTCACCAGTTAAAAGTAACCTTACAGATCAGTGTATAACATAAATGTAAATTTCAATGAAACTTGCACATGTGTATTTTTTTAAAATGTTTTCTATTTTGGAAACATATGCAACTGCATGACTGAATTAATAAATTTTATTTCCTGCAGTACTCTTCTTATTTCAGTTTTTTGTAGCAATCTTACAGGCCACAGTTCAGCTGTTTTCTAAGAGGCACCTTGTAAATGTATTAAAATACGTTTTCACATCTAAGTATTTTTTGATTACTCTACCTCACTTCATTTAGATTTCCTAACATGAAGGATGTACCAACACCTACCTCCTTTCATCTTCATAAAGACACACTTAAGATATATGTCATAACAGTCAATGTTCTGGGCAGGGAAGAGGAAACACCATTATTTTTAAAGAATGTCCCTATTTAACATCATTATCACACACCAGCTGTCATGATATAACGTGTGAGATTGCACACATTTTATGTAAAACCAACCTTAGACAACCCTGTGAGCTTCATGCTCTTAGTGGTTTAAAAGAAGTGCATATTTTTTAAGGCAGGATGTGAAATTCATCTCTATTCAAACAGAATATCATGGATGGATGAAGACAAAAGATGAGCAATGGAAAACAAGCACCAGAGCTTTTAATCCCAAAATAGTTTTGGCAGTGCAAAATACTACTGCCTCCACCTGGAGACTACCACCCTGATAGCTGAACAGGCACAGGAGCTCATACAGGCTTTTCTCAGTTGCTTCAGGAGAGTCAGCCACATTGTTCAAGCAGCATTCAGAAGCCACATGGAGAGCACACAAAATGGCCATAATTGCTCCTTTAAAAGTAAACACAGATAGATTTTATTTTTTAAATAGAATTCCAGTCTTTATAAGAGAGTCTTTAGAAGCAGAACATGAAATCTCAGACCATGTGCACAGAACAAATATAAACTTCTTTGACAGGAGTCAACTCAGTTTTTTGTTTTAAAAGCCCATGGAAACATATGTCCCAGAGAAAGTGACAAGGACATATGAATTGCTCCCAGGGAATTTATGTTGGGCATACAGTACATTTTAAGGAGAGCCACCTGCCAAAGCAACTGTCTCAATTTCAGAAGTAGCACTGTGATATTTCAACAAAGAGAATTTAAATGACTGAGGGCAGAAGTGTAACAGAGACTCTTCAACGGGATTTCCTCATAAGGTACTTTTGGTCACTACATCACATCATGCTATTCTACAGCCTTAAGATTAGGAAAAAAGAAAACCAAAAAAAATCAAAATAAACCCAGCAACAAGACAAAGAAACCCAACCAAACATATAGACAGTATGGCCACTTGCAGTATTTCCTTATCTTTTATGTCTAAAATAGTATTACTTTAGAAAGGAAAACTAATCTCAAAGGCAGCTAGAGCAGGAATATTCACTTTTCCTAGTAGTAAAGACAAAAAATACGTTGAATCCTGAATTCTGGCATGTCATGAACCACTCCTAAAAACATCAGTATTTCATAAGGAGTTGGTCACATTTATTTCGCATATTGGCTTTAGCTCACATTTTAACTTCTCAATGATTGCTGCTAATTACAATAAATCTGAGAGGAAGAAAAGGCAGTAGGAAATAATCAGCAAAATTATGTACAGATATCTTGGCTATTTTGAGGGGGGGAAAGCAGCACCACAAACACCAAAGCTAAGAAGCCCAGTCCCTACCAGCATTTGTCTGTAGGTGATAATCTGATAATCACTGAGGCATCTGGATTAAGAAAAAAAAAATAAATACTGAAGTATCTCACAGACACCAACACGGCATTCTGCCTGATCCCTTATGGTGGCAAAAGGTGGAGGCTTCAGAGGAGGGAGTAAGTGTAAAGTCTCACTTCTTTTTCTGGTTGTCTCCCCCCACTCCCCTATTATCATCACAACTGAGATCTCTCCATACCCATCAGCTGAAGCTGAAACTGGAGAGAAGGTCAGAAGTTGTCAGTGTGAGGAAAAACACCGCAAGCACTCAGCATGATGCCTTAAACCTTGTCCTCACAAGAAACCAGGTTTAAACAAAACAATCACACAAAACCAAAGCAATCCTCCACTGATTAGAAAAGAGTGACGTCTTTATCTATTATAACCCAATGAGAAGACTGTTGTGAGCATCACACGGAACCAAACGCAGCTGGGTCCACTCGTGCAGGAGTGCTCTGCCTCTGGCTCAGGGCCACCTGGAGCCGGCTGGGGCACCCCGCTCAAGGGCTCTGCCGCAGCTGGGCTGCCTGCACCCAACACGGTGCAGGTGTGTGACCCCAAACGCAGGAACAAGCCTTGACCAGGGCTCCCCACCTTGCTTCAGAGCTCTGGCACTCAACTCCGGCCTGAGCAACACCACAGCTACACCTGCACCTGATCTCTTCCCAGCTGAGGCCACCCCAGAGACCCAGCTGCCCGGCCTGGCCTCGGGTCACTGCAGTGCTGGTCACCACTGGAGCTCAGCTGCCACGCCAGCCCTGCTGGGTGTCTCCCTGGCCCACAGTGCGACTGTGCCCCATTGGGGAGTCTCCCAATGTCTGTTCCCCTCGCCCTGTAGGGCAGCTCATCACCTTTGAAGGTCACCTCTATGCCTCCATGTTTCCTCATTTTCCCCAATGGCAGCTTGACTCTGCCAGAGTACCTAGATGGGACTGGGGTTTAGTGCTAATCACTTGAGGACTTATTTTACTGCCTGTTCAAGCTGGTTATTGCCTTTTCAGGGTTGGATACCAGTCTGCTGCCCAATGACCTGAAATTTGGTGCCAGCAGACCAGAGGCAGCTCAGCAGCTCATGGTGTTTACTGTTTTGCATCACTATGACTAACTGAAAAACTAAATAACTGCAGATTGAGATTACTGAGGCAGCAAACTCCTCACGCAGACTGAAAAAACCTGGTTTATATCAAAATTCCTAGACATAATTTCCAAACTCTGGCACCCAAAGCTGGGATCCTAAAGCATCTCGAGGCCAAGCACAGTCTTTATCTGCCGGCTTTATCGGTTTAGTATTAGGACCCTATTGCAAGCAACACCAGGGATTTTGCACTGTTTTTCCTTTAGTTTCAGATTCTAATTTCCATCTTAATTATCAGAGGAATTTCCTACAGCAGAGTGATTTAAGTAGATGGTTACATCCATATTCTAGTACTCTGTACCTTGAATAGACTGTGAACAACAGGGCCAGAGGTCAAGTGTTTTGATAGTTACCTGCCAAGTGCAGTCATTTTAAAATAATCTCCCTTTCTCAAAGTGGTACTGATTTTGCTGGATTTCCCAAGGAAGACAGCATGAGAGATCATTTAATTAAAGCATAGATTTGAGTGTCAGGGCTCAGTGCCAGCCTCTGTGATCAGCCTCCTCTAAAGCCACGAGCACATCTCACAACGGCTCGGGAGTTAGCTAGGTGAGACCAACTGGTATTTCCTCCCTATTACGTGCTGGACCCAAAGCACGGCACCTAATTTGCTTGTAAACATCCAGCTACTAATAAAATTCAACCCAAAATCTCAAAACAATCCATTGCCACACATGCACTCAAGAGACAGTACTCAGAAGATTAACATTTCAAAACCAAGCTCTTAGCAGTAGAGGAGCGCTGGCATGAAGGTTGCCCATGCAATCGAATTTGAGTGCGTTGACTTAAGGATATAGTCTTTAATTACTGAACTGCTTTTGCTGCCAACACTTCATTCAGCATTCCTTTTGACAGGCTCACCTAGGGCATAGTAACTCGGTTTTACCCACTCCGGTCACAATGGGGCCGCATGCATTATTTACTGAATACTCTTAAGTTCCAGGTCAGAGTACAAAAATTCTGAATTTTGCTGGCAGATTTCCTGTAGCATTTAGTATTAAGCACTCACATTCTTATGAAGCTAGGTTATTTACTTTCAACATCACTCTTTTGATGGGAGAAAGATATATGTCCTCTACTTCGCAGGCAACAAGTGAGACTGTGCCGACACACTAAGGCCAAAAAGTCTCCATTAATCTGAGGTACCAAACTTAAGGTGTTTCCGGTGCAATTTTTTTCAGAGCATTCTGCATTTCATAGAACTTTGCATCCCCAAAGCGAACCACAGTCTCTACTGGCCTTTGCCACAGCAGACAACATTCAGCACCTCTACCAAAAAAAAAACCAACAACACAACCCCAAAATTACAAAAACACCCCAAAAACCCAAACAAATAAACAAAAACTCCAAACCAAACAATCTCACATAAAGATTTATACATGCACTCAGAGAAACATTGTAAAAAAGCATCTTCAGTGATTTCTACAGCTTCACACAAGGCAGTCTCCTTCTATGGCAAAGGAAAAGACACAATCCAACTCCAGCAATCAAAAATCAAGTTCTCTAAGAATAAAATTTTTTTTTCCCCACCAATATAAATCCCCTGAATTTCTGCATCGAAGAACAATTGGTTCTACCAGACAACATCCAGCAAATCATTCCCATGAAACACTTATCTTGTGCACTGAAGACAACATGTGTGCACACAAGAAGTGCTCACTAACTCATGAACCTCTGAAAGGTTCCCTCCCTTTCAGTACCTCTTCAGTCATGGAAGGTGAAAGTCCCCCACCTGAGAGCTTAGGAGATTAAAGAGAGAAAAAACACCCAAGTCATCATATTTAGGCATTTTACTGCCAAGTAGTACATCCCTCAGAAACCCCACTGATGATTCAAAGCTTGGCATTCTCTTAGTCCCATCAGTTCAGAACAGTATTTCAGTATTTCCACAATATATTTCACTATTGATAATAGTTATGATTCCGTGTAAGTCAAAAAGTCAATCAAGTGTAACCACTACAGTGAAACCTGTCAGCCTTCCCTATAAACATGGCTTTGAAATAAATAGAGACAATCAATCAACATTCACATATTCAATCCATTTCCAGTACAGAAACTGTAAATCAAGGACCTAGAAGCAACACGGGTAGACATGAAACAGAAAATATTTCAAATTCCTGAAGTAGCAGCTCTCACAGAAAAGTGAGCGATTATCTACAGTCTTACTGCCCAGGCATAGCGATATGTACTTTAAGAAGATAATTCAGAAGTGATTCAAAAGTTGCCGTTTTGAAAGACAAAACAGCGCATCTGCATGGGGAATGTACCTAAGATCTGTAACAACAGCTTTAGCAACAAAACTTTCAAATATGCAACAGCACCAACACAAGACACCAAATCTCAAATATCTTGCAGAATATTTTGGCAGCATTGTACTTATTTGTGTTTGTTACTCTAAGAGTTCTCCTGATAGAGAGGTATCAAAAGAGCAAGGACATACAGTTCTATGTGTTGTTGCATACTCAAGATAGTATGCAAATGTAGTGGCTCATTACCACAGCTTTCTTCCTATCAAGAGAGGCCAGCAAAACTATTCTTGAGAAAACAGGAAAGCATATCTAAGTGAGACTAATTTAACACTTTCCTCCACTACAGTTTTAAGAATGACAATTTAGAATCCCACACATTAAGCATTTCTCTTAACATGCATATATATGACTTAACAGAGAAAACTAAAAAATACAAATAGTCATTTGGGTTCAAAAAGCCCAACAGTTTTACTGTTGCTCTTCACTGCATAACAGCTTCAGATTCTCAAAATTAATTCTACATACTTCATTTTGCATTTCTTGGCCACTTAAAATTCTTATGGATGTAAACAGGAAACCTAACCAGCAAAGGCAGCAAAATATTTTAGAACAGGTTCTGATAATAGCTTGCTTTATCATCAGTCCACAACACAATACCCTAAACTCTGCAAAATAACACAGCAATAAGCAAGTGTGTGGACACATGCACAGCTGCACGCCAACTTCCTATGCAGGCTATCAAGAAAGCAAGAAAAAGTAAGAAAATAAATTACATGGGTATCTTACGGCACACACAAAGTTCAAAGAACACTTCCAGAGGAGAATTAATGCCTTCTGAAAAGATACTGGCTTTTCCTCCACATGTGTAACCAGAGTCATTCTATTGTACTTACCAATATTTTGTTATCCACTTTATCTCCCTTGGTTTCCAGCTTTACTTTCTTCTTGACGGAAATTTTGATTTTCCTCCCAATAACATCCCTGACACTTTCTGAAACAAAAGAAAATATCTTCATTAAATACCTTCAGTGTCAACACAAGAAGGAAACAGATGCCACTGTCAAGTTTTCAGAAAGACTCAGAGCTATGTTGTTCAACTGCTTGCACTCATGGAAGTCTCGTGCACATGCACCAGTACTAAACACAACCTAACACAAGTACAATTTTCTAAGTATGCCATCTACGCAATAATTTGTGTCTACTATGATAGGATTATTTGTGTCATATGCCAGGAGTCCGAACACAATTTGGTATTTTTTGCCAGCACTACTTACATATCAAAAGCATGCCCAAGACGAGCCACAGCACTGCTTAGCTCCATTCTGGGAAAATACAACCAATTCCTCGCTGCTATTATTTGTACCTGAAAAGCTTGCTAAAGCAAATTATCTCCTTGCACTGCACAAATTGTAGCCTCTTGTTAATATCAGGGAGGCTAAATGGGTCAGGCAATGGAAGAGCCACTGTTCACACATTTTGCACTCTGTGCATTGAAGTAGCGAAGCAAACCAAGCAGACTTCCAGATAGTAACACCTGGCAGCTATGCAGAGGATGCTACGGAGGCAGCCCTGGTCTTGGTCCAAATCCCAGCGACAATGTAGCCACTTCATGGTGCCCACACCAAAGTCACATTAGTTGCCATAATGTTTTAATATGTACATGCACACACATGTATGCACAGTTTCTGCCAGGTATGACACGAACCAGCTTTTCCCCCGAACATTTGCACCCTGGCCTGAAGGGAACATACACACAGGGAACTGTGTCTAGAAAGCTTATACAACTACTGACACTGATGTAATTGAGAGATAAACAGAGGAGTTCATCTAGAAGAGCCAATTTGGCACCTTCCATAAGTTTCACTCCCCAGCCCCCACTGAAAGGGAATGAGAAAGAAATCTTTTAAACACATTAACCTATTTCCAGCCCTACAACAGGCATCTGTAAAAGGCAAGTCTCCACCCACTCCAGACACATACACTTTGCCCTCGGGCACGCTTAAGTTTAAAGGGAAAAATTAAAGATAATAGGCTATTCCTAAGGCTTTTAATTATAGTGCTCTGTATAGCGCTTTTCTGCACAATTTTCATCCGGTAGTCAGAAGACGTTAGCACAAACAACACACCATTTATTAAGCCTGGATGTTTAACCCAGGCCACAGTGTTCTGCCTGCGGGGCAGAAGGGTGTGCAAGTCAGAAACGCGGCTGCTCGGAGACACTCTTCACCAGAAAGAGCTCTTTCTGCAGAATCGGCATGTTTCCCCCAGGAATTTTAATTTTCCTATCAGGAAACAAAAGCTCCTCGGTAGCAGCGGCTTGCCCAGCGAGAAGCCTGTCCCAAGCCGCGGCAGCCCCGTGGCAGGCAGCCAGCGCGGCCGGCTCCCGGAGCAACCGCTTGGGCAGGAGCCAGGCTGCGAGGTCCCGGAGCAGCCAGGTGAGCGGAGCCCGGGGGAAAGTCCAGCCCCATGTGAACTGTCCTCCCAGGGCTTCCTCTCCCGTGGGTAATGCCCAGCTCGGGTCTTTCTGCTCCTGCCTGGGAACTCAGAAGCAAGCTGACCACAGAGGTTTTTTTCAACAAGTCCCATCTCCTTGCAGAAGATATTGCTGCTGTTTCTGCTGCTTTACCTCCACTTGCAGCCTCTGTCTTTCAGTTTCTCCTTTCTCACAAACAGCTCCAAGTGCCTACATCTAGCAAGGGACTTCCTCCTGAGGCACCTGCATGGAGAGACCCGCTTCCCTTTGCTGTCCCACCGGTCCCACACAGCAGAAGCGGGAACGACTGCAAGCCCTCAGCTCCAGCACTCTTACTCCAAAAAGCCAGAGGTGGAGAGAAGGGGCCTGGGACCCCAGACTGCACAAAGCATCATCAGGATGTCAGCTTCTAACAAGGCACTATCTGCCTGAAAGGGCTAGAAACACAACTTCAAAGAGCTAAGACACAGATTTCATAGATACTCTCCATGCGACTGAAGACACTTCCCTCCACATTGGGTGGCAAGTGGACTCACAAAGTAAATTTTCAGACTGAGAGATGGAAACCTAGCATTAAGGTTCACATTTTAAAGTGCTCATCTATTTCTAAAGCAGGAGACCTCAGACATCCACACCTGGGAGAAGTGGATCCAGGCAAGCCAACAGTAAGAGAGGGTTTCTTTGAAGACTATGACCTACGAGACCTGACAAAGGTCACACAGGAAGTGAATAACAGAACAAAAACTGCAGCTCAAACACTCCTACCCCCAGTTTAATCTCCACACTCCAATCACTCCGCGTTAAGGCATACCCTTTCATCCTGCTCTCAAAACATGGTTATTACAAAAAGCCTATTTAAAGGTTAAATTTTAACACACAGACACCAAAATACTGCTAGAAATTAAACCAATCTACATGAACAGATCCCCACACCCCAGAATAGGCCTTGACAAATCAAGCTGAGTGGGTGCAGGGCACCAGGACTGGGGGGTAATTCTTAAGATTGTTCAAAGCCACCAGAGGAGGGGATGTGTGAAGATGCCCACTTTATTCTTCCCTGTAACATGCACCACACCTCACCTATAACACTAGAGTACAAACCCATGGTGAGTAAGAAATACAGTGTATTAGCACCTCAAACATGCCTGGCCACTTTAAAATAGAAAAACTCCACGGTTTTGACCATAGCTACTCCTAGCACACTTCCCAGCAGGAAGCTAAAGACTTTAGTCTCTCTGTAAACTACATGGTGTGGAGACCTAAAGGACTGCAAAATAGAGCTATTTTGACTCTACAGAAAAAAAAAAAATCTGTAGCAGCTGCCAATGTCCACCCAGATTTTACCAATATTTTATAAATGCTAAAACCAGTTGCTGGCTGACGAAACTGAAGGAAATGCAACAATGTAAATTACCTAGCTAGGATCTGAAGGATTGTATTCTATGCAACATGTACATTGTTGCCTGTTAAATTTCTGTTTCCATCTGTCGTTAAGAAAAAAACTTGAATTTTTTTCTAATGCTAGTGAGATCTTTAGATAGCTCTTCAACAGGCAAAACCAAAGAAAATTCGGCCTGAAGAAGATAGCCGAGGGCCTGGAGCATCAGACCTGTTATCCCCAAATGACACTGGTTACACACACGCCGCGTCAACGATCCATTTATTGGAAGCTCCCCAAATTTGGTGACAGCATTTTCAGGATCTTCGCCATCACCTATGACTTCCTAAGCATATACCATGCAGGACGGGGGCTCGCGTGCATGGGGCCACAAAACTTTAATTACAAATACCCTCACTCCCTCCCACGTACAGAGGAAAACGAGTCTTAAACTACGCAAAACCCGGGGGGATAAATGAAAAAGCACCGAGCGGAGCCGCCAGGCTGAGGCGCTCCGAGGACGTGCCCCGGGCGGGCGGCGGTGCGGGAGGCGCGGGGGGCCGGGGCAGCTTCAGCACGCGTCTGCCAGCGCCCGCAGCCTGCCGGCATCCCGGACAGACCCCTCCGGAGCGGAGA
>VZTG01003865.1:434370-459271 GCA_013397845.1 Melanocharis versteri
CCGCTGGGCGCTGCGGCGGGGGCCATCTGCCGGCGGCCAGGGGCGCCGCGGCGACACCGGCCCGGCACGGCCCCCGCCGCCGAGGTACCACCTGGGGCGGCAGCAGCGCCCTTCCTTTCCCTTCCCAACAGACCGTGCCTTCCGCAGCTGCACCCTCAGGCTCTGCCCCGCGGGAATTCTCCTCTGGGTTCATTAAAACGGGTGTATGGCACGAAGAGGGTGGTTGTCATCGTCAGGTCGGTCCTCGCCGCCTGGGAAAGGGATTGCCCAGTTCCTTTCCAGAAAAGCCAGATCACCTCGAGACCTGGAAGAGGCTAACCTTTGGTCCAGAACTCATCTGCCTCTCCCTCGCTCCGTCACCTTATCTCCATGGGGACGGCGGCTGCCTCGGCACCTGTTGTGAGGTAGCGCCGTGGCTAGAGACGGCTCAGCAAACTCCTTGTGCGGGGAGCCTCGGTGTTGCTGAGCCTGTGCTACATTGAAGGGAACTAAACATGCCTCCTTTCTCAGGACCAAATTAAAATCCACAAGTTGCAGCATTTTGCTTGTTGCACTTTGCCATTGAGGATTTTTGTCATGCGTTAACAGCCACATTATAGAAACATAGCACGCGGGCTGCCTAATTGCACTCATAAATATAAGCACAGAAAGATGCTTATTGGATGAGAGCGAAGGAAGAGGCTCGGCAGCCCTGGAAATTCTTCTGTTTGCTCCTGGTAGCGATGCCTGGTTTCAGTGAAAGGATCATTTTCACTGCAGCAGGACTGCGATTGGTTGCCCTGCCTCCTAAAGGGGTGGATTACTGCATAAACCTCATATTTCAAGCACTCTACAAGTGCGTGGTGGATCTGGGAAATCAAAGTCATTTATTAATTAGGAAATCTGAAAGGCATTCATTGAGATCAACAATGTGAATCCAATAAGAGTTGTTTCGCTGGTACAGTACCACACTGCTGCACTCCTGTGTTTCACGGACTACTGTATACCATGGTCTTCAGAAGAAACATGACCACTTTGAAATTGGTGTCACTTCTCAAATAAATGTATCGTGTTTTCTCTTGGCACCAACCAGATCTCTAAATTATGTCAGAGATCATTTTACCAACACAGATACCATTGCTACCGAGATGGATACGATTTGCCCTCTTTACAGTTTGCTGTTTAGATGTAAAGAATAAACACATCCTTTAAAGAAAATTTTTTAAAGTGAATATATTAGTAAAAGAATAAAGTAAGCTGTGTGCTTTTAATATACAGCAATGTCAATCAATCTTATCTGTATAGGAATATATATCTCTCAATAAAATGCACTGTATTCCTTTTCTCCTCTGCTGTCTTTTCCTTACTGTAGCTGCATCCTTTTATGATAGAGACAGAATACCTGCTGACCTATTCCTTTCCCTTCTGCCAATTTTTCCTCGTGGCTCAGCAGAAAACTGCATTTCTTGCCCACTGGATATGCATAGGCTTACTTCCACCAACGAACATGGGCCTGGGTTATTTGTTTTGGCAGGAAACAAAAACTAGAATTGAGAATTTCATATCTTTTCTAATATGCAAGAGGGAAAAGACCATCAAGTCTGCATAAGAAAGGCCATATAATTTCATATAGTCACTCATGTATTGGCTCTAATTCTGTCTTCAGCTAAAACTTCTAGAAAGATAACTTTTATTCCATCACTAGTCACCTGCTCTACAAAAAATATGTATTTTTGGATCTCTGACCTCTTATGCATGACAGTTTCTCATGCTACCACTGTCTTGTTTCTGACAGAGTATTTGAACATGGACCTTGCCTCTTTGACTGCTGCCAGACATCCACAGGCCTCTCAGCATGCATCAGCTGCAAAAATGATGAGCTCCTTCCATGCCTTCCTGCCTGCCTGCCTGTAGCATTCTGCTGGAATACTGCTAGCACCTCCTCCATCCTGGTTTTTACCACATGCTTACACATGCAGTGAGCCCAGGTTGTGTAAAGAAAGAAAAGAAGAACGAATGATGGCAGCAGGCAGGGCTTTTGTGTTTTGGTTTGTGTTTTTTAATTAGCAGCACTACAGGCTAATGAAGTAGCACTGCCAAGGCTACTGTACAATTTCTGCTTTGGTGCTTAGGAGACTGGACCTGTTCAAGGTAGGGAAGGTACAAACTAAACTCAGGTGGATTAGTGCTTCTAAGACTAGGTTCAATCAGCAGAATGCATAGTTTCCCATTCCTTGTTCCCTAGACAGGAGGTAGAACATGATTGCCCAGGCAGGCTGCTGCTCCTGCTCCTCCAGCTACAGTAATGCCTAGGTATTGACACTGTCACAGTGTCAGTCTGGCCTGCCAAAACAAGGGTGTTTCTAATCCCCAGGGTCCATCTCCCAGAGAGGACTGGACCGCCATCCCAGGGATCCCAAACAATCAACTCTCAGAGTCTCCAGAGACTGTTCTCTGCAGTTTACAGGCAAAGCCTCACCACACAGAGTTTGCTGGCTTTGTAAGAAGGTGTAATTTCACCCTTTCCTGTCGACCCTTACTCTCCACTAGTCAGTTTAGCAGGGATGCAGGTGTCACTGGCATCTTGCCCAGTGGCAAGGATGCTTGAAGAAGTTCAGCCCCCTACAGCAAATCATCCATATCCACTTGTGGCTGTTTACCACTTTCCATGTTGTGCCACTGTTTTACTGTGAAATTGTCTTGTAACCTGAATTAATGAAGAGGGGCAGAAAGGGGATTTTTTTCATTTCAGTAACTGAATTTTAATTGTCTTTTATCCCTCCTTGCCTGCCACTAGAGGCACACCAGCACAGCTGAGGAGAGCAGAGGTGCCCAATTTAAACTGCAACAGCAGAAGCAGATGCAGACGGGTTTCCTGTCTGATCTCAGTGGCATTCCCCTAACTCTCAGGTGCACTTCATGCCCTGGCTGCTCCCAAGCAGTCCTGGCTATGTTTGCAGGGCCTTGTAACCTCACATTAGTGGCACTGATGCAAATGATCACTATGTAGGTGCCCTAGTTAGGATAACACTCCAGTAGAATCATAGAATCATCAAGGTAGGAAGAGACCTTTAAGATCATCAAGTCCACCTGTTAGCCCGGCACTAGCACTGAAACCCCTAAACCATGAAACCACATCACCCAGCACCAGATCCAGATGCCTCTTAAACACCTCTAGGGGTGGTGACTCCACCACATCGCTTCCCAGCTTAGTCCGGTTTGACCATCTTAACAATAAGAATTTTTTTCTAGTATCTGATTTGAATCTCCCCTGTCTCAGCTTCAGACCTTTTCCTTTAGTCCTCTCACTGTAGGCAGAATAGAAGAGACTGGCTCCCACCTCAACACAATCTCCTTTAAGGTAGTTGTAGCGGTGCAGTAGCACTGCAACATTGCATATCACACATGCAGCAGGCACACAGAGATGGAAAGAGGCTATCTTGTCTTCTGCCGGAGCAGAAGATCTTTGAAGTCATTTTAAAAGTCTTTCAAAGGATAACTGATTTGTCTGCCAAAATATACTTTTTTTTCTGAAGGCTGCTCAAGCTGTTGTAGTTCTGGCCTGACAGAAATGCTGATGAGAGTAGGGGGCTGGATCGTGTATGAGTTAGATGGCTTCAGGGGATGTTGCAGCATCAAGAGCTTGTATTTAACTGACAGTAACAGAGCAGGGGGGGAGAGACTAAGAGCTTCAGAAGACATTGAACAGCAAGACATTGACACAGAAAGGGCTGTGGAGGGGAAGTGTCCTCAAAACTGCAGCCTTTATGCAACAGATTAACCATTAATTGCATGAAGGAACTTTTGACGGACTTTTGACTCCACCTCTTGCAAGTCTAGATTATCATGGCACCTCACAACCTGTACTGACATACAGTATAACATATTCCTGTTTCCCAGCCTGTCTGCTGCCCTTGTCCTCCTTCTCAGCCTAAATCCTGTCATCTCCTGCAGATAAGGCAGGTGTCAATATGAGTTGCTGCCAAGCCGTGCGCACTGTCGTAAGGCAGAGTATTTATAGTCTCAAGTGTTGCATGTCCTCCCTGCCAACTTCTCTGGCCTTTGTATAATGGCTTCAGCACTGAAGAATTTAATTTTTTTCATGACAAGCAGTAGAATGATGCCATCAACATCAGGAAATGATCAATTGAATGATCCTGCAGAAGCCAGTGGAAAGATTTCAGGTGCCAACAGCAGGTGTCAGACTGACATTCAAGTTACACCCTGGAGTCACCCTGCTGCATCACGGTGGGAGAAACCAGGTGATCCAATCTGATTTGCAAAACTGCCTTGCAGCCTGGGATTGAAGCTTGGAACATCCCCTAAAAGACCGAACGTCTCATAAAAACCAGTTGTAGATATAAATGCCCCAGGTTTGCCGGCTGCATTTCTAACAAGTCCAAAGGGGTGAACTTTTCCCCAGCCATGCCCATGCAATCCCACAGATTCTGTTTCCTGCCCTGGCTGAAGGCAGACGGAACCGGGCCGTACTGTCTCATGTACGACAGTACTAGCCAGTCAGGCGTTTCCAAGAGCAGTGTCATTTCAGGAAGTGTTTCTTTTCAATCACTGCAATTATTATGGGCATTTTAAAGACCAAAAGGCAGCTAATCTGCCACTCTATGGAAGTATATGAAGCACAATTGAGACACATGCTTCCAATTATTTCTGAGCCCAGTTGTTCATGAAATCTGCCCATCCATGCCAGCTTTATTTCCACTCAGCCTAAAAATAATTTATAGCACTTCCAATTTTGGGATCTCTTCAGTTGTTTGTTTGTTATCATTTTTACCCAATATATCTCTTTCTGTTCATTGTCTATGTGTGGTGATAACATTAAATGTGATATTTAGGCCCCTCACATTGATCACATATGTTTGGAAACCTGTAGATATTCCAGGACTTATGGATCTTTTGACATGAACCTTTAGTTAGGAAAAGAGCAGAAAACAAGTAGCTAGCTAATTGCACAATGATAAATATGTCTTATATTGCTGGATGATTGGATGCCTTTGCATTTCACCAATTGAGACAAAATTCATAGGGAGAAATGTGTGTCCTGCATCAGTCCTAGTTTAGTAAAGGAAATGACAGACTTTGTAAGTAGTCTCCTGTAATCTGTGACTGTCTTTTCAAACCCTTTACTCCGTATGCTCCTATGATTATTTCGGTACCTTGCACCCAAAAAAAAAGTATTTTGTCTTGATTTTAAATAGGGTGAATATAAATGCAGCAGCAAAGATGTATGTTTTGATAAGGCATGCTTTGATGGTAGTGTTAAGAAGAGAATTACAAAGAGCAGTTGACGCCTCATGAAAATCTTAAAATGAAAAAAATCTATTGAGAAAAATTCTGGTTACTCCACTGTGTTTGGAGGGGGAAGGGATAAAACCAGGCCTGCTGGAGATAAGCCTGGGAGCAGCACGCCAATGTCTGACGGACAGAGCACTAGCGAGGTCTGTGCCTGCTGTCTCAGTGGAGAGAGAGGATGGAGATCCATGCAAAGGTGTGATGATTGATGTGTTAGAAATCACAAAAGTGCCTGCAAATGGTCAGGTAGGAAATAGGGCTTCTCCCTCCATAAAGGTGGTAGGACCAATAACCCAGCTGAGGTACATCTACACCAGTGCACGCAGCACGGGCAATAAACTGGAGAAACTGGAAGCCACAGTGCAGCAAGAAAACTATGACAAATTTCCACCACAGAAACATCGTGGGATGACTTGCGCAACTGGAGTGCTGCAATGGATGGCTACAAATTCTTCAGAAGGAATAGGCAAGGAAAGAGAGGTGGTGGGGTAGCCCTGTATGTTAGTGTTTCGGTTGTCTGGAACTTAGTGATGGTGATGATATGGTTGAGTGTTTATGGGTAAGAATCAGGGAGAAGATCAACAAGGCAGATATCCTTGTGGGAGTCAGTTACAGACCATGCAACCAGGATGAAAAAGCAGATGAAATATTCTGTAAGCAGCTGGGAGAAGTCCCACAATCACTGGCCCTCTTACTCGTGGCAGACTTCAACCTACCAGATGTCTGGTGGAAATACAGTGAAGAGAAAATAGCCTAGGAGGGTCCTGGAGTGTGTGGAAGACACAGCTGGCGAAGGAGACAACTAGGGAACGCACCTACTGGCAGGTTGTTTTTAAGCAGAGAAGGAACTGGTGAGTGATGTGATAGCTGAAGCCTGTCTTGAGCAGAGGGGAGGTCCAGATTGAATATTAGGTAAAATTCCTTCACTGAAAGGGTTGTCAAGCATTGGAACAGACTGCCCAGGGAAGTGGTGGAGTCACCCTCCCTGGAAGTATTTAAAAGACATGTAGTTGCAGCATTTAGGGACATGATTTAGTGGTGGACTGGGCAGTGCCAGGTTTAACAGTTGGACTTGATGATCTCGGAGATCTTTTCCAACCTAAATGATTCTATGACTCTATGATTATTTTATCATCTCTTTCCACATTCCTCTTGCTTCAAACATTTTTAGCAGGAATATTTGTGTAAAACCAGGATCATTGTTGCTAAAGAGCTCATTTGCTTCTGCTACTTAGCTCTCTCTCGTGAAAGCATAATCCTCTGCATATCCCATCACACTTAGACACTTGGAATTTTTATAACTTCAGATGCTGAACTAGGGGCAAAAGTAGATCATTCCTAAACACACTGTCTATACTGGCATCCTGTTTTCCTCTGTACTGTACAAGGCATTACTAACAACATGTGGAATACACCGAGCAAGATACTGAATGTAAACTTAACATTTTAAAGCATGTAAAAGAGGTATGTGAGCATTGCAGCTACTTGGGTCACCTGTCGCTAAGGCAAGCTCCACCATTTTTAGGGTATGTGAAATCTCATCTCTCCTCTACTGGAGACTTTGATCATGTCAGATGTCTCAGTAAGCCTCTTTTTCTTACCATTGACTCCAACTTAATTGATCAGCATTCCCTGATTGTCCAGCCCTGAGATATTAACTAGTAATCAAGGTGGTGAAACTCCACAGACATTATTTGTACTGGCTGAGGTAACTGAAGGAGAACACAGATTTTCTTTGTAGAAGTGAAGCGGATGACATGAACCTGTATAAAAATAAATCTGAAGTAGTTCTGACCTAAATTTCAAACTGAGCATGATTCTCTTTCCTTTTCAGTAGTTTGAGCTTCTCTCTCAGCCTTTACTATTCTTACTTCTGCCCCTGCAGAAACTACTAACAGCATTTCCATCAATACCAATAACTTCCATTCAACCTAGCAACCTCTGCTACAAAAAAATATGTTCTTTAAATCTCAAAAAGCTTTCTCAGAAGCAGCACATTCTGGAGAGGTCACTGACCATATGGTGTGTCGACAAGAGCCTTTAAGAGAGCATACTAAGCTTGTGATAGCCTGAGAGACAGGAAAAAAGGGTGAGACGTGTGTAGGAAAAGGTATCTTGGACTATACTGCTTTGGGACCAGAAAAAGTTGAATATATAGTGATTGAAGAGAGCACTGACAGCAATTACATGTGAATTTTAAGTGCAAAACAAGCTTTCTAGCTACACTGAGCTATCAACCTCTTGGATTTCAGCTCCTTTTAGGAAAACTTTGGAATGTGGCTAGAACATGCAGGAGTCTCCTCTCACACACAAGACCTGTACTCTGATGTGGGCTATGGCAGTAATATTTGGTATGGTACTTCTCCCGTCGCACAAGCTTCTTCCCGTGGAGGAGCTTGCACAGTATAGTCTGAGAACCTCTGCACACTTATGTTGGTAAACCATTTACAGAACTCTGGTGTTCCAAACTAAAATTGTGTTGGTCTTTTTCACAGATTGGAGAATTGCTCAGCTTGGTACAGTACTATGTGGGGGGACTAATTTTTTTTTTTTTTTTTTTACTCAGCTCTGCACCCACCTTGCAAAAACCACAGCTATCTCTAGATTCATGAGAACTCCATGTGAGGATGTGAGGATGAGATCTCTCTAGAGCTCTCCTTGCCATTTCCAGAGTGCTCAAGTTGTCCTAGATGTTTTGTAAAATGAAATAAGGAACACCAGTCATCTCTGGACAGCTTAGGAAAGTTTTACAAATAAAATATAGAGGAATTAGCAAGCAGGGAAAGCAATGTGAACAAGCTGCAAGAATGTCCTAGCTGCATGTTCCCAATATAAAACAGCATCAGATGTGGTATTGCAATGTAGTAGGAATTTACTGGCAAAATGAGATTGCCATTTCCGAGTCTGGCCATAACAGGATATTAACATAAGAGTTGACTAACACAGTAAAGTTGAGGTCACATCAGGTTTTCTGGATGGATATGCTTCACCAATGACTTGGAGAAAATTATTTTTTAAAGTGCTATTTTTCGTATTCAAATCGTCGCTTTTCAGATCTGAAAAAAAAATCCTGTGCAATAGGATTATCACCAACACACACAACCTCCTTTCATCAGCATACACACATATGTTCCTCTGAGTAAGTTTGCTTCCACATATGGCCATTTCAGTCTTAGAGAAAAATGGTATCTTTAGGCTATTAATTCCAAGCACTATTTTTAATTCCTAAGAGGGCTGGTATCTGGGGACCAATGCCACCACTGAACCAAAAGTTTTAAGACGTTTTGGTTTGCTAAATGGGCAAGAAACAATTCTTGCCATTTATCGTGGCCCTCAGGGTACTGCAAGGAAGTCTACCAACTGAGGGTATCACTGCACATCCCAGTTAGGTGTTCTGCCTACCAACAAAAAAAAGAGGTAAAATTTACATCAGTAGCTTTTAAAAAGCAGGAGAAACATGGCCACACCACATGTGTGAAGAGAAAGGCTGTTTTTCTAATAATCAACTGAATGGCCTAGTGATGCATACTGAGACCAGCCCTGGGATCCTCAACACAGAAAGGGTGTGGACCTGTTGGAGTGAGTCCAGAGGAGGACCATGAAGATGATGGGAGTGCTAGAGCATCTCTCCTATGAAGACAGGCTGAGAGAGTTGGGGTTGTTCAGCCTGGAGAAGACGAGGCTCCAGGGAGACCGTATAGCAGCCTTTCAGTACCCAAAGGGAGCTTACAGGAAAGCTGGAGTGGGAGGGACCTCTTCCAAAAGCATGTAGTGGACATGTAGTAGGATAAGGGGCAGTGGTTTTAAACAGACAGAGGGTAGGTTTAGATCAGATATTAGGAAGAAATTATTTACTGTGAGGGTGGTAAGGCACTGAAACAGCTTGCCGAGAGAAGTTGTGGATGCCCCATCCCTGGAAGTGTCCAAGGCCAGACTGGATGAGGTTTTGAGCAACCTGGTCTAGTGGGTGGCATCTCTGCCCATTGCAGGGGGTTGAACTAGATAATCTTTAAGGTCTCTTCCAAGCCAAACCTTTCTATGATTCTGTGTTGCTGGGCGATAAGAATGATGAGCATGTGGGGGCCTGTGTCTGTGCTAATGAGCTCCCTTACCCTTCGAAGGGTCCATGGAGCACCTTAGCCACTAAGCAGTGATGGACAGTTTGCTAGCTGGCACTTGGCAAGCTCAAATCCAGGGGCAGCTTTTTAATGCAATGTTTGCTTTCCAGGGCTGAGAGGGGTTCCTGGCACAGTTTATTTCTGGAATATACACTAAGCCTAAGCATGCTCAGTCTCTCCTCCCTTGCATGGTGAAGGGTGCTCAGAGAACTTCTCCAAGACAGTGAAATCACTGGGCATTTTGCTGCAGAGGCAGTGACTGAAGCCAGCAGCACCAAAGGAGCACTTTGAGAACAGTGGAAGGAAAAACACTTGTAAAATTCCTGAGATAAGCCACAAATATGAGGAGGTTGCGGAAGGAAAGCCTGCCTTGAAGTTCCATGGAATGCCATCAGCAAAAACAGCCTAAGATGTTTCTGCTCACCCTATTGCCACATTTCATAGTCACTTGACGGGGTGTACTGGTTTTGTCTGGGGCAGAGTTAATTTTCTTTGCAGCAGCCTATATGGTACTATGTTTTGGGGTTTTGAAAATCATGTTGATAATAACACAGGGATGTGTTAGCTACTGCTGAGCAGTGCTTAAACAGTGTCAAAGCTGCTCTTACTTCTCACCAACGAGTGGGCTGGGGGTGGGCAAGAGGTTTGGAGGGGACTGACACAGGGCAGAGTTGACTTCTGTGACAAAAGGGACATCCCATACCATACAACATAATGATCAGCAATAACAGCTGGGGAGGAGTTTGCCAGGGCTGCTGTTGTTTGGGGACTGGCCAGGCACTAGTTGGCTCAAGGACAACAATTGCTATTTCTTGCATCAGTTGTCTTTCTTGGTTTTTCTGTTGTTGCTTTTTTAATGTGTG
Organism: Melanocharis versteri; assembly: GCA_013397845.1. Lineage (NCBI taxonomy): Eukaryota > Metazoa > Chordata > Aves > Passeriformes > Melanocharitidae > Melanocharis > Melanocharis versteri. Next base: position 444,641 of record VZTG01003865.1, read on the forward strand.
TGTTGGGGGGATGGGGGTGTTGTTTGTTTTTTGTTCTCTTTTTACTTATTAAACTGTGTTTATCTCAACCCATACATTTTCTCACTTTGCCCCTCCTATTCTTTCCCCCAGTCCATAGCAGCAGTGAGCAAGCAGCTGTGTGGGGCTGAGCTGCCCGCCAGGGCTAACACACAAACCAGGCTGTTACAACTCCTTGCAGGGCTGTACTGAAATCCAGGTGAGAAGATCCACATCAAAAACAAATCAGTATATCATGATATTGAGATCACAATCATAAAGAGCAGATGCTCCAGAAAAATCACAGATGATTTTTTAAACTTGCTGTGAATACTTTAGACCACTCTTCCATTTCTCTAATCTCAAATCACCATTGGAAAGACCACACACTAACTGAATGTATTTGCTATTAGGAAAGAACTCCCCACATAGTACTTCAGAACGTAATCAGTGATCTGCAAAGCACAAGTTTATGAATAACTATTTGCAGTTTCTAATCTCCAGCCCACATTTTGATCTCAATTACAGATGCCTCCCAGCCAGGGGAGCAGAAACAAGACCACATTATTTAAGGCAGAACATAAAGATTGCAAATAGAAAACTGTATGACTGGCCCTAACATTCACAGTTTGCAAACTGTGTTTTTCTGTCAGCAGTATATGTCAAATGGTATTATTTCTGTTCCCCCTCTGGATGATTTACATAACAAACTAGTACAACAAGAACAACTTACTTTTCAATCAGCCTGAAGTTGGCTTTTAGCATAGGAGCACCAGTTCTCCTCAAGTTCAAGTGCTCAAATGATCTCTGAAAACAATTAATAGTTACCTCCCCAGTGGAATCATGAATTTCATTAGAGATTTTGGAAGCATTTTCCCCAGTCACCAACCTTGGCTGTCATTTTCTATAACACCATTTCTCAAAGCAAAAATATACCAGATTATTATGATTAGGTGCAGTAAAACAAAGCAGTGTCAGGGATAAGCTCTTCTTTAATTTTTTTCATCTTCATTTCAACAGAAAGGATCCATTTAGCAGCCTTCAGTCTGCCCCTAAGTGGTTAATGTAGTGTTCAGAACAGGTTTTTATTACCCTTTCTTCCTTCTCTGCCTCACTGCACACACGCTCATCTTTTTTTTTTTTTTTTCCTGCAACTTGATGCTTTTGGTTCCTTTCACTGTGTATTATCTGCTGCTGGCAGTAATCTTAGCTGTTCAACTGACAGCAAAATTATGAGGTGCTCAGTACAAGATGACAATTTTCCTTCCCTCATTCTAATTCATTTGTGCCGCCATCAAGAAATCAGCTTCATCTTTTCAACACGTTAACAGCTCTCTGCTGATAGAAAGCATTAGCTCCCCATTCTTCAGCAAGAGGTCAAACATTATTTTTGTTTTGTAACAACCCATTAAATTTTGTGCTTTGGAAAATTCCATTGCTCTCTGATTTCAAACAGCTGGGATGTTGTCTCGGTTGGCACAGAGGGAAGAGAGGGTTTGCTGTGAGATACCAAGTGACACAGGCAGCTAAAATTCTTTCCTAGAGAGGACTGCAGTCTACCACCAGCCTGGTTGATTACTTGCTTGCTTTTCTTCTTTCTTTTTTTTTTTGGCCTATTCTTAAGAAAGTCTCTTTGTTTTGATATTCACGCAGGCTCCTGGCATTCTTTTTCTACCTTTAAAATAGTTTTTAACTAAATGTTGCTGTAGGCTTTTTGAAAGTTAAAAGAATCTGGGTTTATATATTAACAGACAAGCTATAATCTATTTCTGCCTACATGGCATGGCTTTATTCAATCTTCTATACAGACGAACTTATCTGGGTGGACAAGTGAGTCTCCTTATTCCCAGGTAGCTTCATAACAGGAAACCTTGCTCAGTGTCACACACGCTCATTTGCATTCAGTGTAACAGAAGCTGAAAATCTTTGTCAGACAACTTGCATTAAATTGTTCAGTGAGTACGGCTGTGTTTGTGGTGGGTGCACAGGCAGATTACAGATAGGACCTTAAATGAGCCTGGCAGCAAACAGAGGGGTCTGCAGAGACTGAGAGGCTGTGCTGACCCAACGTCCCCAGGCACTGGAGCAAAGCCCAGCTGACCAGCTCAATTCAAGGACACATGAGGCTGGCAGTGACGCTCCTTGAGCTGCAAGCAGACATATGGTCCCAGGTTTTCCTACCTCTTTTTTAATTGCAGCACTTGGAGTAAGTCAAAACCAAAATAAGGCGAATGGGAGATGGAAACAATCTGATTAAAAATATCCCATACAGCGAGTATGCAGTAAAATATGCACACTGCAATATTTGCAGATAGGGCTGGGATGAAGCAGAGGTGGAAAATTGTGGGTTTGGATGAAAATAGAAGTCGAAGAGCTAATTCAGCATTCACCTCAGCACTGTCGGAGCCCTGGCAGAGAAATCAGCAGGACTCCTGAGATCTGCAGCAGCGATAGCAGGACACCCAAAGGACAGGGTTTGAGAAAGAGAAACCCGTTCCTTTAGGGCAGAGGTGGACGACAGAAAAAGACACACCAATATTTTGAAACTGTTGAGGAGATCCAGCTTTCTTCTACTCCATGTGCCAGCCACAATTGCTTCATGCCTCTCCAGGGAGTTTTGGAGGGCTCCTGATGAGGGGTATAGGCACTTCCACCCCTTGCTGAGCACAAACAGTCTGACACAAATCAGGCTGACTGCTCCTTTCCAAGGACAATGTTGTAGGCACATTTCCCAGGAAACTAGGAGCTCTGTGAACCTTTAGTTCATTACTGTTACCCTGGGAGTAACTGTATCTATTTCCAGTTTTACATCAGAGAGCATCTGAAATGAATGTTCTTTAATAAACAGCAAAATGTGTGTTGCCACCATCTCAGGGTGAACACACATACAGTTAGACCTTTGGCAGACCTTATTTATGTTCTACCTGCACCTAAGAGTGATCTTCAGATTTTGCCCCATGCTGTCCTGTATTCTTGGATTTATGTATTTAGCCATGATTCATAAGAAGAGGGAAAGATCTGCCACAAACACAAAGACTTCACTCCTCCTCACTCTTCCCAGCTGCACACACCCGATCGACTCATTTCCTTTCCCAGCAAAGGAATTAGGCCCCCGCGATGCTGTTATTTCCAAAACAAGGATGTTCAGCCATAAAACTTTTGCTTTTGTGTTAGGGAAAGTGTACCAGATGTCCTTGCTGCACAAGGGACGAGCCTGGACACGAGCACACAGCCTACACCAGTCGGTGTGGGGAGATGCAGGATCTGCCGATGTATTTAACGCAACACGTGCCAGCGCACTGAGTGCAGAACGTGCCAAAGCTGCCGAGCTGTGAGACAGCAGGAGATGCTCACCCCAGGGGCTGGAAGCTGCCCAGTGAAGTCTGTTCCCTGTAGTACTTACACAAAGTAATCTCTCCTGAAGCAACTTCCTGCTTCACCAGACTTACGATCCTCCTTCCCTTCTTTCCAAGGGCATTAAATTATCATTTGTTTCTTAGTCCCTTGGAAGACCCACCTAGTTTATGCTAATTCCCTTGCGAAATGCAGCTTCTCCCTAGAGACCTTTCACAGACCCCGCAATGTTTTCTGTGTAACGATGATTTCCCCATGAAATAGGCTTGATTTGAAAGAGAAAGTGTTTCACAGAGCTGCCAACTCAGTCAAGTCTCCAGCAGCTGAGCTGGCTTTCTTCCACCTCAAGCTGGAATGACGCTCGTAATCGCGGGTCGTGCTGACAAGCTCCAGGCTCCGGCTGCGCCCGTGTGACCGTGTGGCCATCAGCTGACGCTCCCAGTGACAGCTTGCTCTACCTGGTGGCTCTAATGCCGTCACACGGGGGAGCCCACCGCAATGAAACCAGCAGAGCTGATGGCGGCCAGTGCTGCAGAGGGGTGCTAAGAGGCATGAAAAGCATCAAGGACTAACTAAGGTCTGGAGATACCGGCTCAAGTGAAAACACACCATCTTTAACCAATTTTCAGAGTGTGAATGCACTAAGAGATTATTTTGCGGTGTACTGGACAGAAAGAATTTTCCTCCGCTTTACAGCTTTTTCCAAATGTGTAAGAAATCCCTACAGGAAGACCAAAATGCCTTCCTCCTCCCTAATATGACACCATGGAACATAAATTCATGCATATTCAGACACAATCTTACTCACAGGAGAAAAAATATAGCAGCACTGAAACAGACAGTTCAGAATGCCACTAAATTCCACGTGCCATGTAATTTGTATTTTTTCTCTTTGGCAAATCAGTGCTATTCTCTCCTGCTAGCACTCAGTGTCGGTACTTGAATGCTGAACTGCCACTCGGACCACACGGAGTTCCCCCGGGGAACCCAGAGGGAATTCAATGCCCATTAGCTACGGTAAAAGGGGAAAGTGTCTTTGCTGTATTTCAGCTGGACTGTTAACGAGTGCTCTGCTAGGATTTCTGAGGACAGAAATGCTGTTTATAAAGCATCAGTTGGCAAGAAGGTGTTTCATTACTGAAGCACTGTTGAAAAATCTGGCTATTTAACAGACATGTAAATTTGGAGCTTTTTGAAAGCCTGACTTTTCCTTTTTTGTCGCTGTTTTTTTCTTCTGTCACTCGATATGCTGAAGTGTTAAGTGTTTCTGGATGTGTCTCTAAAGCTTTCTTGTTTTTTGCTGATCTTTTCCACATCTTCATTAAATAGAAACATGTTGAGGGGAGTGCAACTTTTTAATATATCTCATCAAAACTGAAATACTGCAGGAAAATAACAATGGAATTAAGTTTTGATTTAATCCATTAGCAATGCAGGAGAGCTGTGTATCTAATACTACAAAGCATGTATGTGACCTCCTTACAAGGTGAAAGGAGGAGATCTTGCAGTTGAGTTTTATGCTCGTCCTTCGCATTTACTGGCTTTTCATTCTCTTTTTCCCTAACTGCTCATGCTCCTGGAGGAGCCATAAACTTTGCTTCAGCTCTGCTTGAAAACAGTATACCAGCCATTAGTTCTTCTTGTGAGTAAGGAATGACACCTTGTGGCCGTAATGTGCTAAAATAAAAATAATCCTATTCCATTTTGAACCATCTATCCATTCTCTATAGGGCAAAGTTTTCTTTAACCATCATTTCTTTGAGGAGCCAAAGAAATATCAGTATAAACACGGGTTTGTGCTTTTTCATTTATGTTTTTATATGGTTAAGAACAATTAAACTTCCTGTCTCCCAGGGAGAGAAAACAGCTTTGGAGGCTTTGCTGACCTAGCAGCCGGACAGGGTTTTTTTACTCCAGCCAGACTATCCTTTAGGGGAAAGTTAGCTCAAGGATTGTCTCACTGGGAGACCTCACTCCTAGTCCTTTGCCAGAATTTGAGGAACAATTTTTCCCCATAAAACCATTTGCAAGAACTGGGCAAACAGGAGTAGGATGATCTCCCAGTGGACTTTTCTGAGACTATTAGCCCTGGGTCCCCAGCCCCTTGCCAGACCCTTCCAGGACAGACCTTGGCCTAGGGAGCAGAAGAAATGTGTGAATGTGCCGTCATAGTCTGGGAACAGGATGAGTTTTGGCTTCAGGATGCTGTTTCTGCCTCCAGCATAAAACTTAAAAAAATAACCTTTGAGATTCTCTTTAAATTGATGGTTTCTTAATTGTTGTACTAGCAAAAAAAACCAGGACTCAAAACCTTTTCAGCTCAAGGAAATGGAAGTGTAATGGGCTTGAAACACCCCTCACTCCGACCTGGCATTTCTTCCTACGTGGTTATTTATTTTTATTGTTTAAATTGCACCAACTCCTAGGAACTCAGTGTGCTGGGCTTTGTACTAACAAAATATTCAAAGGTAGTTGGACATCACCTCATATCCTCTGCGTCCATATAATGGACAAGAAGTATCAGGTAGGCAAAATGGGTTAAAGCTGATGATGTGTGCTGGGAAGATAAGACAAGAGTGAAAGAGGGGAAAAAACAGACATTGCTGCTCATCCATTGAGTTCAGGTGATGTCAGATGAGAATGATTTGTACTTCAGCATGGGAAAGGTGAATTTTGAGCAGAGATGCCAGAGAGGGTATGTCTAACTTCTTCAGGTATTGGCTGAAAGCTTTGCCCAAGGAAAAAAGAGAGTGAGGAAGACAATGCAAATCATCTTCTCGCTCATGAAAAGTTCACTGGGATAGTCTGGAGGCTGGCAATGAAAGTGTCACCTGACTCAAGCTCAGTCTGTTTTGCCTGTGCAGAGTGCATAACTTCTCCCAAAGTACAACAGCCATCTCTTGAAGATGCCCAGGGGAAAAAAACACTGACTTTTTTATGGGTGACTGTTATAATGACGTAAATGGCCATTTGTCCACAGTGACAATGTAAGATATTCTAACCCATGCAACAAATGAAGTCTGAGTAACCCAGATTTCCCAGCTCTGTTGCTTTTTGAGCTTTAAGATCACTTTTCAATGAACCTTTATGAATTTAAGAGCTGAAAGACTCATCCAAACCTCTTTCCTAAGCAAAGGGCAATGCTTGTTCTGAACTTCCCAATTTGGATGAATTTGCTTTGCATGAACCTTTAGCTTGTGCAGGAGCCCTTCTGGACATCACATATTGTTCCAAGATACACAAACCTTTCAAAGCACAGTTGGAGAGGGCCCTGAGGAATGTCATTTGACCCCAATCCAAGCATGGAGTTAGACCAAATGCCCTCCAGAAGCCTGTTCCAATCTCAATTTTTCTATCTTCTCTGAGCAAGCTGTGTGACATGTCAAACCAAGTCTCAGACCAGAAAGCTGTCAATAAAGCTGTGATCAGAGCCTTCATTTTGAAGAGAAACTCAGGCCTAACTCACAGTTTATCTACATCATGATGCAAGTGCTATCACTTTGCTGAAGACATGGGATACCTCTTCTTGTAATTGTATTACAAATATTTGGAACATAATTTTCAAGTTTCAGCTTTCGAAGCCTGGAAGGTTCAGAATTTCAGAAGGAAAAGAATGTGCCTGTGGGACTGAGGCAAACTACTTTTGAAACATGATTTTTCAGACTCAATGACTTGTTTGTATTTTCTGGATGACCACTGATGTGCCTTCACAGTACTGCACCGAGTTCAAGTCTTTGATTCTCTGCAATAAGCCTAAAAGATTATTTTTGTACAGTCATTTGTTTCAGAGGGGAGTGAGGCGGGGCAGAAACAATGCCCAGAAATGTTTCATCAGGCACGCTTGTTTAAGGCAGTCAGTTAGTAAAAGCATCTGAGTCATGAGCCAGGAAAAACTTCTGTCAAACTATAGAGTAATTTGAACCCATTTTTCTCCTACCTTGTGCAAGGTCTCTTGTGCAACCTCAGTTTGAGAATACAATAGGTTAGAATACAGATTTAGACTTTTCTTTGGCTTTGAATCATGCCATTAGAGTCCCCATCAGATTTATAGTCGGAAATCATGAAGGCAAACGACTGCACTGGGACTCCATATAATATTAGCCACAAGAGGTGGTGATTCTTTGCTCATGTCCATTCCAAGAGGTGAGAAGCACCTTCTGACAGGATTATTAAAACACACAAATTATCTTAAGGGGTAGTGGGAGGTAAATAACTCATCTTTAAAAATCTTAGTCTAAGTGCTACCTCTTTCTCTGGTTTAAGGTAACCAAGTATGTTATAATTATAGGAGATAATTAACTGCTCCTTATTCTGTGTAATATTATTAAAAATTCTGGAATCATAGTAATAATCACCATTTTATATACATGAAATCGGAATCCGAGGAAATAAATTTACTTATAGAAAGTCAATTGTGAAGACTGAAATGCAAACAGGGCGTGAGCTTCTCTCATAGTCCCTGACGTGGGACTATATACCATGGTGCTTGCAAAAGCATAACTCTGGAAAAGAAAGACATAAATTTCTGGTCTGTGAAGTTCCTGGAGTGCTATGTTTGGTACTGGAGTCATAATTGCCAAAAGGTAACTTTAAAGAGAAAAATGCAGAATAATAAAATATAGTCAGGGCCAGAGAAAACAGCGATGTGTTAGCAATCAGCATGTATTTAAAAAGAATAAGACATAAAATAGTTACAAGAATACAGAGTACAGCTAAACCCAGGAAATTTGAGATTAAATTAACAGACGAGTTGATTAACAAGGCTATCAGAAGTAATACTTTAGAAGAGTAAGTAAGGGAGCAGGCTTCAAAGGAAAAGACTGAAAGCAGGTCAATAAAACTGGAAATGGATATCACTTAAAATAATACTTATTCTTAATTAAGAGGCCTTTACAGTGAGACCTACTTATCTAATAAAAGCATTCTAATAAAGTATTCCACAGGTTCTTCACAGACACAAATTTGCTGCGTACTTTGTGGTGTCCTGCTTGGGTGCAGTTTTTCAAGGAGGAAGACTACAGTAAAGTCATACTGCGAACTTCCATTTGAACACCACTCTCACGGCAACTCCTATTTTAGGCATCCCTCTTTGCAGAAGCACAGTCCTACAGACCCCGAGTTTCTCCATCTGAAAGGGTTTAGCAGCTGGTTTAGCTCTCACACCTGGAAAAGGCTGGGTAGCCTGAAAGCCTGGCTTATTGAACTGGTTTCACTGCATTGGGTAACTGCCTGCAAGTGGAAAAAAAGGAAGTTTAGGAAAAGATTAAGGAAACAACAGAATTTTGCCTTAAGTACAATATTTATTTATTGACCCATAAGTGGTGCAGCTGTATTTTCAATGTTTGATGAGAAAAAGCTAAGATAAATATTTCAAGAGGTATGACTGTCATGTCTCCTGCTGTTATTCTGGGCCAGCAACCTAGTTTGAAAGCTTTTTTATTTTCAGAGGTGAGCTTCCTGCAGTGTTTCTGACTCAAATCTATGTACACTCATGGGAAGCATTAGATGATTTCTAAATCCTACATGTTCGATGCTTTGTGGCAGGTCCTGTAGGATAGTTGAGCACAGAACAGGAAATCTCTCATAGCTATGTAAAAAAACTTCTCCGTGTACAGTAGTGTGCCAAGTTTATTTGCAACAAAATCCAAATGCTTGCCAATCTTTGAAACTGTTTCTAGAAATATTTAGTATATATAGGATCATCCAGTTGAGATTTATGGAATGATTAATCCAATTAATTTTAGAAGAAATTGCCTGCAGGCCAACAAGTAAAATGCAAGAAGAAAGCATTAATTAAGACCACATACTGAACTTTAAATAATTAGAAAGAAAATATTGTGTTCCCAAATACAAAATTTATCCATGGTCTGTCTGTCATCCCCTTTAAGGAGTATATGAAATTTACATCATGCTTTTATTATAGGGGGAATAAGCCTGCTATATCTTCCCATTTAATAAAGAGTTGCGAGAGGCAGCCCATTTAGCAATGAAGAAAACGGAAAGCTTATTTTCCACATATTTTTTAAAATACACATTGAGGTCGTGGCCCCACTGAAATGTGCAGCTGGAGGAGAGCAGAAGTGGGAGGTAAAAACTGCAGCTGGAAGCAATTTCTCCAGCATCACGCCTTGGCCTGGTCAGGGCTGCTTTGGCCCCAGAGCAAAGTGGTCATTTAAAATCATGTGTGATTCTGACCACACTTTTCCTTGTGAGAAGCTCAAGAACAACAACCACCTGCTCTGACAGGGCACCTACCACAGCCTGCACAGCCCTCTGATGGCACTGTTGTGGAGAAATGACTTATTGATGCCACAGTCATGTAAGATTCCCAACTGCAGCCTTTTCCTATCAATCCTATCAATGTGCTACTCCTTACAGGTTTCAGTCAGCTCTTGATGAGGGCTGGAATCACTCTTTCTAACCTGAAGCCTTCAGAAGGTTAACTGCCACAGCCAGGGTGGGAAGACAGTGGCTATCACAAACATTTGCAGTGCACTACTAATACTGAGCCTACTACAATTGTTTAAGCCCCTGTTTCACCACTGGCAGAGCAACTCACAGTGTTAGGCCAACACTATCTACTCAAGAAAAATGCAAATGGGCAGCTTTACAGCTAAACCTACCACGAACACGGTATGTCTTTTCCACTTTTAAGCATTTCAGAAATGGACACACATCCATTTAGCCATTGCCTTGACTTTTAATAAAAACAAGTTGAAACTATTACCTTAATTCTGCAGGGTAGTTCCAAATTTCAGGTGGTTGGAGAGCCAAAAGAAAAGTGCTTCTCTATTAACACAGAGAATGGGTGAGGACCTGAAGGCTGCATTTCAATACCACTCTCTGATATGGGAATGAGAGGTCAACCCCTTGCCATAGCTCAGCCATGTCCCAGAAAGCACCTATGGACATTAGGCAAACTCTCCAGGTAGCTTCTGATTTTGAATATCTGGGCAATTGTAATGATTTCGGCAGGGTATTACATATTTCAAGAGAAAAAGCACTGTCGGACCTGACATGCTGGACAATACGGACCATCCCATCCCATCCCATCCCATCCCAGCCCATCCCATCCCATCCCATTCTCCTTGCACTGAGCCAGCTAGTGCAGGATAGGGTGGTTCAGCTCTAAATCAGAGCATGTTATCAAGGCACGAAGACTGACTGTATTCACTAGCTATTAATTGCTTGGGCAAAATCCAACATTTAAAAATAAATTGGAAAATGTTCTGTTTCCGAATTGAAAGCCAGAAGGAACTGGTCAGTAGGTGGCACAAGAAGAGCACAGCACTGCACTGCAGCGTGGGATCTGAGCGGCCAGGGTTGTATCCTGAGCCAGCAATCCTGCCTTTCCCCCCCAGCCCCTGCAGTATTTATAAACTCTCTTAGCCAGTGATTTAACTAAGTGAATCAGTGCACACGGAGTGAGGGGCTTAAGTGGAAGCTTTCTCTGAAATGCTCCTTAATTCATCGCAGAGTGCACTCTTGACATCCACTAACATCACAACACCAACTGCTTTCAAGTATTACACAAGATTGAATACCAGTGCACAACAAAACAGAAATTTGACATGCCAAAGTACAATGCTCCAACATTCAGCAGGGTTGTGGTTTGCTAACTTGAAAAGTTCTTTCTATATCGCACCTCAAAGCCTTTTAGAGTGTTGGGGGGAACATAGCCCCACAACAGATCCCTTCTGCTGAGGAAAAGGTTTCATGAACTGTGTTTGTTTACCAGCAGCATGCTAAGGAAGAAAATAGTAGAGCCACATGTCAGGGCTTGAGGCAGCAGTTTGTGGCTGTCATGATCTGCAGGAGGTCTCTGTCTTTCCAGAGGAACAGCAGCAGCTGCTAGAAAACCACATTGCACTGGGACGTCAACGGCAAGCAGATTGAGCAGTTCTATTTAACCTTAGGAACTCTGTGATGACTAAAAGATGTTGCCTTTGTTGGCTGATGCCTTCATTAGCTGTTGCCAAGGTTTTTATTGTAGGTTGGAGTCACAGGAGCACCATGACTGGGTGTGAACCAGCTCAACAGTTCCTATTTCTTCTGTGTAACTGCATTTCTCTTCCTCTCCACCAAGGTTTTAAAGGAAAATGCAGAAAGACACATGTGCTGAGTGCCCTGCCTTGTGACTCTGACATGTCATCATTCATTTACAGGAGGAAAATTGAAGGGGCGGTGGTGTCAAAAATGATGTGCATAATTAAGCTTTTCTGAATCTCTCCTTTGCACTCTGGTGCCAGAGGACTGCAAGCAAATCACACAGAACGTTATGAAAAAATAATACTGAATTCGAACCGACCAAGTGTAAAAATCATGACTTTTGCCTACTCTAAGGTGAAAATACATCTACAAATAGCTAGTTCTAAGCTTAGGTGTGTTTGTGTTTAAAAATAAAAAAAAAAAAGGAGGAGGACAAACATCAAATACTGAAGAAAACAAGCTATCAGCAGCACAAATATACTTGTCACTGTAATATATTTTCCTTAAACAAGCAAGACTGAATCCTACCTAGCCCATCTCTTACATTATTCTAGTTGTCTGTACGGTTCTAAAAAGACAATTATAAGCACTATTAAAGCATAAAATACACCAAAGCCGTCATACCTTTCTCATTTCAGGTCTAATTTCTATTTCCAGCTCACACATACCTGCTGTTATATCTCATTTACTGCTGTAAATTATGTGCATCAGCATCAGTGCAAGTAACTGATGACACTGAGATCACAGCTGTGCTGAATTCTAATCAAAAAGTGATTTTTCACCACCTAAAGTCCCCTCCACTCCTGTTTCCTTCTTCCTCAAGTAAAAGAGGACAGGAAGCCTAATTCTGAGATATAATTCATTAAAGACCAGAAATATGCTGGGATTGTCAAAGCAGCTGAGGCTGGACATGATGACCTGGGAATCCCTTTCACTCTGGTTCAGCCATGGTTTCAGCAGACCTAAGCATCATAGGATGAGTCCTTCTCGATAGAAAGAAAAATAGGTGATGGTGCCCATTGAAATACTGGAAGCAAGTTGGGGAACATAACCTGGGTCAGCTGCTCCCTGTTACTCCAGCAGTGCTGCCCACCACAGTATGTGATCAATTCTCTCTGACCAGTCTCCTAATGCACGGTGACACAAGACTCAACGTGGATTCTTCATCTTTTTCAAAAAGTGTTTCTGCACCATCCATTACTTTCATTTCTGATCAGCTCCAGATGAATAATCTGACATGACTGTTGCTTGGCAAAATGTAATGAGTGTCTGTGGAATTTCAGATCTTGATTTGACAGTGATTTATGGGTTTGGTTTTAAATCTCTAGGCTGCTTGGGGTTGTCATGCAGAATCCGGTGTGAATTCCCAATGTGGATGAGCTACGCCCGGGCTTTAACGCAACCTTCAGGGGCAAATAACACTGAGTTTTCCATGTTCCCAATAGGGATTCAAAATACTACATTTAGTCCAGATCAGGATTAATCAAAAGAGCTTTAAAATGAAGCTCAAATGTATCTGCCGAGTTTTACCTATCATTACAATGAGAGCACAAGATTTACCTGCCTATGTCAAGAGCAAAAAATCAACGATGGCCCTTTGGATGACCCTACTGTGAGATTCAAATGGCAAGGAAACCTGAAACCTGGCCATCCACCACTCTCCAGTTACACTGGCGCATGTGGCAGGGCTTGCTGTCCTCGAGCCCAGACTTCAGTGGTCTGAGCTGCATGTGGCAAGGCAAAAGCTTCAGGAATCCTGCTGGGTAGGATACAGCCTATACATTTGCAACACAGCTTATGTACTCCAGACCCACATCTTAGATTTGCTCTTGCCTGGTAAAGGGTGTGTAATATCTGTGTGTGTGTGTGTGTGGTAATCTCTTTCTTGTGACATAGGGAACATTTAAAGTAAACCCCACAAATTCACTTGTTGAGGCAAAGCTTAAAGGTATGAGAGCAGGGCCTAAATAGCCAAATGTATGTACACATTGGGGAATGAGATACTGGAAAGCAGTGCCGTGGAAAGGGACCTGGGGGTCCTGGTCGATGGCAAGTCGAATCTGAATCTGAGCAGTGCCCTGGCAGCCAGGAGGGCCAAGCGTGTCCTGGGGGGCATCAGGCACAGCATCAGCCAGGCAAGGGAGGGGATTGTCCTGCTCTGCTCTGCACTGGGGCGGCCTCACCTCGAGTCCTGTGTGCAGCTTTGGGTGCCACAAGTTAAAAAAGATATTAAACCATTGGAGAGTGTCCAAAGGAGGGCAATGAAGATGCTGAAGGGCCTTGAGGGGAATCCATGCGACGAGTGGCTGAGGTCACTTTGTCTGNTACTTTGTCTGTTCAGGCTGGAGGAGACTGAGGACAGTCCTCATTGCAGTCACAACTTCCTCATGAGGGGAAGAGGAGGGGCAGGCACTGATCTCTTCTCTGTGGTGACCAGTGACAGGATCTGATAAAATGGCCTGAAGTTGTGTTGGGGGAGGTTTAGGTTGGATATTAGGAAAAGATTTTTTGCTCAGAGGGAGATTGAGCACTGGAACAGGCTCCTCAGGGAAGTGGTCACAGCACGAAGCCTGACAGAGTTCAAGAAGTGCTTAGGCAATGCTCCCAGGCACATGGTGTGACTCTTGTGCAAGGCCAGAAGTTGGACTTGATGATCCCTATGTAGGGCCTGGAGTTGGACTCGATGATCCTTGTGGATCCCTTCTGACTCAGATTATTCTCTGAAATTCTGTGGTAGCGTGAACTCATTGGGGAAGGAGCCTTTTAGTTATGTTACAAAAGAAGTGCGGAAGGCAGCAGTGACAGTGTTCCGAGGGGCACTCTGGGAATTACTGTAGATGGCAAAAGCGAAATTAGAATGTGAGACATGCTGACCACCCCGACCAGTGCAGCACTGAGGTGGACATGCTAAAGCTATACTGCCCTCACATGCTCTTGTTTCCTCACGAGGCAGCAGCGGGGTGAGAAACGCGGGCCATGATTTTGTGACCAGAGTGCACACGGGTTTCTGCACAGCTCCCTAGCATCTTCGGATGTCTCCTCCTTCCATCGCAGCGCGGCACCTGCAGGCTTGCACGTGCGAACTTCATCCCGTTCCGCAGCGGCTGGGAAAGGCCCGGTTCCCGCGACGGGCACCTTCCCCCGCGCCAGGAGGGATGCTCGCTCCTCGCCCCCACAGGGACTGGTGCCGTGGCTCCTCCACGTCGCAGGAGCTCACGTAGGCACCAGGCGCGGAGAACCGGGATGAAATTACCCTCATGCATAAAACATGGCATGGCGACAAAGGGACGG